>OZ012737.1:120243762-120598762 GCA_963859935.3 Lathyrus sativus
GCTTAAATATAAGTGGATGTCAAGATAATCCATTTCGAAATAATGAGAATTTTAAATGATTATCATTCTATATATAGGCTATGATCTCTAATATATCATGCTATAAGAAAATTATCTCTTTTCCTCCCCATTCGAAGAGTTTTCAAGACATTACGATTATTGGTTGAGAAAAATCCACAAGCCAACCAGTGTCAAACACTTGTCTCTACACTTTTGTATTTAAGAATTATCGTTGTCATTGTCTAAAAATATTTTCTCATTATATTCGTCAAGGTATTCCTATAATCATTAATATCAAAATGTCATAGATTCTAAGGATTGTGTCCATGGGGAGACGCTTAGAGCGCTCCCGGCGTGATGAATGATCATTGCATATTTATGCACTTTTTTCCTATATTTTTACTTAGGCATTTTCTTTACTTTATCTTGATTATTTTTAAGTTTTATTTTGTTTTTATATTTTATTTTATTTTGGGTTTAATTTGATTTCCGCACTTATTTTTCAGCTTTAGCAGTCTGCACGGAAACGATCATAACTGGAGTTCTGGGAATCCGTTTGAGGCGTTCTAAAAATCGCCGGAAAGCTAAGAGAGGAGCTACGACTTTCATGTTAGAGTCGAAGTCAGATTCGGATCCAAAAATTCCAGAATTCCGTTTGAAGTTACTGCATTAGAATTTAATTTTAGTGTTGGGTCATGTATTGGGCTTGGGTTATGTTTCGACCCAGTTGGGTTATGACCCGAATTTGCTTTCTTTTTAAAGGAAAAATACTCGTGTTACTGTTCACCTAATTAAATTTTCACAAAAAATACATTCGGAGCTTTGAGAGAACCATGGAGTGCTAATTCCTTAGAGTCATTCTGCTGTAATCGCGTTCCAACGCTTTGAGGTTTTTACTTTATCAATCTAATTCGTTTCTCTTTCAACACTATTCTATGAATTGCTTTTGCTTAATCTGTTATTTTATAGAATTGTTTTGATTAAATTCGTATGATTGCATCCTTAGCCTTTATTCGCCGTTACGCCACTTTGTCGTTAATTCGCGTTTATAATTCGTGTTTGCTTAATTCACCGAAAATTTAATCCGTTTGCTTAATTTGGAATATAGGATTGGTAATCTAGTTTATGTCTTTTGCGCTTGTTAATTGACATAGGAATCGAATAGAGATCGAATTGCTTAGGAAATTGGTAAGGTAGAAACCCGTGATAAGCCGGAACCGAAAACAGTAGATTGACTTATTTTTATAATCACTTATTTTAACCGCTTAATTGCATTTTCTTTATTATCCGTTCAGAAACCCCAAACCAACTCCCCCTCCATTTTCGAATTTGGTAGATTAATCACATAAAAGAAATCCTTGAGACGATATCCGAGTTGAATTGTCGCTGTATTACGTTTTCATCAAAAACACTCGGTTCTGATCCGCGCGCGACAGCTGATCAATGAGCTAGGCCCTCCAACGACATAGAGACGGATTGGCCCGACCCCGTGTGATGAGCGGGACAGAGCAATATCTATATATATATATATATATATATATATATAATATATATATATATATATATATATATATATATATATATATATATATAGTATATATATATATATATACTATATATATATATATATATATATAATTATATTTAATATTTAATTATTTAATTGAATATGTGCTTAAATATAAGTGGATGTCAAGATAATTCATTTCGAAATAATGAGAATTTTAAATGATTATCATTCTATATATAGGCTATGATCTCAATAATATATCATTCTATAAAGAAAATTATCTCTTTTTCTCTCCATTCGAAGAGTTTTCAAGACATTACGAGTATCGGTTGAGAAAAATCCACAAGCCAACCAGTGTCAAACACTTGTCTCTACACTTTTGTATTTAAGAATTATCGTTGTCATTGTCTAAAAATCTTTCTCATTATATTCGTCAAGGTATTCCTATAATCATTAAAATCAAAATGTCATAGATCCTTAGGTTTGTGTCCATGGGGAGACGCTTAAGCGCTCCCGGCGTGATGAATGATCAGTGCATATTTATGCACTTTCTCCTATATTTTTACTTAGGCATTTCTTTACTTTATCTTGATTATTTTTATGTTTTATTTTGTTTTTATATTTTATTTTATTTTTGGTTTTAATTTGATTTCCGCACTTATTTTTCAGCTTTAGCAGGTGTGCACGGAAACGATCATAACTGGAGTTCTGGGAATCCGTTTGAGGCGTTCTAAAAATCGCCGGGAAAAATAAGAGAGAGAGCTACGACTTTCGTGTTGGAGTCGAAGTCAGATTCGGAGCCAAAAATTCCAGAATTCCGTTTGAAGTTACTGCATTAGGAAATTTAATTTTAGTGTTGGGTCATGTATTGGGCCTGGGTTATGTTTTCGACCCAGTTGGGTTTATGACCCGAATTTGCGTTTCTTTTTAAAGGAAAAATACTCGAGTTACCTGTTCACCTAATTACATTTTCACGAAAAATACATTCGGAGCTTTGAGAGAACCATGGAGAGCTAATTCCTTAGAGTCATTCTGCTGTAATCGCGTTCCAACCGCTTTGTGAGGTTTTACTTTATCATTCTAATTCGTTTCTCTTTTCAACACTATTCTATGAATTGCTTTTGCTTAATCTGTTATTTTATAGAATTGTTTTGATTAAATTCGTATGATTGCATCCTTAGCTTTTATTCGCCGTTACGTCGCTTTGTCGTTAATTCGCGTTTATAATTCGTGTTTGCTTAATTCACGAAAACTTAATCCGTTTGCTTAATTTGGAATATAGGATTGGTAATCTAGTTTAAGTCTTTTGCGCTTGTTTAATTGACATAGGAATCGAGATAGAGATCGAAATCGCTTAGGAAATAGGTAAGGTAGAAACCCGTGATAAGCCGGAACCCGAAAACAGTAGATTGACTTATTTTGATAATCACTTATATTTAACCGCTTAATTGCATTTTCCTTATTTATCCGATTAGAAACCAAACCAACTCCCCCTCCATTTCGAATTTGGTAGATTAATCACATAAAAGAATCCTTGAGACGATATCCAAGTTGAATTGTCGCTGTATTACGTTTTCATCAAAAACACTCGTTCTGATCCGCGCGCGACAGCTGATCAATTAAGCTAGGCCCCCCATGACGGAGAGATGGATTGGGCCGACCCCGTGTGATGAGCGGGACAGAGCATTATCTATATACATACATATATATATATATATATATATATATATATATATATATATATATATATATATATAATATATATATATATATATATATATATATATATATTATATATGTATATATATATATATATATATATATATATATATATATATATATATATATATATATATATATGTATATATATATATATATATATATATATATATATATATATATATATATATATATACTATATATATATATATATATATATATATATATATATATATATATATTATATATATATATATTATATATATAGTATATATAATATATATATAATTATATATATATATATATATATATACTATAATATACTATATATATATATATATATATATATATATATATATATATATATATATATATATAATATATATATATATATATATATATATATTATAT
Source organism: Lathyrus sativus (assembly GCA_963859935.3). Taxonomy (NCBI): domain Eukaryota; kingdom Viridiplantae; phylum Streptophyta; class Magnoliopsida; order Fabales; family Fabaceae; genus Lathyrus; species Lathyrus sativus. The sequence continues at coordinate 120,247,403 of OZ012737.1, forward strand.
CTTAATCGGTTGAGTAAGTAAATAAAATAATTAATTATATTTAATATTTAATTATTTAATTGAATATGTGCTTAAATATAAGTGGATGTCAAGATAATCCATTTTCGAAATAATGAGAATTTTAATGATTATCATTCTATATATAGGCTATGATCTCTAATATATCATGCTATAGAAAAATTATCTCTTTTTCTCCCCATTCGAAGAGTTTTCAAGACATTACGATTATTGGTTGAGAAAAATCCACAAGCAACCAGTGTCAAACACTTGTCTCTACACTTTTGTATTTAAGAATTATCGTTGTCATTGTCTAAAAATATTTCCCATTATATTCGTCAAGGTATTCCTATAATCATTAATATCAAAATGTCATAGATTCTAAGGATTGTGTCCATGGGGAGACGCTTAAGCGCTCCCGGCGTGATGAATGATCATTGCATATTTATGCACTTTTTCCTATATTTCTACTTAGCATTTCTTTACTTTATCTTGATTATTTTTAAGTTTTAGTTTGTTTTTATATTTTATTTTATTTTGGGGTTTAATTTGATTTCCGCACTTATTTTTCAGCTTTAGCAGTCTGCACGGAAACGATCATAACTGGAGTTCTGGGAATCCGTTTGAGGCGTTCTAAAAATCGCCGGAAAGCTAAGAGAGGAGCTACGACTTTCATGTTAGAGTCGAAGTCAGATTCGGATCCAAAAATTCCAGAATTCCGTTTGAAGTTACTGCATTAGAATTTAATTTTAGTGTTGGGTCATGTATTGGGCTTGGGTTATGTTTTCGACCCAGTTGGGTTATGACCCGAATTTGCTTCTTTTTAAAGGAAAATACTCGTGTTACGGTTCACCTAATTAAATTTTCACAAAAAATACATTCGGAGCTTTGAGAGAACCATGGAGTGCTAATTCCTTAGAGTCATTCTGCTGTAATCGCGTTCCAACGCTTTGAGGTTTTTACTTTATCAATCTAATTCGTTTCTCTTTCAACACTATTCTATGAATTGCTTTTGCTTAATCTGTTATTTTATAGAATTGTTTTGATTAAATTCGTATGATTGCATCCTTAGCCTTTATTCGCCGTTACGCCACTTTGTCGTTAATTCGCGTTTATAATTCGTGTTTGCTTAATTCACGAAAATTTAATCCGTTTGCTTAATTTGGAATATAGGATTGGTAATCTAGTTTATGTCTTTTGCGCTTGTTAATTGACATAGGAATCGAATAGAGATCGAAATTGCTTAGGAAATTGGTAAGGTAGAAACGCAGTGATAAGCCGGAACCGAAAACAGTAGATTGACTTATTTTTATAATCACTTATTTTAACCGCTTAATTGCATTTCTTTAGTTATCCGTTCAGAAACCAAACCAACTCCCCCTCCATTTCGAATTTGGTAGATTAATCACATAAAAGAATCCTTGAGACGATATCCGAAGTTGAATTGTCGCTGTATTACGTTTTCATCAAAAAACACTCGTTCTGATCCGCGCGCGACAGCTGATCAATGAGCTAGGCCCTCCACGACATAGAGACGGATTGGCCCGACCCCGTGTGATGAGCGGGACAGAGCAATATCTATATATATTATATATAATATATATATATATATATATATATATAATTATTATTTAATATTTAATTATTTAATTGAATATGTGCTTAAATATAAGTGGATGTCAAGATAATTCATTTCGAAATAATGAGAATTTTAAAACTGATTATCATTCTATATATAGGCTATGATCTCAAATATATCATTCTATAGAGAAAATTATCTCTTTTTCTCTCTCATTCGAAGAGTTTTTCAGACATTACGAGTATCGTTGAGAAAAATCCACAAGCCAACCAGTGTCAAACACTTGTCTCTACACTTTTCCATTCGAAGAGTTTTCAAGACATTACGAGTATCGGTTGAGAAAAATCCACAAGCCAACCAGTGTCAAACACTTGTCTCTACACTTTTGTATTTAAGAATTATCGTTGTCATTGTCTAAAAATCTTTCTCATTATATTCGTCAAGGTATTCCTATAATCATTAAAATCAAAATGTCATAGATCCTTAGGTTTGTGTCCATGGGGAGACGCTTAAGCGCTCCCGGCGTGATGAATGATCAGTGCATATTTATGCACTTTCTCCTATATTTTTACTTAGGCATTTCTTTACTTTATCTTGATTATTTTTATGTTTTATTTTGTTTTTATATTTTATTTTATTTTTGGTTTAATTTGATTTCCGCACTTATTTTTCAGCTTTAGCAGTGTGCACGGAAACGATCATAACTGGAGTTCTGGGAATCCGTTTGAGGCGTTCTAAAAATCGCCGGAAAAATAAGAGAGAGAGCTACGACTTTCGTGTTGGAGTCGAAGTCAGATTCGGAGCCAAAAATTCCAGAATTCCGTTTGAAGTTACTGCATTAGAATTTAATTTTAGTGTTGGGTCATGTATTGGGCCTGGGTTATGTTTTCGACCCAGTTGGGTTATGACCCGAATTTGCTTTCTTTTTAAAGGAAAAATACTCGAGTTACTGTTCACCTAATTACATTTTCACGAAAAATACATTCGGAGCTTTGAGAGAACCATGGAGAGCTAATTCCTTAGAGTCATTCTGCTGTAATCGCGTTCCAACGCTTTGAGGTTTTTACTTTATCATTCTAATTCGTTTCTCTTTCAACACTATTCTATGAATTGCTTTTGCTTAATCTGTTATTTTATAGAATTGTTTTGATTAAATTCGTATGATTGCATCCTTAGCTTTTATTCGCCGTTACGTCGCTTTGTCGTTAATTCGCGTTTATAATTCGTGTTTGCTTAATTCACGAAAACTTAATCCGTTTGCTTAATTTGGAATATAGGATTGGTAATCTAGTTTAAGTCTTTTGCGCTTGTTAATTGACATAGGAATCGAATAGAGATCGAAATCGCTTAGGAAATTGGTAAGGTAGAAACCCGTGATAAGCCGAAACCGAAAACAGTAGATTGACTTGTTTTGATAATCACTTATTTTAACCGCTTAATTGCATTTTCTTTATGTATCCGATCAGAAACCAAACCAACTCCCCCTCCATTTCGAATTTGGTAGATTAATCGCATAAAAGAATCCTTGAGACGATATCCGAGTTGAATTGCCGCTGTATTACGTTTTCATCATAAACACTCGTTCTGATCCGCGTGTGACAGCTGATCAATTAGCTATGCCCTCCACGACGGAGAGATGGATTGGGCCGACCCCGTGTGATGAGCGGGACAGAGCAATATATATATATATATATATATATATATATATATATATATAGTATATATATATATATATATATATATATATATATATATATATATATATATATATATATATATATATATATATATATATATATATATATATATATATATATATATATATATATATATATATATATATATATATATATATATATATATATATATATATATATAATATATATATATATATATATATATATATATATAAGAATCTTAATCGGTTGAGTAAGTAAATAAAATGATTAATTATATTTAATAAATAATTATTTAATTAAATATGTGCTTAAATATAAGTGGATGTCAAGATAATCCATTTCGAAATAATGAGAATTTTAAATGATTATCATTCTATATATAGGCTATGATCTCATATATATCATGCTATAAGAAAATTATCTCTTTTTCTCCCCATTCGAAGAGTTTTCAAGACATTACGAGTACCAGTTGAGAAAAATCCACAAGCCAACCAGTGTCAAACACTTGTCTCTACACTTTTTTATTTTAGAATTATCGTTGTCATTGTCTAAAAATCTTTCTCATTATATTCGTCAAGGTATTCCTATAATCATTAATATAAAACTGTCATAGATTCTAAGGTTTGTGTCCATGGGGAGACGCTTAAGCGCTCCCAGCGTGATGAGTGATCAGTGCATATTTATGCACTTTCTCCTATATTTTTACTTAGGCATTTCTTTAGTGTATCTTGATTATTTTTATGTTTTATTTTGTTTTTTATATTTTATTTTATTTTTGGCTTAGTTTGATTTCCGCACTTATTTTTCTGCTTTAGCAGTCTGCACGGAAACGATCATAACTGGAGTTCCGGAAATCCGTTTGAGGCGTTCTAAAAATCGCCGAAAGCTAAGAGAGAGAGCTACGACTTTCGTGTTGGAGTCGAAGTCAGATTCGGAGCCTAAAATTCCAGAATTCCGTTTGAAGTTAATGCATTAGAATTTTATTTTAGTGTTGGGTCATGTATTGGGCCTAGGTTATGTTTTCGACCCAGTTGGGTTATGACCCGAATTTGCTTTTTTTTTTTAAAGGAAAAATACTCGTGTTACTGTTCACCTAATTACATTTTCACGAAAAATACATTCGGAGCTTTGAGAGAACCATGGAGAGCTAATTCCTTAGAGTCATTCTGCTGTAATCGCATTCCAACGCTTTGAGGTTTTTAATTTATCAATCTAATTCGTTTCTCTTTCAACACTATTCTATGAATTGCTTTTGATTAATCTGTAATTTTATAGGATTGTTTTGAATAAATTCGTATGATTGCATCCTTAGCTTTTATTCGCCGTTACGTCGCTTTGTCGTTAATTCGCGTTTATAATTCGTGTTTGCTTAATTCACAAAAGCTTAATCCGTTTGCTTAATTTGGAATATAGGATTGGTAATCTAGTTTATGTCTTTTGCGCTTGTTAATTGACATAGGAATCGAATAGAGATCGAAATCGCTTAGGAAATTGGTAAGGTAGAAACCCGTGATAAGCCGAAACCGAAAACAGTAGATTGACTTGTTTTGATAATCACTTATTTTAACCGCTTAATTGAATTTTCTTTATTTATCCGATCAGAAACCAAACCAACTCCCCCTCCATTTCGAATTTGGTAGATTAATCACATAAAAAAATCCTTGAAACGATATCCGAGTTGAATTGTCGCTGTATTAACGTTTTCATCAAAAACACTCGTTCTGATCCGCGCGCGACAGCTGATCAATGAGCTAGGCCCTCCACGACGGAGAGATGGATTGGGCCGACCACGTGTGATGAGCGGGACAGAGCATAAATATATATATATATATATATATATATATATATATATATATATATATATATATATATATATATATATATATATATATATATATATATATATATATATATATATATATATATATATATATATATATATATATATATATATATATATATATATATATATATATATATATATATATATATATATAAATATAAGAATCTTAATCGGTTGAGTAAGTAAATAAAATAATTAATTATATTTAATAATTAATTATTTAATTGAATATGTGCTTAAATATAAGTGAATGTCAAGATAATCCATTTCGAAATAATGAGAATTTTAAATGATTATCATTCTATATATAGGCTATGATCTCAAATATATCATGCTATAAGAAAATTATCTCTTTTTCTCCCCATTCGAAGAGTTTTCAAGACATTACGAGTACCGGTTGAGAAAAATCCACAAGCCAACCAGTGTCAAACACTTGTCTCTACACTTTTGTATTTTAGAATTATCGTTGTCATTGTCTAAAAATCTTTCTCATTATATTCGTCAAGGTATTCCTATAATCATTAATATCAAAATGTCATAGATCCTAAGGTTTGTGTCCATGGGGAGACGCTTAAGCGCTCCCAGCGTGATAAGTGATCACTGCATATTTATGCACTTTCTCCTATATTTTTACTTAGGCATTTCTTTACTTTATCTTGATTATTTTTATGTTTTATTTTGTTTTTATATTTTATTTTATTTTTGGCTTAATTTGATTTCCGCACTTATTTTTCAGCTTTAGCATTCTGCACGGAAACGATCATAACTGGAGTTTCGGAAATCCGTTTGAGGCGTTCTAAAAATCGCCGGAAAGCTAAGAGAGAGAGCTACGAATTTCGTGTTGGAGTCGAAGTCAGATTCTGATAACACGAAATCGTATATATATATTGATGCATAATTCAACTGATGTTTTGCTGTTTTCGATCCGATTTCGGGTTCTTTCCATGTTATTTGTCTGATATTTTGCTGGTATTTGATAATCATGTCTAAATAAAGCAATGTGAAGAAAAGAAGCAATTACAGATGAAATATGGACGAAAACTGGATGAAAACAACATGAAAAACGCAGAATGCATATTTTACTGCTGTGACGACCGTCACAGCTCCATGACGACCGTCACACACCGTGACGACTGTCATGCAGGCAAAAACACACTGCTTCAAATGAACGTGCAAAATGCAGTTCCAAGTCCCAAATAGTGGACCACTACTCCCTGATATTTTTGCCTCCAAGTCCACCTTCTTCAAATTACAACCGTTAGAATTCTATTTCTATAAAAGGGGAAGGAGGGGAGCTGAGAAAGGGAGCCGCATTCAGACAACGAAGTGCTGCCCAATTTTATTTCCAAAGCAAAAGTTCAGTTTTATTTCTTGCTATTTTTTTGTTTCCTTTCCTTATTCCTGTATTCTATTTTTCGACAATATTCATTTGTGCGCTCTATTGGTTTGAAGACATAATCCCACCAACATCATTGGGATTTGGCCAAAAGCCAATTGGATACGTTACAGGTTTTTCATTATTTTGTTAATTGTAACTTTTATTATCAGTAATATGAATGTTCTAAGTTTATGTTTTTATTTATGTTTTACCTTTCCCAAATCCATGTCTAGCTAAATCATAGTAATCGATATGTAATAATAATTCAGACGGGATTTGATAATAACCGGTTGAAAACTTTCGTTTTCAAAAGTTGTTTATGGTCTGAGTGTTTAAATTTATTTACTGAATAAACGTTCGTCGCGAAAGCGAGAACTTATTTAAAAGTAGTTTTGCCACGACAGTGGGAAATTAATTAAGGTACGAACCAACAAGCGACAACTGCGGTAAGACCAGATAGTAAACACTAGTCATTTGTTTTAATAACAGCGAAAGCACTTAAAATGAATTAGAACTTAGAGATTTCCAAAAAATAGTTTTAACCCCGAATGGGACACGAAAGCGTACATCCGGCCCTTAGAATTATGACTAGCGTCAACAACCATCGTGAGACGAAAGTCTTCAGATCACTATTTTCTGCTTAAATAAATTCTGAAAAATATTTCATATACCGGTAACTTGTCAAATCCCCGAAGAACATAATTACTGCATATCGATTCACGTAATTATAATTCAAGTAACATTTCTAGTTCCCTTTAGTGACAAAAATTATTCCCTTAAACATTATCTACCTAGCTAAACATAGTAACTCCCGAGAACACTAGTTTGATACGAGTCCCGGTGGGATCGATATCTTTTATTACTACGCGATAGACAGTGCACTTGCAGTTAAGTTGTATTAGACAATGTTCTTCGGGGATCAATATCTATCTATCTATATATATATATATATAATATAAATATATATATATATATATATATATATATATATATATATATATATATATATATATATATATATAAATATATATATATATATATATATATATATATATATATATATATATAAATATATATATATATATATATATATATATATATATATATATATATATATACATACATATTATATACATATATATATATATATATATATATATATATATATATATATATATATATATATATATATATATATACATACATATATATATATATATATATATATATATATATATATATATATATATATATATATATATATATATATATATATATATATATATCAAAATATAATATAAATATAAATATATATATATATATATATATATATATATATATATATATATATATATATATATATATATATATATATATATATATATATATATATATATATATATATATATATATATATATATATATATATATATATATATAAAATATATATAAGAATCTTAATCGATTGAGTAAGTGAATAAAATAATTAATTATATTTAATAATTAATTATTTAATTGAATATGTGCTTAAATATAAGTGTATGTCAAGATAATCCATTTCGAAATAATGAGAATTTTAAATGATTATCATTCTATATATAGGCTATGATCTCAAATATATCATGCTATAAGAAAATTATCTCTTTTTCTCCCCATTCGAAGAGTTTTCAAGACATTACGAGTACCGGTTGAGAAAAATCTACAAGGCAACCAGTGTCAAACACTTGTCTGTACACTTTTGTATTTTAGGATTATCGTTGTCATTGTCTAAAAATCTTTCTCATTATATTCGTCAAGGTATTTCTATAATCATTAATATCAAAATGTCATAGATCCTAAGGTTTGTGTTCATGGGGAGACGCTTAAGTGCTCCCAGCATGATGAGTGATCAGTGCATATTTATGCACTTTCTCCTATATTTTTACTTAGGCATTTCTTTAATTTATCTAGATTATTTTTATGTTTTATTTTGTTTTTATATTTTATTTTATTTTTGGCTTAATTTGATTTCCGCACTTATTTTTCAGCTTTAGCAGTCTGCACGGAAACGATCATAACTGGAGTTCCGGGAATCTGTTTGAGGCGTTCTAAAAATCGCCGGAAAGCTAAGAGAGAGAGCTACGACTTTCGCGTTGGAGTCGAAGTCAGATTCAGAGCGAAAAATTCCAGAATGCCGTTTGAAGTTACTGCATTAGAATTTAATTTTAGTGTTGGGTCACGTATTGGGCCTGGGTTATGTTTTCGACCCAGTTGGCTTATGACCCGAATTTTCTTTCTTTTTAAAGGAAAAATACTCGTGTTACTGTTCACCTAATTACATTTTCACGAAAAATACATTCGGAGCTTTGAGAGAACCATGGAGAGCTAATTCCTTAGATCCTTAGAGTCATTATGCTGTAATCGCGTTCCAACGCTTTGAGGTTTTTACTTTATCAATCTAATTCGTTTCTCTTTCAACACTATTCTATGAATTGCTTTTGCTTAATCTGTAATTTTATAGAATTGTTTTGATTAAATTCGTATGATTGCATCCTTAGCTTTTATTCGCCGTTACGTCGCTTTGTCGTTAATTCGCGTTTATAATTCGTGTTTGCTTAATTCACGAAAACTTAATCCGTTTGCTTAATTTGGAATATAGGATTGGTAATATAGTTTATGTCTTTTGCGCTTGTTAAATGACATAGCAATCCAATAGAGATCGAGATCGCTTAGGAAATTGGTAAGGTAGAAACCCAGGATAAGCCGAAACCGAAAACAGTAGATTGACTTGTTTTGATAATCACTTATTTTAACCGCTTAATTGCATTTTCTTTATTTATCCGATCAGAAACCAAACCAACTCCCACTCCATTTCGAATTTGGTAGATTAATCACATAAAAGAATCCTTGAAACGATATCCGAGTTGAATTGTCGTTGTATTACGTTTTCATCAAAAACACTAGTTCTGATCTGCGCGCGATAGCTGATCAATGAGCTAGGCCCTCCACGACGGAGAGATGGATTGGGCCGACCCCGTGTGATGGGCGGGACAGAGCAATATATATATATATATATATATATATATATATATATATATATATATATATATATATATATATATATATATATATATATATATATATATATATATATATATATATATATATATATATAAGAATCTTAATCGGTTGAGTAAGTAAATAAAATAATTAATTATATTTAATAATTAATTATTTAATTGAATATGTGCTTAAATATAAGTGGATGTCAAGATAATTCATTTCGAAATAATGAGAATTTTAAATGATTATCATTCTATATATAGGCTATGATCTCAAATATATCATGCTATAAGAAAATTATCTCTTTTTCTCCCCATTCGAAGAGTTTTCAAGACATTACGAGTACCGGTTGAGAAAAATCCACAAGCCAACCAGTGTCAAACACTTGTCTCTACACTTTTGTATTTAAGAATTATCGTTGTCATTGTCTAAAAATCTTTCTCATTATATTCGTCAAGGTATTCCTATAATCATTAATATCAAAATGTCATAGATCCTTAGGTTTGTGTCCATGGGGAGACGCTTAAGCGCTCCCGGCGTGATGAATGATCAGTGTATATTTATGCACTTTCTCCTATATTTTTACTTAGGCATTTCTTTACTTTATCTTGATTATTTTTATGTTTTATTTTGTTTTTATATTTTATTTTATTTTTGGTTTAATTTGATTTCCGCACTTATTTTTCAGCTTTAGCAGTCTGCACGGAAACGATCATAACTGGAGTTCTGGGAATCCGTTTGAGGCGTTCTAAAAATCGCCGGAAATCTAAGAGAGAGAGCTACGACTTTCGTGTTGGAGTCGAAGTCAGATTCGGAGCCAAAAATTCCAGAATTCCGTTTGAAGTTACTGCATTAGAATTTAATTTTAGTGTTGGGTCATGTATTGGACCTGGGTTATGTTTTCGACCCAGTTGGGTTATGACCCGAATTTGCTTTCTTTTTAAAGGAAAAATATTCGTGTTACTGTTCACCTAATTACATTTTCACGAAAAATAAATTCGGAGCTTTGAGAGAACCATGGAGAGCTAATTCCTTAGAGTCATTCTGCTGTAATCGCGTTCCAACGCTTTGAGGTTTTTTACTTTATCAATCTAATTCGTTTCTCTTTTAACACTATTCTATAAATTACTTTTGCTTAATCTGTTATTTTATAGAATTGTTTTGGTTAAATTCGTATGATTGCATCCTTAGCTTTTATTCGCCGTTACGTCGCTTTGTCGTTAATTCGCATTTATAATTCGTGTTTTCTTAATTCACGAAAACTTAATCCGTTTGCTTAATTTGGAATATAGGATTGGTAATCTAGTTTATGTCTTTTGCGCTTGTTAATTGACATAGGAATCGAATAGAGATCGAAATCGCTTAGGAAATTGGTAAGGTAGAAACACGTGATAAGCCGGAACCGAAAACAGTAGATTGACTTATTTTGATAATCACTTATTTTAACCGCTTAATTGCATTTTCTTTATTTATCCGATCAGAAACCAAACCAACTCCCCCCTCCATTTCGAATTTGGTAGATTAATCACATAAAAGAATCCTTGAGACGATATCCAAGTTGAATTGTCGCTGTATTACGTTTTCATCAAAAACACTCATTCTGATCCGCGCACGACAGCTGATCAATTAGCTAGGCCCTCCACGACGGAGAGATGGATTGGGCCAACCCCGTGTGATGAACGGGACAGAGCAATATATATATATATATATATATATATATATATATATATATATATATATATATATATATATATATATATATATATATATATATATATATATATATATATATATATATATATATATATATATATATATATATATATATATATATATATATATATATATATATATATATATATATATATATATATATATATATATATATATATATATATATATATATATATATATATATAAGAATCTTAATCGGTTGAGTAAGTAAATAAAATAATTAATTATATTTAATATTTAATTATTTAATTGAATATGTGCTTAAATATAAGTGGATGTCAAGATAATTCATTTCGAAATAATGAGAATTTTAAATGATTATCATTCTATATATAGGCTATGATCTCAAATATATCATGCTATAAGAAAATTATCTCTTTTTCTCCCCATTCGAAGAGTTTTCAAGACATTACGAGTACCGGTTGAGAAAAATCCACAAGCCAACCAGTGTCAAACACTTGTCTCTACACTTTTGTATTTAAGAATTATCGTTGTCATTGTCTAAAAATCTTTCTCATTATATTCGTCAAGGTATTCCTATAATCATTAATATCAAAATGTCATAGATCCTTAGGTTTGTGTCCATGGGGAGACGCTTAAGCGCTCCCGGCGTGATGAATGATCAGTGTATATTTATGCACTTTCTCCTATATTTTTACTTAGGCATTTCTTTACTTTATCTTGATTATTTTTATGTTTTATTTTGTTTTTATATTTTATTTTATTTTTGGTTTAATTTGATTTCCGCACTTATTTTTCAGCTTTAGCAGTCTGCACGGAAACGATCATAACTGGAGTTCTGGGAATCCGTTTGAGGCGTTCTAAAAATCGCCGGAAATCTAAGAGAGAGAGCTACGACTTTCGTGTTGGAGTCGAAGTCAGATTCGGAGCCAAAAATTCCAGAATTCCGTTTGAAGTTACTGCATTAGAATTTAATTTTAGTGTTGGGTCATGTATTGGACCTGGGTTATGTTTTCGACCCAGTTGGGTTATGACCCGAATTTGCTTTCTTTTTAAAGGAAAAATATTCGTGTTACTGTTCACCTAATTACATTTTCACGAAAAATAAATTCGGAGCTTTGAGAGAACCATGGAGAGCTAATTCCTTAGAGTCATTCTGCTGTAATCGCGTTCCAACGCTTTGAGGTTTTTACTTTATCAATCTAATTCGTTTCTCTTTCAACACTATTCTATAAATTACTTTTGCTTAATCTGTTATTTTATAGAATTGTTTTGGTTAAATTCGTATGATTGCATCCTTAGCTTTTATTCGCCGTTACGTCGCTTTGTCGTTAATTCGCATTTATAATTCGTGTTTTCTTAATTCACGAAAACTTAATCCGTTTGCTTAATTTGGAATATAGGATTGGTAATCTAGTTTATGTCTTTTGCGCTTGTTAATTGACATAGGAATCGAATAGAGATCGAAATCGCTTAGGAAATTGGTAAGGTAGAAACACGTGATAAGCCGGAACCGAAAACAGTAGATTGACTTATTTTGATAATCACTTATTTTAACCGCTTAATTGCATTTTCTTTATTTATCCGATCAGAAACCAAACCAACTCCCCCTCCATTTCGAATTTGGTAGATTAATCACATAAAAGAATCCTTGAGACGATATCCAAGTTGAATTGTCGCTGTATTACGTTTTCATCAAAAACACTCATTCTGATCCGCGCACGACAGCTGATCAATTAGCTAGGCCCTCCACGACGGAGAGATGGATTGGGCCAACCCCGTGTGATGAACGGGACAGAGCAATATATATATATATATATATATATATATATATATATATATATATATATATATATATATATATATATATATATATATATATATATATATATATATATATATATATATATATATATATATATATATATATATATATATATATATATATATAAGAATCTTAATCGGTTGAGTAAGTAAATAAAATAATTAATTATATTTAATATTTAATTATTTAATTGAATATGTGCTTAAATATAAGTGGATGTCAAGATAATTCATTTCGAAATAATGAGAATTTTAAATGATTATCATTCTATATATAGGCTATGATCTCAAATATATCATGCTATAAGAAAATTATCTCTTTTTCTCCCCATTCGAAGAGTTTTCAAGACATTACGAGTACCGGTTGAGAAAAATCCACAAGCCAACCAGTGTCAAACACTTGTCTCTACACTTTTGTATTTAAGAATTATCGTTGTCATTGTCTAAAAATCTTTCTCATTATATTCGTCAAGGTATTCCTATAATCATTAATATCAAAATGTCATAGATCCTTAGGTTTGTGTCCATGGGGAGACGCTTAAGCGCTCCCGGCGTGATGAATGATCAGTGTATATTTATGCACTTTCTCCTATATTTTTACTTAGGCATTTCTTTACTTTATCTTGATTATTTTTATGTTTTATTTTGTTTTTATATTTTATTTTATTTTTGGTTTAATTTGATTTCCGCACTTATTTTTCAGCTTTAGCAGTCTGCACGGAAACGATCATAACTGGAGTTCTGGGAATCCGTTTGAGGCGTTCTAAAAATCGCCGGAAATCTAAGAGAGAGAGCTACGACTTTCGTGTTGGAGTCGAAGTCAGATTCGGAGCCAAAAATTCCAGAATTCCGTTTGAAGTTACTGCATTAGAATTTAATTTTAGTGTTGGGTCATGTATTGGACCTGGGTTATGTTTTCGACCCAGTTGGGTTATGACCCGAATTTGCTTTCTTTTTAAAGGAAAAATATTCGTGTTACTGTTCACCTAATTACATTTTCACGAAAAATAAATTCGGAGCTTTGAGAGAACCATGGAGAGCTAATTCCTTAGAGTCATTCTGCTGTAATCGCGTTCCAACGCTTTGAGGTTTTTACTTTATCAATCTAATTCGTTTCTCTTTCAACACTATTCTATAAATTACTTTTGCTTAATCTGTTATTTTATAGAATTGTTTTGGTTAAATTCGTATGATTGCATCCTTAGCTTTTATTCGCCGTTACGTCGCTTTGTCGTTAATTCGCATTTATAATTCGTGTTTTCTTAATTCACGAAAACTTAATCCGTTTGCTTAATTTGGAATATAGGATTGGTAATCTAGTTTATGTCTTTTGCGCTTGTTAATTGACATAGGAATCGAATAGAGATCGAAATCGCTTAGGAAATTGGTAAGGTAGAAACACGTGATAAGCCGGAACCGAAAACAGTAGATTGACTTATTTTGATAATCACTTATTTTAACCGCTTAATTGCATTTTCTTTATTTATCCGATCAGAAACCAAACCAACTCCCCCTCCATTTCGAATTTGGTAGATTAATCACATAAAAGAATCCTTGAGACGATATCCAAGTTGAATTGTCGCTGTATTACGTTTTCATCAAAAACACTCATTCTGATCCGCGCACGACAGCTGATCAATTAGCTAGGCCCTCCACGACGGAGAGATGGATTGGGCCAACCCCGTGTGATGAACGGGACAGAGCAATATATATATATATATATATATATATATATATATATATATATATATATATATATATATATATATATATATATATATATATATATATATATATATATATATATATATATATATATATATATATATATATATATATATATATATATATATATATATATATATATATATATATATATATATATATATATATATATATATAAGAATCTTAATCGGTTGAGTAAGTAAATAAAATAATTAATTATATTTAATAATTAATTATTTAATTGAATATGTGCTTAAATATAAGTGGATGTCAAGATAATCCATTTCGAAATAATGAGAATTTTAAATGATTATCATTCTATATATAGGCTATGATCTCAAATATATCACGCTATAAGAAAATTATCTCTTTTTCTCCCCATTCGAAGAGTTTTCAAGACATTACGAGTACCGGTTGAGAAAAATCCACAAGCCAACCAGTGTCAAACACTTGTCTCTACACTTTTGTATTTTAGAATTATCGTTGTCATTGTCTAAAAATCTTTCTCATTATATTCGTCAAGGTATTCCTATAATCATTAATATCAAAATGTCATAGATCCTAAGGTTTGTGTCCATGGGGAGACGCTTAAGCGCTCCCAACGTGATGAATGATCAATGCATATTTATGCACTTTCTCCTATATTTTTACTTAGGCATTTCTTTAGTTTATCTTGATTATTTTTATGTTTTATTTTGTTTTTATATTTTATTTTATTTTTGGCTTAGTTTGATTTCCGCACTTATTTTTCAGCTTTAGCAGTCTGCACGGAAACGATCATAACTGGAGTTCCGGGAATCCGTTTGAGGCGTTCTAAAAATCGCCAAAAAGTTAAGAGAGAGAGCTACGACTTTCGCGTTGGAGTCGAAGTCAGATTCGGAGCCAAAAATTCCAGAATTCCGTTTGAAGTTACTGCATTAGAATGTAATTTTAGTTTTGGGTCATGTATTGGGCCTGGGTTATGTTTTCGACCCAGTTGGGTTATGACCCGAATTTGCTTTCTTTTTAAAGGAAAAATACTCGTGTTACTATTCACCTAGTTACATTTTCACGAAAATTACATTCGGAGCTTTGAGAGAACCATGGAGAGCTAATTCCTTAGAGTCATTCTGCTGTAATCGCGTTCCAACGCTTTGAGGATTTTACTTTATCAATCTAACTCGTTTCTCTTTCAACACTATTCTATGAATTGCTTTTGCTTAATCTGTTAGTTTATAGAATTGTTTTGATTAAATTCGTATGATTGCATCCTTAGCTTTTATTCGCCGTTACGTCGCTTTGTCGTTAATTCGCGTTTATAATTCGTGTTTGCTTAATTCACGAAAACTTAATCCGTTTGCTTAATTTGGAATATAGGATTGTTAATCTAGTTTATGTCTTTTGCGCTTGTTAATTGACATAGGAATCGAATAGAGATCGAAATCGCTTAGGAAATTGGTAAGGTAGAAACCCGTGATAAGCCGGAACCGAAAACAGTAGATTCACTTATTTTGATAATCACTTATTTTAACCGCTTAATTGCATTTTCTTTATTTATCCGATCAGAAACCAAACCAACTCCCCCTCCATTTCGAATTTGGTAGATTAATCACATAAAAGAATCCTTGAGACGATATCCGAGTTGAATTGTCGCGGTATTTCGTTTTCATCAAAAACACTCGTTCTGATCCGCACGCGACAGCTGATCAATTAGCTAGGCCCTCCACGACGGAGAGATGGATTGGGCCGACCCCGTGTGATGAACGGGACAGAGCAATATATATATATATATATATATATATATATATATATATATATATATATATATATATATATATATATATATATATATATATATATATATATATATATAAGAATCTTAATCGGTTGAGTAAGTAAATAAAATAATTAATTATATTTAATAATTAATTATTTAATTGAATATGTGCTTAAATATAAGTGGATGTCAAGATAATCCATTTCGAAATAATGAGAATTTTAAATGATTATCATTCTATATATAGGCTATGATCTCAAATATATCATGCTATAAGAAAATTATCTCTTTTTCTCCCCATTCGAAGAGTTTTCAAGACATTACGAGTACCGGTTGAGAAAAATCCACAAGCCAACCAGTGTCAAACACTTGTCTCTACACTTTTGTATTTTAGAATTATCGTTGTCATTGTCTAAAAATCTTTCTCATTATATTCGTCAAGGTATTCCTATAATAATTAATATCAAAATGTCATAGATACTAAGGTTTGTGTCCATGGGGAGACGCTTAAGCGCTCCCAACGTGATAAGTGATCAGTGCATATTTATGCACTTTCTCCTATATTTTTACTTAGGCATTTCTTTAGTTTATCTTGATTATTTTTATGTTTTATTTTGTTTTTATATTTTATTTTATTTTTGGCTTAGTTTGATTTCCGCACTTATTTTTCAGCTTTAGCAGTCTGCACGGAAACAATCATAACTGGAGTTCCGGGAATCCGTTTGAGGCGTCCTAAAAATCGCCGAAAAGTTAAGAGAGAGAGCTACGACTTTCGCGTTGGAGTCGAAGTCAGATTCGGAGCCAAAAATTCCAGAATTCCGTTTGAAGTTACTGCATTAGAATGTAATTTTAGTTTTGGGTCATGTATTGGGCCTGGGTTATGTTTTCGACCCAGTTGGGTTATGACCCGAATTTGCTTTCTTTTTAAAGGAAAAATACTCGTGTTACTATTCACCTAGTTACATTTTCACGAAAATTATATTCGGAGCTTTGAGAGAACCATGGAGAGCTAATTCCTTAGAGTCATTCTGCTGTAATTGCGTTCCAACGCTTTGAGGATTTTACTTTATCAATCTAACTCGTTTCTCTTTCAACACTATTCTATGAATTGCTTTTGCTTAATCTGTTAGTTTATAGAATTGTTTTGATTAAATTCGTATGATTGCATCCTTAGCTTTTATTCGCCGTTACGTCGCTTTGTCGTTAATTCGCGTTTATAATTCGTGTTTGCTTAATTCACGAAAACTTAATCCGTTTGCTTAATTTGGAATATAGGATTGTTAATCTAGTTTATGTCTTTTGCGCTTGTTAATTGACATAGGAATCGAATAGAGCTCGAAATCGCTTAGGAAATTGGTAAGGTAGAAACCCGTGATAAGCCGGAACCGAAAACAGTAGATTGACTTATTTTGATAATCACTTATTTTAACCGCTTAATTGCATTTTCTTTATTTATCCGATCAGAAACCAAACCAACTCCCCCTCCATTTCGAATTTGGTAGATTAATCACATAAAAGAATCCTTGAGACGATATCTGAGTTGAATTGTCGCTGTATTACGTTTTCATCAAAAACACTCGTTCTGATCTGCGCGCGACAGCTGATCAATAAGCTAGGCCCTCCACGACGGAGAGATGGATTGGGCCGACCCCGTGTGATGAGCGGGACAGAGCAATATATATATATATATATATATATATATATATATATATATATATATATATATATATATATATATATATATATATATATATATATATATATATATATATATATATATATATATATATATATAAGAATCTTAATCGGTTGAGTAAGTAAATAAAATAATTAATTATATTTAATAATTAATTATTTAATTGAATATGTGCTTAAATATAAGTGGATGTCAAGATAATCCATTTCGAAATAATGAGAATTTTAAATGATTATCATTCTATATATAGGCTATGATCTCAAATATATCATGCTATAAGAAAATTATCTCTTTTTCTCCCCATTCGAAGAGTTTTCAAGACATTACGAGTACCAGTTGAGAAAAATCCACAAGCCAACCAGTGTCAAACACTTGTCTTTACACTTTTGTATTTTAGAATTATCGTTGTCATTGTCTAAAAATCTTTCTCATTATATTCGTCAAGGTATTCCTATAATCATTAATATCAAAATGTCATAGATCTTAAGGTTTGTGTCCATGGGGAGACGCTTAAGCGCTCCCAGCGTGATGAGTGATCAGTGCATATTTATGCACTTTCTCCTATTTTTTTACTTAGGCATTTCTTTAGTTTATCTTGATTATTTTTATGTTTTATTTTGTTTTTAGATTTTATTTTATTTTTGTCTTAATTTGATTTCCGCACTTATTTTTCAGCTTTAGCTGTCTGCACGGAAACGATCATAACTGGAGTTCCGGGAATCCGTTTGAGGCGTTCTAAAAATCGCCGGAAAGCTAAGAGAGAGAGCTACGACTTTCGTGTTGGAGTCGAAGTCAGATTCGGAGCCAAAAATTCCAGAATTCCGTTTGAAGTTACTGCACTAGAATTTAATTTTAGTGTTGGGTCATGTATTGGGCCTGGGTTATGTTTTCGACCCAGTTGGGTTATGACCCGAATTTGCTTTCTTTTTAAAGGAAAAATACCCGTGTTACTGTTCACCTAATTACATTTTCACGAAAAATACATTCGGAGCTTTGAGAGAACCATGGAGAGCTAATTCCTTAGAGTCATTCTGCTGTAATCGCGTTCCAACGCTTTGAGGTTTTTACTTTATCAATCTTATTTGTTTCTCTTTCAAGACTATTCTATGAATTGCTTTTGCTTAATCTGTTATTTTATAGAATTGTTTTGTTTAAATTCGTACGATTGCATCCTTAGCTTTTATTCGCCGTTACGTCGCTTTGTCGTTAATTCGCGTTTATAATTCGTGTTTGCTTAATTCACGAAAACTTAATCCGTATGCTTAATTTGGAATATAGGATTGGTAATCTAGTTTATGTCTTTTGCGCTTGTTAAATGACATAGGAATCGAATAGAGATCGAAATCGCTTAGGAAATTGGTAAGGTAGAGACCCGTGATAAGCCGGAACCGAAAACAGTAGATTCACTTATTTTGATAATCACTTATTTTAACCGCTTAATTGCATTTTCTTTATTTATCCGATCAGAAACCAAACCAACTCCCCCTCCATTTCGAATTTGGTAGATTAATCACATAAAAGAATCCTTGAGACGATATCTGAGTTGAATTGTCGCTGTATTACGTTTTCATCAAAAACACTCGTTCTGATCTGCGCGCGACAGCTGATCAATGAGCTAGGCCCTCCACGACGGAGAGATGGATTGGGCCGACCCCGTGTGATGAGCGGGACAGAGCAATATATATATATATATATATATATATATATATATATATATATATATATATATATATATATATATATATATATATATATATATATATATATATATATATATATATATATATATATATATATATATATATATATATATATATATATATATATATATATATATATATATATATATATATATATATATATATATATATATATATATATATATATATATATATATATATATATATATATATATATATATATATATATATATATATATATATATATATATATATATATATATATATATATATATATATATATATATATATATATATATATAAGAATCTTAATCGGTTGAGTAAGTAAATAAAATAATTAATTATATTTAATAATTAATTATTTAATTGAATATGTGCTTAAATATAAGTGGATGTCAAGATAATCCATTTCGAAATAATGAGAATTTTAAATGATTATCATTCTATATATAGGCTATGATCTCAAATATATCATGCTATAAGAAAATTATCTCTTTTTCTCCCCATTCGAAGAGTTTTCAAGACATTACGAGTACCGGTTGAGAAAAATCCACAAGCCAACCAGTGTCAAACACTTGTCTCTACACTTTTGTATTTTAGAATTATCGTTGTCATTGTCTAAAAATCTTTCTCATTATATTCGTCAAGGTATTCCTATAATCATTAATATCAAAATGTCATAGATCCTTAGGTTTGTGTCCATGGGGAGACGCTTAAGCGCTCCCAGCGTGATGAGTGATCAGTGCATATTTATGCACTTTCTCCTATATTTTTACTTAGGCATTTCTTTACTTTATCTTGATTATTTTTATGTTTTATTTTGTTTTTATATTTTATTTTATTTTTGGTTTAATTTGATTTCCGCACTTATTTTTCAGCTTTAGCAGTCTGCACGGAAACGATCATAACTGGAGTTCCGGGAATCTGTTTGAGGTGTTCTAAAAATCGCCGGAAAGCTAAGAGAGAGAGCTACGACTTTCGTGTTGGAGTCAAAGTCAGATTCGGGGCCAAAAATTCCAGAATTCCTTTTGAAGTTATTGCATTAGAATTTAATTTTAGTGTTGGGTCATGTATTGGGCCAGGGTTATGTTTTCGACCCAGTTGGGTTATGACCCGAATTTGCTTTCTTTTTAAAGGAAAAATAGTCGTGCTATTGTTCACCTAATTACATTTTCACGAAAAATACATTCGGAGCTTTGAGAGAACCATGGAGAGCTAATTCCTTAGAGTCATTCTGCTGTAATCGCGTTCCAACGCTTTGAGATTTTTACTTTATCAATCTAATTTGTTTCTCTTTCAACACTATTCTATGAATTGCTTTTGCTTAATCTGTTATTTTATAGAATTGTTTTGATTAAATTCGTATGATTGCATCCTTAGCTTTTATTCGCCGTTACGTCGCTTTGTCGTTAATTCACGTTTATAATTCGTGTTTGCTTAATTCACGAAAACTTAATCCGTTTGCTTAATTTGGAATATAGGTTTGGTAATCTAGTTTATGTCTTTTGCGCTTGTTAAATGACATAGGAATCGAATAGAGATCGAAATCGCTTAGGAAATTGGTAAGGTAGAAACCCGTGATAAGCCGGAACCGAAAACAATAGATTCACTTATTTTGATAATCACTTATTTTAACCACTTAATTGCATTTTCTTTATTTATCCGATCAGAAACCAAACCAACTCCCCCTCCATTTCGAATTTGGTAGATTAATCACATAAACGAATCCTTGAGACGATATCCGAGTTGAATTGTCGTTGTATTACGTTTTCATCAAAAACACTGGTTCTGATCCGCGCGCGACAGCTGATCAATGAGCTAGGCCCTCCACGACGGAGTGATGGATTGGGCCGACCTCGGTTGATGAGCGGGACAGAGCAATATTTATATATATATATATATATATATATATATATATATATATATATATATATATATATATATATATATATATATATATATATATATATATATATATATATATATATATATATATATATATATATATATATATATATATATATATATATATATATATATATATATATATATATATATATATATATATATATATATATATATATATATATATATATATATATATATATATATATATATATATATATATATATATATATATATATATATATATATATATATATATATATATATATATATATATATATATATATATATATATATATATATATATATATATATATATATATATATATATATATATATATATATATATATATATATATATATATATATATATATATATATAAGAATCTTAATCGGTTGAGTAAGTAAATAAAATAATTAATTATATTTAATATTTAATTATTTAATTGAATATGTGCTTAAATATAAGTGGATGTCAAGATAATCCATTTCGAAATAATGAGAATTTTAAATGATTATCATTCTATATATAGGCTATGATCTCAAATATATCATGCTATAAGAAAATTATCTCTTTTTCTCCCCATTCGAAGAGTTTTCAAGACATTACATGTACCGGTTGAGAAAAATCCACAAGTCAACCAGTGTCAAACACTTGTCTCTACACTTTTGTATTTAAGAATTATCGTCTCATTATATTTGTCAAGGTATTCCTATAATCATTAATATCAAAATGTCATAGATCCTTAGGTTTGTGTCCATGGGGAGACGCTTAAGCGCTCCCGGCGTGATGAATGATCAGTGCATATTTATGCACTTTCTCCTATATTTTTACTTAGGCATTTCTTTACTTTATCTTGATTATTTTTATGTTTTATTTTGTTTTTATATTTTATTTTATTTTTTGTTTAATTTGATTTCCGCACTTATTTTTCAGCTTTAGCAGTCTGCATGGAAACGATCATAACTGGAGTTTCGGGAATCCGTTTGAGGCGTTCTAAAAATCGCCGGAAAGCTAAGAGAGAGAGATACGACTTTCGTGTTGGAGTCGAAGTCAGATTCGGAGCCAAAAATTCCAGAATTCCGTTTGAAGTTACTGCATTAGAATTTAATTTTAGTGTTGGATCATGTATTGGGTCTGGGTTGTGTTTTCGACCCAGTTGGGTTATGACCCGAATTTGCTTTCTTTTTAAAAGAAAAATACTCGTGTTACTGTTCACCTAATTACATTTTCACGAAAAATACATTCGGAGCTTTGAGAGAACCATGGAGAGCTAATTCCTTAGAGTCATTCTGCTGTAATCGCGTTCCAACGCTTTGAGATTTTTACTTTATCAATCTAATTTGTTTCTCTTTCAACACTATTCTATGAATTGCTTTTGCTTAATCTGTTATTTTATAGAATTGTTTTGATTAAATTCGTATGATTGCATCCTTAGCTTTTATTCGCCGTTACGTCGCTTTGTCGTTAATTCACGTTTATAATTCGTGTTTGCTTAATTCACGAAAACTTAATCCGTTTGCTTAATTTGGAATATAGGTTTGGTAATCTAGTTTATGTCTTTTGCGCTTGTTAAATGACATAGGAATCGAATAGAGATCGAAATCGCTTAGGAAATTGGTAAGGTAGAAACCCGTGATAAGCCGGAACCGAAAACAATAGATTCACTTATTTTGATAATCACTTATTTTAACCACTTAATTGCATTTTCTTTATTTATCCGATCAGAAACCAAACCAACTCCCCCTCCATTTCGAATTTGGTAGATTAATCACATAAACGAATCCTTGAGACGATATCCGAGTTGAATTGTCGCTGTATTACGTTTTCATCAAAAACACTGGTTCTGATCCGCGCGCGACAACTGATCAATGAGCTAGGCCCTCCACGACGGAGTGATGGATTGGGCCGACCTCGGTTGATGAGCGGGACAGAGCAATATTTATATATATATATATATATATATATATATATATATATATATATATATATATATATATATATATATATATATATATATATATATATATATATATATATATATATATATATATATATATATATATATATATATATATATATATATATATATATATATATATATATATATATATATATAAGAATCTTAATCGGTTGAGTAAGTAAATAAAATAATTAATTATATTTAATATTTAATTATTTAATTGAATATGTGCTTAAATATAAGTGGATGTCAAGATAATCCATTTCGAAATAATGAGAATTTTAAATGATTATCATTCTATATATAGGCTATGATCTCAAATATATCATGCTATAAGAAAATTATCTCTTTTTCTCCCCATTCGAAGAGTTTTCAAGACATTACATGTACCGGTTGAGAAAAATCCACAAGTCAACCAGTGTCAAACACTTGTCTCTACACTTTTGTATTTAAGAATTATCGTCTCATTATATTTGTCAAGGTATTCCTATAATCATTAATATCAAAATGTCATAGATCCTTAGGTTTGTGTCCATGGGGAGACGCTTAAGCGCTCCCGGCGTGATGAATGATCAGTGCATATTTATGCACTTTCTCCTATATTTTTACTTAGGCATTTCTTTACTTTATCTTGATTATTTTTATGTTTTATTTTGTTTTTATATTTTATTTTATTTTTTGTTTAATTTGATTTCCGCACTTATTTTTCAGCTTTAGCAGTCTGCATGGAAACGATCATAACTGGAGTTTCGGGAATCCGTTTGAGGCGTTCTAAAAATCGCCGGAAAGCTAAGAGAGAGAGATACGACTTTCGTGTTGGAGTCGAAGTCAGATTCGGAGCCAAAAATTCCAGAATTCCGTTTGAAGTTACTGCATTAGAATTTAATTTTAGTGTTGGATCATGTATTGGGTCTGGGTTGTGTTTTCGACCCAGTTGGGTTATGACCCGAATTTGCTTTCTTTTTAAAAGAAAAATACTCGTGTTACTGTTCACCTAATTACATTTTCACGAAAAATATATTCGGAGCTTTGAGAGAACCATGGAGAGCTAATTCCTTAGAGTCATTCTGCTGCAATCGCGTTCCAACGCTTTTAGATTTTTACTTTATCAATCTAATTCGTTTCTCTTTCAACACTATTCTATGAATTGCTTTTGCTTAATCTGTTATTTTATAGAATTGTTTTGATTAAATTTGTATGATTGCATCCTTAGCTTTTATTCGCCGTTACGTCGATTTGTCGTTAATTCGCGTTTATAATTCGTGTTTGCTTAATTCACGAAAACTTAATCCGTTTGCTTAATTTGGAATATAGGATTGGTAATCTAGTTTATTTCTTTTGCGCTTGTTAATTGACATAAGAATCGAATAGAGATCGAACTCGCTTAGGAAATTGGTAAGGTAGAAACCGGTGATAAGCCGGAACCGAAAACAGTAGATTGACTTATTTTGATAATCACTTATTTTAACCGCTTAATTGCATTTTCTTTATTTATCCGATCAGAAACCAAACCAACTCCCCCTCCATTTCGAATTTGGTAGATTAATCACATAAAAGAATCCTTGAGACGATATCCAAGTTGAATTGTCGTTGTATTACGTTTTCATCAAAAACACTCGTTCTGATCCGCGCGCGACAGCTGATCAATTAGCTAGGCCCTCCACGACGGAGAGATGGATTGGGCCGACCCTGTGTGATGAGCGGGACAGAGCAATATATATATATATATATATATATATATATATATATATATATATATATATATATATATATATATATATATATATATATATATATATATATATATATATATATATATATATATATATATATATATATATATATATATATATATATATATATATATATATATATATATATATATATATATATATATATATATATATATATATATATAAGAATCTTAATCGGTTGAGTAAGTAAATAAAATAATTAATTATATTTAATATTTAATTATTTAATTGAATATGTGCTTAAATATAAGTGGATGTCAAGATAATTCATTTCGAAATAATGAGAATTTTAAATGATTATCATTCTATATATAGGCTATGATCTCAAATATATCATGCTATAAGAAAATTATCTCTTTTTCTCCCCATTCGAAGAGTTTTCAAGACATTACGAGTACCGGTTGAGAAAAATCCACAAGCCAACCAGTGTCAAACACTTGTCTCTACACTTTTGTATTTAAGAATTATCGTTGTCATTGTCTAAAAATCTTTCTCATTATATTCGTCAAGGTATTCCTATAATCATTAATATCAAAATGTCATAGATCCTAAGGTTTGTGTCCATGGGGAGACGCTTAAGCGCTCCCGGCGTGATGAATGATCAATGCATATTTATGCACTTTCTCCTATATTTTTACTTAGACATTTCTTTACTTTATCTTGATTATTTTTATGTTTTATTTTGTTTATATATTTTATTTTATTTTTGGTTTAATTTGATTTCCGCACTTATTTTTCAGCTTTAGCAGTCTGCACAGAAACGATCATAACTGGAGTTCCGGGAATCCGTTTGAGGCGTTCTAAAAATCGCCGGAAAGCTAAGAGAGAGAGCTACGACTTTCGAGTTGGAGTCGAAGTCAGATTCGGAGCCAAAAATTCCAGAATTCCGTTTGAAGTTACTGCATTAGAATTAAATTTTAATGTTGGGTCATGTATTGGGCCTGGGTTATGTTTTCGACCCAGTTGGGTTATGACCCGAATTTGCTTTCTTTTTAAAGGAAAAATACTCATGTTGCTGTTCACCTAATTACATTTTCACGAAAAATATATTCGGAGCTTTGAGAGAACCATGGAGAGCTAATTCCTTAGAGTCATTTTGCTGTAATCGCGTTCCAACGCTTTGAAGTTTTTACTTTATCAATCTAATTCGTTTCTCTTTCAACACTATTCTATGAATTGCTTTTGCTTAATCTGTTATTTTATAGAATTGTTTTGATTAAATTCGTATGATTGCATCCTTAGCTTTTATTCGCCGTTACGTCGCTTTGTCGTTAATTCGCGTTTATAGTTCGTGTTTGCTTAATTCACGAAAACTTAATCCGTTTGCTTAATTTGGAATATAGGATTGGTAATCTAGTTTATGTCTTTTGCGCTTGTTAATTGACATAGGAATCGAATAAAGATCGAAATCGCTTAGGAAATTGGTAAGGTAGAAACCGGTGATAAGCCGGAACCGAAAACAGTAGATTGACTTATTTTGATAATCATTAATTTTAACCGCTTAATTGCATTTTCTTTATTTATCCGATCAGAAACCAAACCAACTCCCCTTCCATTTCGA
The DNA here is from genome assembly GCA_963859935.3 of Lathyrus sativus. Lineage (NCBI taxonomy): Eukaryota > Viridiplantae > Streptophyta > Magnoliopsida > Fabales > Fabaceae > Lathyrus > Lathyrus sativus. Next base: position 120,274,501 of record OZ012737.1, read on the forward strand.
ATTTGGTAGATTAATCACATAAAAGAATCCTTGAGACGATATCCAAGTTGAATTGTCGCTGTATTACGTTTTCATCAAAAACACTCGTTCTGATCCGCGCGCGACAGCTGATCAATTAGCTAGGCCCTCCACGACAGAGAGATGGATTGGGCTGACCCCGTGTGATGAGCGGGACAGAGCAATTTTTCTTAAAATAAATCTAACCTCCATATAAATTAATTATTGACTTTTTCTTCTTTCTTTTAAATTTAAATCTAACATTTTTATTTATTAAAATTAATCTTTTTTAAAATTAACCCTTTTTTAAAATAAAATATAACCTTTTAAAATTAATAATTAACTTCCTTTTTATTCAAAATTCTAATGAAATTCTAACTTTTTTAAAATTCTAAAACTTTTTATTCAAAAATTCTAACCTTTCTTAATTTTAATTTCTAACACTTTTTTTTAATTTCTAATTTGACCCTAACCTAATTCCTAACCTCTCCCGTTTAATTTTGTCTAACTTTTATGTCGTCCTTAACATTATTTCTCATTTGTCCATGTTTACTAACCTTTTATTTTGTATTTATTTTTATGGTTGTAAATTGTTTAACGATACTGCTACTTCTTATCCCATCATTATTCACACTTGCACATTATTCCATGCTTCAATGTAGCCGCTTATTAAATTTCACTTTTTATTATTATTCTCCGTTATATTCCCCTCCGAAGGAAAGGTCTAGCCGTTTGACCGCTGTGGTCAATAGTCCTTAACCCTTGCATCTTTCACCTTTCAAACCTTAAGACTTTGAGTCACCGTACTCATATTTTTAGGCGTCCCGCCGCAGACAGTTTTTCCCTTTACCCTAACCTTAGGAATATTTACTATCTTACCATTTTCAATTCAACTTTACCACGTAGAGATTGGAGTCGCTGCACTCCACGTAAGCGCTTTCTTATGAATGTTTACTCCCCTTATAACCTTGACCATAGTCAAGAAGTTCCTCATCTCCCTCTTCGATATATTCGACGAGGCTTATAGGGAGTTGAATCCCGACCAAGCTGACTTGAGAATCATCGCTCAATTGAGGACCTCTTGAAAAGTAGTACTGTTGAACGAGTTAATCGTGAAAACATTCACTATTTTCGATTGGAGCCTGTGATACTGAGGACCGTAGTTACCTAAACACAACTTTGGCCATATTTAGGACGTAGTGCGAGGACTATGAGAGAGTATTCCCAAAATAGTTGCTACGCGATACTACAATCAAAAGAGGTTCTCTTGAGAATATTATTAACCACCGAGTAGTTGGGAAATTGATAATATCCGAAAGATGGACTAATGATTTTGGGCACCGCTTTAGAACCCTTGTTCTACAGGTATAATTCACCTGTAGTACATACCTTTTTGGGATGGGTAGACCTTGGCTCCATTCATTGTTTCTCTAACCTAGAACTTTTGTTTGCTTGTGTGTGTTTATGCATTGCATCCATAAAGCATCATATTGCATCAGATTTCATGGGATTCAACTATACTTATGAACATTGTAGGACACTATGGATTACAACAGGAGAAATACTTTGAAATATTCTTTTAAGAGTCTCAAGTTGAATGACCTAAGGACGTTAGGAGCTTTGGTTGAAAATCAAGAGGGGTTCAGAAACAAGTATGGGAAGTTGTTATCTTGGATGAGGGACTTATTTCTACTTTTCTACAGTTCTATGATATGGATTATCACTACTTTACCTTCCCAGACTATCAGATCTTGCCTACTTTAAAAGAGTACTCTCATTTGGCTGGTTTACCTATTCTGGATGAATCTCCTTTCCCTTTCTTGGAGGGGAACCATAAGGAACAAGACATTTCTAGAGCCATATATCTAAAGTTATCCGACATCAAGGGCAATATGATTACCAAAGGTGGGACTTTCGGTTTGCCTACGGATTTCTTAATCAAGAAAGCTCAATATTACGCTGATCATATGAACATGGTTACATTTGAGGCAATTTTCGCCTTACTTATTTATGGAGTGCTACTTTTCCTAAGTTTAGAAGGCTTTGTTGATCTCAACACCATCAAGATCTTTATGAAGAACAATCCAGTACCAACTTTGTTGGCTAACACTTACCATTCCGTGCATCTCCAAAACTTTCATGGTGGAGGAATGATCACCTGTTGTGTGCCTATTATACAAGTGGTTTATTTCGCATTTGCCCAAGTCTACTTCTTTTTGAGTCTTGACAAAGAACTTTGGTCACCAAGGGTTATGGCGCTAACACACTTGGATATTGATTGATATAACCCTATGTATAATGGAATACTAATTATTGATAGCCGTGGAGACTTTGCTAACGTACCCTTGCTTGGATTTTAAGGAGGAATCAGCTACAATCCAGTTCTAGCCTGCCGACAGTTAGGATATCCGCTGAAGGAACCACCCAAGAGTGTTCATGTGGAGAGAATCTTCTTCAAGGACGATAAAGATCTTCAAGATAAGATTGTGTCTGCTTGGCGTCACTTGCATAAGAAAGGAAAAGAAAGTCTGGGAAAGCCTAATTGTGTATCCTTGGAGCCATATCTTCGTTGGGTCAGAGAAAGGGAAATCAAGCTGAAGATGCCTTATCCTCGTCAAGATCCTTTGCCTCCAAAAAGGGAACCTGTTCTGGTGTTCATGTCTGAAGATGAGGATTTGAAGATCGCCTTGAGAAAAGCACAACATGAGATAGAAGCATGGAAGAATAAATATCAGGTGGTCGTTGTCGCAACTGCGAAAAACAACCGGCGGAAAAAAACAGAAGAGTCGCCACTTTCGTTATTTATCCCAAAGAGAGGGAAAGGAAACGATCGCAAAAACCTAAAGAAAAAGGGAAAGACAAGGTCATCGCAACCATTTCGAGATTCGGTAGTCGGTTACACAAGTGGAAGGTATTAGCACCCCTCACGTCCGTCGTACTCGACGAGATCCACACATTGTTGTCTATCTAAAAGGGTGTGTTGAAACTATCTAGCTAAAGGCTTAATGACAAAAGAAAAAGAAAAGAGAACCTGACTCGGCAGAGCATCGCCGCTCTGTGCCTACGTACTCCCTTGTGCAATGGGAAAGTCATAGTCAACGTAGTTCGCCTAACTACGGCTAAAGAAGGGGGAAGGTTGCTTGCCGAGACATCACGTCTCGTGCCTACATACTTTCGTCTGGTACGAAAGATCATAGCAAACGTAGTTCGAGCTAAAAGGACCACAGGTTGGTTCAATAGTTTTTTAGGCCCGAGTAGGTTTAACAGATAGTTCTAGCAGTTGGTGTATGCAGCTCGACCATTGGAGACTTAGGCGTTACCGTTTGCGGTAGAACTAAGAGTTAATGACACTCTCGTTTATGAAAAGATTTTCCTTAACTAAGAACCCCAAAGGGTGAAAAAGGTTTGAATTATTTTTGTGTTTTTTTAAGAGAAGAAGTGTTTTGAATTAGAGTGTTCATAATGTATGTTGTAACAAAGTCTAGAACCTAGGATCAAATGCGTCGCATATCGTCCTAAGGACATATACTAAACACTCTAGGCAATTGAGAGGTGGGCCCTCAACTACCATTTCCCAAGTATAAGGCTCATGGCACAACATTCATTATCCTTATTAAGTATGTTAAACTTGTTTGAAGATGAGAAGAGAAGAAGGAACACTAATGGGAGACTAATCAATCCTAAAAGTTATCATGCAAAAGTGAACCTAAAGTTGAGTTTGAAAAGGGAACTACCTAATGTTATCATGCATAGTTAGGCACCTAATGTCTATCATAACCTCAAGAGGTTAGAGAACTTATGGGGAACATGGCAAAGAAAAGTAAAAGAAGAAGAAGAAGAAGAATAAGAAATGCATATGCAAATGAGAATGCAAGCAAAATGCAACACATAGAATGATAGTGGGAGGAAAATAGTGTGGGGCAGTAGCCACCACAAGCTCATCTCAACCAATCATGCATATGGAAATGCAAGAAAAGAGAAGAAGAAGGAGATAGATGCATCAAAAGCAAACAAACAAATGACAAACACAAAGAAAGGGTCCTCATGGATTCATCACTTTAAGTAAGCTTCAAATTCCTCCTAAGGAGGCACCAAGCTACCTTAAATGACACTCCAAGATCATTGGATAGAAGGGAGATGAAAAGAAGAAAACTCATAAGCAATACCAAATCAAATCAAGAAGAGATGCAAGCAATAACATGAAGGAAGCAAGCAAGTATCATTTAGCATGATCATTCTGAAGATTAGGCACAGGCTGTGGAAACTGGGGAACTCTTTCATCAGCTTGATTAACCAAGCTACCTTGCATAGGTGGAAGTTGGGTAGGAACATCCACTTGTTGAACATTGTCGTCAGAGGGAAGATTAAATAACGGATTAGTCACCATTCTGAAGCCGGTTATGGAATCCATATCCTTCGTTCTCTTTATTATCCTTCGGTAGTACTTCAAGCTTGGTCCAATGGTCGAGATGTCAGCTGACAAGACAAAGACAAAGAGACGGAATGAGGACGCAGTGGAGAAGAGACACATGCACATGCTAAAAAATGCCAAATGCTAATGCAAACAAAATGCAGATGCAGGATGAGTAGGACTTCATGGGATTCCTCTATTTATGGGCATTGCGGTAAACATTTTATTAAATCAGAACAAATTACATAAATATTCTTTTAAAGAGTCCCAAATAAAAGCTAAATAAAAGCTAGTAAAGACACTAAAGAAGTTTTGAATTATGCTGCCTGAGCTGCTCCTCCAACTGAGCCTTCTCACGGGTGAGATTTTCCACAATCATCTTCCAGACGGTACACTGAGAGTCGGAGGAAAATAAATCTTCCAACACCTTCCTTCTCTTGTAGGGGAGTAGTTCTTCATCCTTCAATTGTAATTGCTCTTGAAGTTTAACATTCTGCTACTGAAGTTCATTCTCCTGTTTCTGAAATTCCTTTTCTCGTTCTTGAGATTCTTTCTTCTGTTTCTGAAGCTCACTAATCTCTGCAACAGCCACTTGATATTTGTTTTTCCATGCCTCTGACTCATGTTGCGATTTCTTTAATGCAACCTCCAACTCCTCAGCATCAGACATAAAAACATAAACAAGCTCTCTCTTTGCAGGTATAGGGTCTTGACGGGAATAAGACATCCTCGGCTTGATTGCCCTGTCTCTTACCCATTGGAGATATGGTTCTAAAGATACACAATTAGGCCTCCCTAGGCTTCTCTTCCCCTTCTTGTACACACTGCGCCATGCATCCAAAAACTTTCCTCGAAGCTCCATATCATCGTGGAAGAAAATACTCTTTACCTGGGAACTTTTAGGAGGTCCCTTCAACGGGTATCCCAATTGTCGACGAGCTAAAACGGGATTGTAGCTGATTCCTCCATCAAAATTGAGCAATAGTACATTACCAAAGTTACCAAAACTATCAATGATTAATACCCCATCATATACTCGATTGTACCAATCAATGTCAGAATGGGTCAATGCCATAACCCTAGGAGACCAAAGTTCTTTGCCAACATTTGTAAAAGAGCTAGTCTTTGGTAAGTGCGAAATAAACCACTTGTAAAGTAAGGGTACACAACAAGTAATCATCCCTCCACCACGAAGGTTTCGGAGATGTATAGAGTGATATCTATTACCCAACAAAGTCGGCACTGGGTTGTTCTTCATAAAGATCTTAAATGCTTTGAGATCGATGAAACCTTCAAAACTTGGAAATAGAAATATCCCATAAACAAGTAAGGCGAAAATTGCCTCGAACTGAGCCTTGTTCGAATGATTAGCATAAAATAAAGCTTTCTCGACTAGGAAACCTGTCTTCAAACCAAGAATTCCATCCTTAGTAACCATGTTGGCCTTGACGTCAGCTACCTTTAAACGGAGGGCCTTAGCAATATCTTTCTCATCAGGGTCCATTTCCAAGAAAGGAAAAGGAGATTCTTCCAGAATAGGTAAACCCACCAAAAAGGAGTACTCTTCCAATGTAGGTAACAACTGAAAATCTGGGAAGGTGAAACAATGATAAAGAGGATCATAAAACTGTAGTAAAGTGGCAAGAAGTCCTTCATTCACTGTGCGACCCAATAAAGATATCAGCTTCCCATATTTGTTCTTGAATTCCTCTTGATCCTTGATAAAGCCCCACAACTTCTTTAGGTCGTCCAATTTGGGACTCTTAAAAGTATATTTCACAATACGTCTTTCATTTGAAGTCATGGTGACCTACAATGTTCATAAACGAAAGTAAATCCCATGAAGTCCAATGCAGAATGATGTTACATGAATGCATCAAACACAAGTATTCACATAAGGACACAAAGATAAACAAACAAAGGGGAACCCTAGTTTTGCAATGAGCATGGAGTAAAGGTATACCCTTTTCCAAAGGTTATGGACTAAAGGTTGTTTGTACCTGCAGAACAAGGTTCTAAAGGGACTCAAAGTCATCAGCCCATCTTTCAGATATTATCAACTTCTCAACTAACTCGAGGATTAATAATATTCTCAAGAGAACTTCTTTTAAGTGTAGCTTCGCGTAGCACTATTTCGGGAGTACTCCCTCATAGTCCCGCACTACGTCCTAATAAAGGCCAAAGTTGGGTTAAGGTAACTACGGTCCTCAATATCATAGGCTCCAAGGTCGAAAATAGTGAGTGTCTTCATGATTACTCGTTCAATAGTACTATTTCGAGAGGGCCTCAATTGAGCGGGATTCTCCATTTAACTTAGTCGGGATTCAACTTCCTATAAGCCTCCTCGAATATATCACCATCCTATCTTAATTTCTCTCAAGTTCGGGTGTAGAACTTTATCTCACCACTCAAGGACAATAAACCCAAAAGAACAAACACAAGAGAAAATAAACATTTAAGCAGGTAAACAGATATATAAAGCAGTAAACAAATAAAATAAGATAGGGAAAACCACTAGAGAGTCCCCAGTGAAGTCGCCATTTCTGTCGCGGTGAAATTTGGATACCAAACTATTGATTAGTTTGAATCTTTAATTCATTTTGCAACCGAACTTTGATTTGTCCAAAGGAAGGGATAAAGATCGAAATTCCCACAATGCAATGCAAATGCAAGGTTTAGAGAGTTTTAGGTTCGGGGGTTGGTTAAACTTAGGGAAGGTATTAGCATCCTAAGTTTCTGTAGTACTCTACAGGAACCTCTTGTTTTATGTTTGTTTATTGCTAAGGATTTATCTGCTTAAGGATTGAAAGACCTAAGGGTTTATTTCTAAGTATACTCGATAAGATGTCGCATCTCATGCCTACATATCCTTACGGGAGTGGAATCAGAGTATCTGTAGTTCCCCTAAAGGGTTTGAGGGGTTCTTTGTCTGTGGTCAAAGTTCCTACGGGTTTAGGGTAGTTGGTTGATTGATTTTAGGAGAAGAGATGTGTTTTCATTTTAAGGGAGATGTAACCGCCACAGGTTGTAGGAAAATAGTCTTTGCATCGTCTTAAGAAAAGGACTTACATACTCGGATAGGGATCGACGAGGTACACCTTTATCTCTCTTAAGGCAAAGTCCCTACGGCTTGATTGTATTGTTGTGGGGTGGAGATTCTATCTCACTTAAGATGATTTGGCATCTTTCTCTAATGTGTTTGAATATGTTGTCTTGAATTGATTGTTTGAGTTGTAAGAGAAAGGTCCTTCCTATGGGGTAAGATCTAACTTAGAGATCAACTTGAATGGGATCAAGGATCGAGGGGATAATGATGCAAATGATGTGCACTACACACGATCGTTGAATCATGTGTAGGGTTTTCCTTTGGACGGAATGCAAGGCAAAAATATAAATTGCGATAATGAAAATTGCTTGTAAAGTAAATTGCGGAAATAATAAAGGGCAAATAAGTAAAGCATACATGTACGCATGAAAGCGCTGAAGTGTGTGAGAGTGACTCGTGTAGTGGGGTGCACGATTAGATTGAGTTTTTTATGATGTTGATCGATTTTAAGCGAGGGTGATTTTTGCGAAAAGAGTTGTATTTGATTTTAGAAAAGTGTTAATTTATTTATTTAATAAAAGTTAGGTTGCTAATTAAAAGGTTTTCTTAAGTTATCACAAATTAGTTTAATAAGTGGGTGTAAATTAAATTAATTCTTATTATAAAAGATTGTTTTATTTTGTTAAGTTATTATAAAAAGGGTGAGTTAATTTACCTAATTATATTAATTATAAAAGGTTCAATTAATTGATGAAGTTGATTTAGATTAAAAAAGGTTTATTATAATTTATTTTAAAAGTTGTTTTAAGTGTGAAATAGTTTTTAAAAGAAAAAGAAAGATATACTATTATTTATTTGAAAGGTTTATTAGGATAAAACAAAATAATTTTATACATTAAATGGGTACGAGTTATTATTATTAAATAGGTTTTAAATAAATAAAAGTTAAATAAAATGAAGTAGATATTTGTTTATTAAGAAAATGAGTAAATTAAATATTATAAAAAAAAAGATTGATGATTGAATTAAATAGAAAGTGAATGAGAAAATTATTAGATAAATTAATTTAAAGAATTAAAAGAATAAAAAGATTAATTAAAAAGATTAATTTAAAAATATTTCTTAATAATAAACGGTTGATTAAAAAATTGATTACTAGTTAATTGATTAAATTAACTATTAATAATAAATTGAGTGATTATATTAATTAAAACTGATTAAAAGTTAAAATGATTGTTAGGTTGATTAAGTGAGGTTAACAACAGATTAAAAGGGCTAGTTAGTGGTTAACGAGATTAATGAGGGGTTAGATGGTGATTTAGCAGTGTGGTGAGTGTGTGCATGATTGGATTTATTACAGTAAACGAAATTAATAAAAACGAAACCCTAAATCCCCCCCTTTTGCGGCGTTCAGCCTCTCCCTCTGTTCCTTGCTCTTTTCATCGCCACCACACAACCTCCTCAAATTCCTCCATCAATCGTTCTCCCTCATTCTCGTTTGTGAGCCCTCCTGAAAAATGAACACAAACAAGATCAAAGCTTTCACCAAATCAAGACACGAAATTTACCTCGAGGTATCGGCGACGGTGAATGGTTTTGACGACTGGTGTTCGCGGTGGCTGCGAGATTGGCGAGAGTTTGAGGATTTCCGGGTTTGTAAAGACGGCAACGACAGTGAAGAAGATAAGTTTCAAAATTCCTTCTCTTTTCTGAGAGTATTAGGGTTCCAAATTGGGGATTTTCTGTTTGTATTTTGAAGTTGTTCTGCTATGAGTTCTCCCCCTAATCTTCATCTCAAACCTTCTCTTATATAGGCTTCGAACCAAAATCTCGTACTTAAAACTCGGATTAAAAGCCATGATTGCTGTGTTGGAACCTTCCGTTTTGGTTTAGACGAAAAAATGAAATACTTCCCTTTTTGTCTGATTTCGTAACTGCCTGTTAATGAGAAAATCTCTTCTGTGTGATTTTACCAATCACGTTTAATGCTTCAAAGTTCTGAAAATTTGCTAGCTGTAATTGAGTTGGATCTTTTTCAAACGGAAACATTCCATAATGGATTACTAACTCTGGACTTGTAAATTGGCGGGGGCAGATAGCAATTTGATTTGGGCCAAGGAAAATGAGCAGCCCAGAGTAATCATGGTAACATAACTGGTGTACGCTGTTGCCTTTGAGTAGAGTCATTAGAAAAAGATGGAGCTCCAACAGCAGAGGAAGGCATTGAGCACTCCTAGAACAGTCTTCAGATGTGTTTTGCTGGGACTGACTCTACATTTCAAACATATGGGACTGTTCAGGAACACGAGAATTGAGCACTTCTTGGTGGCGTTCAATTCCAGGCTCTACCTTTACTTGGTTTTCTATATTGGAAGACAACTGAGACTGATTGAAACCATCATTGTTAACCAAATGTTGAGGCTGCTGATTATGTAGTTTCAACTGAAATTGTTGCTGTGATTGTAAATACCGATCTAGCTGTTGAAATTGCTGGGGCCTTTGCTGATATTGTTGTTTGTTTGCAAATGCCAATGTTGTTGCAGATGTTGAACTGATATACTGACGTCATGCTGGTGTTAATGGTGGATCGGTATACTCGTTGAGGCTGATGTCTTTTGGTGTCTACAAGCTGCTGGTTGTCTGCGACGTTCTTATTTTGAAGCTGCTTGCAAGTACTTGCTAATGTGGTTGATATTTGCAGACGATGCTTCATGGATTTTGTAGTGACTGGTGGCTTTTGAGAATAATACAATGCATAGGCCAAAGTATTCATTTGAAACTGTCGGTTGGTAACATATATTTCATTGCTTGTTTTCCCGTTGCAGGCAGAGTATGCTTCATCTGAATTGGGCTGCGTTTGTACAAGATCAATAATTGCCATAGAAATCAATTTTCTGTAACCCATTCTCCTAGGAACTCCAGAATTGGATATGCTGATGAAATGTTGGTGCTGATACCATATTTGTCTGTTGTTGTTGTGCTGATTTTCCTCTTCTTCTTTCAAGACCCGGTTATAAGTCTGGGATGATAAGTTGGCAGTTGCTAAAGTTTCAAACATTGTCTTCGAAACACGGAGTGTCGAATGCCAAAAGGTGATGATTCTTGCATTATTTAAATTACTGCTGAAAACGTGATCCTGTCAACTGTTGTCCTGATTTGTTATGCCTTTCTCCTGGTTTGCAGGTACCTTTGATTTAACTGCATTTGCTAAGGCAGATCTCTAATTGACATAAATCTGAAAGGGGGTATGATGAGTCATGGCACTTTAAAGCTTGAATTATTTTTAAGTCCTTTACTGGTGAATGACCATCTTCAGGTGTTTGCATTGTTGAAAATGCAGGTTTCACACATACGCGACGTGTGCGACTTGGGTGATGGCGCTTTAACAACATGGTGACAATGATACCAGTCTCGGCAAGAACTTCATCAACATTACAATAAGCTCGTGTAAAGCTTCAACAAGCATTGTCTGCATCATCTGTCAAGCAAGACACCGACTCGGCAACGAAAGCCCTAAGTTTGAAAATTGTGAGGGAACGTCCATGAGGTACCGTTTACACTTAAACAATCCTGTTGATTTTCTAGCAGTGCAGAACTTGTCTGCCCCATGACGACCATCGTTTTCTCTAACAATGTTATTGCTTTGGAATTGTATTTGGCATGAGAATCTGAGCAGCATGACTGTTATGACCTGTTGAAGGCTTGTAACTTATGTGGATTATAGCTTGCGTAGTGGCAACTTGTGAATTGGAGGAAGCTACTCAAGGCGTGAAGTTTGGCTGGGACATGTCATTGGTTGTTGTCGTAATTCTCCCATAAACTCAAGTTGGTCAGATGCCGGGGTTAAGATAACTGGAACAACAAGCAGACCCGTGTCACAGAGGTGCGCCGGAAGACCTTCGAATTCCCCGAATTGGTCTTATCAACTAGTGACAGTTTTAGCATGAGGATGCTCTGGTATTGGCCTGATAAATCCTTTTCCATTTGGTTGTGTTGCAGGTTATTAACCGTGATTATTTTGCAGATGCAGCTGACGTTGAGATTGTAGAGTAATTGCAGTCTTGTACAATATGTTTTCTTCGGCGAGAACTAAAGGCTCAGCTTCCACGGAAGTAGAATAACAAGGTTCACACAGGCGTGCTTGATGCTATAGTAATTTTGTTTTACTGTCTTGAGTTAGTGGCGAGGAAGCTTTCATGTGTTGCTGTTTAACTCCTGCTTTTCTTCCTGTTTAATACACTTGATTTGGAAATGCAGGATTATCGTTGTTGTTGCAGGTCTGATGCGATGAGGAGAACTTCGAGCTGGTTGTATCAGAAAAGCTAAAGATTGAGGTGCCGTTGTGATGCGAAGCCTACCATGAAGAGTTACCCAATGCTTCCAAACGGTGCGGGTTCGCTGCTGTCAAAAGAACTCAAAATCTCCTTTCTCGATTTTGTTTCGATGCTCTTAACTCTTCTAATTTGATTTTGGATCGCGTAGTTTAAATAGATGCCAGTGTAAATGATAAGTAGATTCGGTCTGTTATTCAGGTATCACTTTTATTAGGAACACCACAGCCATGCTTATGTTGCTCCAAACAGGATATGTGAAAATTGTTGAACATGCACATGATGCTACAAATATCAGTAGCTAGTCTGATCTTTATAATTTTTTCTTCTAATTATCTCGCTTGCAGGTATGGAGTTTCGTCGGCATACATCAGCTTTTGACAACAGTTGGTTCATTAACAGCAGCGAGGGATGTGGCTTCACTCACCTGCAATTGCTTTAGGTCATGCACAAGTGAATTCTCAACATAAGGAGCTATAGGCTTTAAATTTTTGTAACTTAAAGCATGAACACGCTGTTGCACCCCAAAATTTGCCCAATATTTCTTTACCTAGCTTATGTTTCATTTCATTTAACATAACATTACCATATACATTCCATTGACATGTATGCAGGAGGTCAAGGGCTACCATAGAGTACAAAGCTAATCAAGAGATTTTATTCGAGCATCAGAGGTTCTGGCGTTTATTTTGCCCAACAGTTGAGTGGCCGATTTCATTTTATTTGCAGGCATTTTCTCTACAGGAAGCAGTATTCAGGAGTATCCTAAGCATTTTCATGATCATGATATTCAACAGCATGTTTTAGAAGCTTAACAGGGCCCCGAACAGTTGAGAACGGGCGAACAGGCAAATTTCTCACCAAAAGGCGCCAAATTCAAATTTCTGAATGTGTTAATCGGTTAACACATATGGTTAACCGATTAACCTTTGGAAAATAGTCCAGATTTGCAAGTTTTAACAGTGTTAATCGATTAACCTATATGGTTAACCGATTAACCAAAGCAGACTTTGCCTTGCACGTGAGATTTCAAGCAATTTCCATTTGGAGTCCAATTTTGATCATTTGGAAGGTTCCATTTTGCATTCTAGAAGGATCTAGAACCTTCTCAAGTTGGTTATTTCAGTTTCCCGCCAAAACCCCATACCACATCCCAATCCTATTTCCAAGCCTTGCTTTGGATCCGAACCAAGAGTATATTTAAATGATTTACTCCAAACCTCAAGAAAAAAAAATCTTCACAATTCTCTCTCAATTCTCTCTCAATTTTTCAACCTCACAAAACTCACACAAAGCTCTTCTCATTGAAATCATTGTTTCTTCATTGGAATCCTTGATTTCTAAGAGCTGAACCTTCATCAATTCACTCCATTAATTCCATTTCCATCATTCAATTTTCATGCTCAAGCAGATTTGAACTTGGAAGTGATTTCGGAAGTGATTATTTGGCTTATTTTGAGCTGTTCTTGGTGGATCTTCATTGCTACTACAAGAATTGGGGTGGATCTTGAAGTTTTCCGGGTTTCTTTGCTTGGATCTTCTCAATTACAGTTAGATCAACAATTACCGAATCAATTCTCCGATTCGTAGGTTGGAATTCTGATCCAATTTAATTTTCGAACTTACTTGCATGTTCATAATGTTGATCTTCACATTTGATTGAATTGTGGTTGATTTGATCTTCTTGATCCATGATCATGTTGCTTTACCATGTTTACATGCTAATCATGTCACTGTTTGCTGAGGTAATTTCGTGCATAATTGATTATGTGAGCATTGGTATGTTTGGAGATGTAATAAGCTGTTGAAAAGTGATTCTGTTGCTGTTTTTCTGCTTCTGGTGCAGTGTTAATCGGTTAACCTATATGGTTAATTGATTAACCAACTCAAATATTCAAAATTTTCAACGTTTTTAAGTGGTTAATCGATTAACCTATGGTGTTAATCGATTAACACTGTGCTGGCAGGCCTGTTTTGCTTTTTTTATGCTTATTCTCGTGTCGTTTCACTTCGAATCTTCATAGATCAATATGGTGCATTAAGATTAAAATGTTTTGGATGTTTGCCACTATTCTTGATTGTTTAATCATGATTCCATCAACACGCATTTTCGTTTCCCACTCGGATGCATACTTTCGTAGTTACGGTTCAAAGTGATGCGCGATGTTTATTTGCTAATTGATACCTTGTCTTGCTGAATTTTGTTTGAGCAATTGGTGATGATTCTTGAGCTAATTTTTTGTGTGTAGGTAGAATAGATATGCATGTTCCCCTAGTAATGTTCTCACATTTTTGTGATGAAATCAAGTAGTAGTTTTAAGTTGAAACTTTAGGTGCTCTAGTTTTAGGGTTTAACCTTAGTACCTCATGATTGAGGATTTATTTCTAGGACTTGGTGGATGATTCAACCTCTGGATTTTGTATGGTAGAGTCATGATTGACTTAGGTTCCCATAGTTATTTTTGTAGGATTTTACAATTGGTTTTATTATTTTAGTTAGGATTAACTTTAATACTAGGTTTTAGGTGATCCTAATTTGCTAACTCGACTAGAATGATTTCTTTAGTTCCCTTAGATTAGGGTTTCACCTCTCTTGCTCTTGGATGATGATGAAGGAAAGTTCGGGCTGCTGTGGAATGCTTGAAGAAGCTTGGATGTGAAGATTTCCCTTCTTTTAGTGTAGTTTTGTTTAGGTGTTAGGATTAGGGCTTGTAAGTAGAGCTTCTAGATAGTTTCTCCTCTTTTATAAACATGGAAGGTGTTGATCACTTCCATTCCTCCCTATGATGTAAGGTCCCCTTGTGAAGGCCTCATCCCTCCTTTGGTAGGATGTGTGGCTCTTCCCTAGTTGGTAGAACCTTTGAGGGTTCCTATCTTTGATGGTGGAGTGTTTGGTGGTGACCTTTGGTCTTCACTTTGCTTTCCACTATCCAAACCTTGCTCTTGTTAGATGAATCTTTCTCCCTTGCTAGAGGATGGATTTCCATGTTAGAAGATTGAAGATGCTAGAAGTTGCTACTTCTCTGTATTTGAAGACTGCCCTTGGAGCTGAAGCTTGAAGACCAAGAAGAACAAGTTGACACTTGTGAAGAAGATCAAATTGAGATTAAAGAAAGAGCTGAAGCTTGAGGAAAACAAGTTGATACTTGTGTTTGATACTTTGAGAGCCTGAAGAGCAAGTTGACACTTGCTATTGGGATTGAAGCCTGAAGGTGGGGTTTACTTTGGAGCTGAAGCTTGCAGAAGATGAAGAACAAGTGGATACTTGTGTTTGATGTGTTAAAAGCTTGAAGGAGCAAGTTGACACTTGCTATTGGAGGGGAAAGCCCTGAGGAGCTGTTAAAGACTGAGGACTGAACTGCTGTCAGAAGATTGCTTTGCTGTGAAGCTGTGGAAGCTGTTGATATGCTTTCTTTCCTGTCTGTTTACTGTTTGTGCAACTGTATTGCTGTGACTTGTTTGATTTGCTTGATGCATTAGAATAAGTCCATATTTAGACTGATTTAAGCTAGGAGCTTGATTGCACTAGAGGTTGAGTTGCTCCCTTTGCTTGTATTTTTACTGAATGGCTTTGCTTGCAGGTATTCGATAGAGCCCTGCTCCCTTGCCTATGTGGTTTGTGTTTTGCTTGATAGCATGTTATTTCCTCTGTATGATTGCAGTTATTCATATCTGACTTGAGGTCGAGATGAGCTTGTGGAGGCGGATGCCCCACACACATTTCCTCCCTCACTTGCATTGCATGCATTTTACAGTCGTTTATTGTTTACTGTTTAAGCTGATGCTTTATATGTTTCTGTTTATCATTGATATGATCCCCTAGGAATCTCACTTCCTTTGATAAGGAAGTGATGATTAGAACTTTAGGTTGAAACCTATGCATGATAACTTCTAGGAGATCCCTGTTTCAAACCTCAACCATAGGATGAATCCTTGGCATGACAACATTAGGACTTGATAGTCTCCCCGTAGTTGTCCCCTCTCTCTTCTCATCTTGAAACAAATCAAAATACAGTAATAAAGGTTAACTGATGTCGTACGTTACGAGCCTTAAGTTACTTGGGAAATGATTGTTGAAGGGTCACTCTTCAATAGTCAGGATGTTTAGTATGGTACCCTTAGGGTGACATGCGACGCATTCACTCTCAACTCATAGTCTCTAGTGCGATATTAGTTGCAAACATCCATAAAATACAGTTCTTTCATAAAAGACAGAAAACAAACTTCAAACCTTTTTGCCCCGTGGGCCCGTAATTCAAAGGAAGCTTTTCTGAAGAAAAGAGTGTCGTTAACTCCCAGTTCTACCGCAAACGGTAACGCCTGAGTCTCTAAGGGTCGAGTTGCGTACATCCTACTGCTGGAACTGTCTGTTAACCCTACTCGAAAAAATAGATGAATCAGAATTCCCGTAATCCGTATTATCCCGAACTACGTAAGCTCTGATCTCTCATATCTGTTGAGAGTACGTAGGCACAATACTGATGTATTGGCGAGCCACCTTCCCCCATAACCCGTAGTTAGCCGAACTAGGTTGACTCTGATTTCTCATTCGCTGATGAGAATACGTAGGCATAAAGCACGACGCTTTGCCGAGTCATTTTCTTTTCTTTTCAGATCAGCCTCGATAGGTAGATAGATAAAACCAACCCGTCCAGTAAACACAACAAGCATGGATCCCATCGAGTACGATGGACGTGAGGGGTGCTAATACCTTCCCCTTGCGTAACCGACTCCCGAACCCAGACAATGGTTGCGATGACCTTGTCTTATACCTTTTCGTCAGGTTTTTCCGATCGTTTCCTTTCCCGTTCTGAGGGATAAATAACAAAAGGTGGCGACTCTTCTGTTTTGTCGGCACCTTATTTTCGCGGTAGCGACAGCTGGCGACTCTGCTGGGGATTTGATAGTTTCCTGGGATCCAACGTCCCTTATGCGAGTCAGTTTGGGGATCCAACGTCCCCTGCGAGAGTCAATCCTAGCGCTTGCGTGTTTACTTGTTGGGTTGTGTTTATTTATCGCATTTTGTTTCCCGCATTTTACTTGCAGTATGATATGATTATCTGTGCTGTTGTGGGAGGGGAATTCTGATGAGTGAGAAGCCAGACCCAGGCTTGAGTGTACCTAGCATTAGTTGTGGAAATTAGTGGGCGCGTGCTTGCTTTGCAGGCACTAGTGTCTCATGAAATCCACACTCAGACGAGGTTCTCCCGGTTGACTTCTTTTCCAGCCCTTTGGGCCTGAGGGGTTGTTGGTTTGGAGGATTGTCGACTCTAGGGACCGATCATTTGGAATTCAGCTGAGTGAGGCCGCTTCAGGAGACGATGATGCCACACCTTCTGGGTATCGTATCATCTCTCTTGAATGTCTGTGACGCTGATGACCGCATAGGATGCCGAACTTGTGTCAGTTTAGGTCCATACCTGTGAGCAGGGTCGGGTTTGTTGCAGGAAACCTTAACCTTCAGACTACCTGGTCTTCTTGATAGTGAATCAGTTTTGTTGGTATCTGAGGTTCTCATCATCAGATATGTGTGTTCTTGATAGAGCAGGTTTATGGTCTGGTATCAGGGGTTTCTTCTCATCGGAGATATGATTGTTCTTGATAGAGCAGTGTTGTGGTTTTGTTGATACAAAGCCTTCGTCTCCTCAACAGCACAATCATCTTGATCTCCTGCTGCATGATCGCGTTTTGCATTGTTTTGCATACTCATTTGCATATCATTAGCGTGTGTCTGCGTTACATGTGCATATTTTTCCCCGGTTCTAGTGATCTGGTCCCTTATTGCTGATATGGAGGATCTGAAGAAAACGATAGCCTACAGGTTTCCTGCCCCAATATTGGCCCTTTGCTGAAGTTGATCGCCCTAGCTGATGGTACGGTAGTAGAAGACTTCAGGCAAGCTCATGGGAGGTTGTTGGAATTCATTTGCAAGCCTTGTGCTGACCACTAAAAATCAAGAATTGGATAAGGTGTATTTGAAGATCTCCAAATTCAATGTCTAGTGGAACAACACTTTCACTAGCCACAAGGAGCGGGAAGAAAAGCTGAAGCAACAGATAGCCCGGTTGGAAGCTCAGATTGTGATCAAAGACCAGAAGATAAAGGCTGAAGCCTCACTTCGACGAGATGTCCAGTATAGGTTGGTTGCAACCAAGGAAAACCTGAAGGATTGCCAACTCAGAGCTGATGCTAAGAGGTGCAAAGGGGAAGACTGCTTTGGAAAAGGTGTTTCTAGGGACTTTGCCGAGAATCTCTTAGATATCATCAGACAGAGGGATATGCTGATCCAGAGTCTGCTTACCCAGCCGGATCATCCCGCTACAAAGAAGTTGTTAAAGGATTTTCGTGCCCATGGCTGTGCTCGATTTCTTTGTACATTTTATGCATTGATATGCTGATCATCACCAGGCCCGTTGGTTGGAGTCACGATTGTCGCTTCAGTTGCGTGTGATCACTGTTGTACGCCACCCTCGTGGGTTTTCTCTAATATATGTGAGGGTTTCTTTCCATGATTGAATGATAGACTTTACTTGTCTCGGAAACTAGGATCGGGGGGGATCTCCCTAAGGCACATACACACGTTTGCATTTGCATGACACGTCCTTGTCCATTTTTCTAACCCCTTGTTGATATAGGTTAGCGTAGGTTTGTCTCAGGTTGATCCGAGCATTGGAACGGGTACGAGCAGAGCTGAGAGAGGTCCAAGGCCAACTGAGGCAGGTTATGAGGGACCAGCAGGCCCTCAAAGAGGAGAATGACCAGTTGAAGAATCAGGTGGGCCTGATGGCGGAAGTGCTAAAGAACATACTCCGAAGAGAATGTGAGCAGAAGCCCGAGGCTGCAACCGGCATACTTGCTCCACGGGTATCTGACGAACCCGCACCTAGGCATGACAAGCCTAGCAAACCCTCTGCTCAGCTTGAAGCTCAGAACGCTTCCCGTCAGCGGCCACGTCCGGTTCCGCAAGACAACCCCAAAGGACAGGGTCAAAAGAGGAGACTATCTGACAGAATCCTCAATCCAATCCCGATGGATTATGACCAGTTGTTGCAACTCCTGCTCCAACTACAGTTGGTTAAACTTCGAACGTTGGCTCCAATGACTGGACAGCTGCCACCCGACTGGGTCGCGAACGCCCGTTGCAAATTCCACTCTGGAGCACCGGGGCATGATATATTGAACTGTAGAGCTTTTAAGCATAAGGTTCAAGACATGATTGAGTCAAGAACAATTGAATTTGTGTCGGGCGGCATGAAAGCATCAGGCAAATTCATCTCTTATCGTGCGAGAGAGATGGATGTTCCCATGATCTCATCTGAAGATGAGAAGGATCAGGAGTATATCCCGCGATCTTTGAGGTCTGAATCGCCTTGCCCGCAACTTTTTCATGTTCCTGGGTCGAGCTCAAGGATGAAAACCCCTGAACAGAGAGGATCCTCACTAGGTCAAACCTCGTCTCCGGATTGTTTCTGCCATACAGAATCAGCAACCTCTCGCTCTGTTGCAGCGAAACTATTAGAGCCCGAATCAGAGTCAACCTCACAACAGTTGTTCTTCTGATTGAGTCTGAAGACTTCAAGGGTAGCTCCCCTCAGCAACAAATAAGTATGAAAGCCCAGTTCCCCGAAAGCTGGCAATCTGCATGTTATCATGTCATTTCTTTACATTTATAGTTTCTTTCCTGTAGAATTGCAAATTTCGCTTGTAAAGCATGATTGTTTTTCAATTGATATTGATAATGAAATAAATATGCATGTTTTGAACTAATCTATTCGTGTTCACTCTCCTACTTTCTTTTATTTCAAATGCTTGTTTAAGTGGAATCCGGGGAGGATGACGAAATCCCATGATGCGTAAGCTTCCGATGCTATGCTTTTGAATGAAAACCTGTTGATGATGCACAGGCATTGTTTCAATTCCCAAACACCGGAGATATAAGGAAGAGAATCCCTTGTTAACCCCTTTGAGCCTAGTTGTAGGAGTTTCATTCTGAAGATAGACAAACCCTCAATAATAACCCGGGGCAGGGTAGGTGTCAGTTGATTTGACCAAGCGTTCAAATTACAACAAGGAGTGTCCGTTCGAGGACCAATCACACCACTATAGGTCGTACCTTAAAAAAAACCATGATGGTTAAACCTGGCTGATAAGGAGTGAAACAGTCACAATCTCTTTAACATGTCATACGAGTCGATGCCATACGATTTGTCCAAAAAAAAAAGGAAAAAAATCGAAAAGAAAAAGCCCGCTAAGTTGAATCTTGAAAGCAAGCGACTTAGGCAAAAATTAGGGTGCCCCGCTGGACTTCAAAATTGAAGAAACTCAAAAGAGTCAGTCCAGGCAAAATTTAGGGGAAAACCAAAAGCGAAAAGCGAAAAGGAAAAAAGGATTACGAAAGAAAAATCCTCGAAAAGAACGAAATCGTATGGCTACCAGTGCCCAAACAAAGACGAAAAGCGAGTGACTGTCACTCTGAAAATTTGCGGTTTCCTGAACCGTCACTCCTGTCATATAACCTTTGAAAGGTGAACGCTAAGGTTGAAGTAGCTGAACGTAGGATTGGAGAACATCAAGGAGAATGGGTGGGTTAAAATGAATTTTGAGCCTTTATCCTTTCCTTCTTAAACCGTGAACCTGACCACGTTACAACCTGTAAAAGTCCTAATTGAAATAGGTTTGTTTCGAAAGCATACTTCGGTAAATATCGCATAGGAACTGACTCCTAGAAAGGATTCCCATTACAGCGTGTATTGATGTTGACATGTTAATTGATGATTTCATATATTTGATGTCATAAAATTTTTTCCAATGAACAGGAATGGATTTTTGAAAACTGTCATATGCATTGCATTTGATATATCTTTTATGCAAAACAACTTGTTTTACTAGCGAGTAAGCGCTTGACAGCAGGAAAGTTTCCATAATGGAAAGTCTGATCAGGATAGAATGCAGAATGCCAGAATATTCTGGTGAACCGGGGCAAGCTATGTCAAATGATCACAGCATGGGAGTCAGCCATCCAGAAATCGTTAATCTGGGGCAACCAGGTCGAGATTTGATGAATCTCTCGCAGCCAAGGGTATTACTCCCCACAGATCAGCCCGTGAGGGGCAAAGTCATGACAAGACTGGGGCAGGTCAACCCGAGAGCGCCGAAGCCATACTTAGCCTGAAGGCAATTAACCTGAAGCATCTTCGTGAGGTTCAAGATGCTGAGGCAGATCTGGGTGCAGAGATTGCAGATTTCCTTTTAGGGAACATCCCCACAGAGACCCCACGGGCTGGGGCAAAAGTTGAAAGCGAAGGAATCGTTCCTCCCCGTATTGGCAGGGATTGTCAGAAGTCGTTATAGATTATGGGGCAGGTCATTGTGAGTTCGTTTCATGGAATGCTTTCCAAGCAGGATGATTCCTTTTTCCCCAGCGAGTTCAGCAGCATCTCCCCGCGGAGTCTGAACATGAGATCAAGAGCATTGATATGTCCCCCCAAACAGAGAAGATTCCCCCCCGATCAGATGTATCCGAGGAAGGATCATCATCTCCCCAGCTGAGTCGTACGCTGAAGTGTATATTCATTCCCCAGCACTAGGTCAGTGTGCAGTTTCTCGCAGAAGACTATTCGCAAGGGTGCAGCTTTTGATAGTTCAGACTGAAGTCTCCAGGAGAATTGAAATTCCCCACAGAGTTGTACTCTCCCCGGCAGGTAGGAGTGATTCTAGCGTCTGGTTGCCTATCCTTAGCCGAGTTTGCAGTTCTCCACGAGAGCCGAGTCCGTGGAAAGCGTTAAGGCCATGATTGGTTTTTCCCAGTAGAGAGTACTGAATAGCTGATGCTGTATTTCCCCACCGGAGTCGTTATCTTCAGGAAAGTTTTGCTGTGAATGCCGTGCAGTTTATTTTCGCGATTGATATCGTTTCCTCGACAGTTTATGGTTTGAATACTTGGTTGAGCGGGTTCAGGTTCTTGTATAACTTTGTTCCCCTGCAGCAGTCGACTGAAGTTCGTTTCCCCAGGCGGAATCCAATTGAGATTGATTTGACTTCTTCTCATCGGCAGGATGAGTCCTTCCTCCACCGGAGTGGTTCCTTCTCCTTGACAGGAGGATTCTCCCTTCAGCATTTATTTTGCTGATGGGGTCATAGAATTTTGCATGATTGCATAGCATTTACCCTAAATACGTAGCATTTCCACCGTGTGGAGCATTGCGCCATTGTCAAACATATGCATACGAAACATGAGCTAGGTCGTTACCGTTCTTGTTTTGCAGGTGTTCCTACGCAGAATGGTTGCTCAAGATGATTCTTGAATGCCCCAGCGAAGTTGTTTGCTTAAGATGATTCTTGAAATCCCCAGGGAAGTCACAAGAGTTGGTTGCTCAAGTTGATGCTTAGAGTCCCCAACGAAGTTGTTTGCTTAAGATGATTCTTCAAATCCCCAGGGAAGTCGCAAGAGTTGGTTGCTCAAGTTGATGCTTAGAGTTCCCGGCGGAGTGTTTGCTCAGGATGATTCCTGAATTCTCCAGCAGAGTTATCATTCCAAGATGATTCTTGAAGTCCCCGGCGGGGTTATTTGTCCAAGATGATTCTTGAAATCCTCAGCAGAGTTGATTCATCCAGAATGATTTCTGAAATCCCCGAAGCAGAGTTACTTGATAGTTCTCCAGAATCTCCAGCGGAGATGTGTCATCCCCAGCAGGTCTTAAACAGAGAAGTTGAAATTTCCTTGAAGACTTGATGATTGAAGTCCGACAGCGGTGCCAAAACCCCTGACTTACTGATGAAGTCCAGCTGCGATGTCGAAGCAGTTTGCCTAGCTGACGCGGAGTGCCTGACGGCAAAAGAATGTATATCCTTATTGGTCCGTGATTGATTAAGGATTCCATTTGAAGAC
The DNA here is from genome assembly GCA_963859935.3 of Lathyrus sativus. NCBI lineage: Eukaryota > Viridiplantae > Streptophyta > Magnoliopsida > Fabales > Fabaceae > Lathyrus > Lathyrus sativus. The sequence continues at coordinate 120,297,174 of OZ012737.1, forward strand.
TTACTGATGAAGTCCAACTACGAGGTCGAAGCAGTTCTCTCAGCTGATGCGGAGTGCCTGATGACAGAAGTTTGGGTATCCCTATTTGGTTCATGATTGATTGAGGATTCTGTTTCCGACTTACTGATGAAGTCCGGCTGACGCCTGGAAATTTCTTTGAATGCCTGAAGAAATAATTAACTTGATTGTTAAAAAGTTCCTAATGACCTGATGAGTCCCGAGGAATCCTTCTGCCGCAGTGGCGCAGAATGCCTGACGGCAGAATCAGCCATCATTCACTAGTTACCGAATAACTAGTGATCCCTTATTGACTTACTGATGAAGTCCGACAAAGGTAATGTCGACGTTCCTAGCGACATGATGAGTCCATAGGCGACGATAAGGAATTCTTCTGCTATGACGCAGAATGCCTAATGGCAGGATCAGCCATCATTCACCAGTTACCGAGCAACCGGTGATCCCTTATTGACTTACTGATGAAGTCCGACAAAGATATTGTCGATGTTTCTAGCGACATGATGAGTCCATAGGCGACGATAAGGAATCCAGCTATCCATTACCAATTACCGTGTAACCGGTGATCCCTTGATGACTTGTGGACGAATATCTACAGCAAAATCAGATGATCATCCTGACTGAGATTTGAGATTAGACCCTTCACCAATTATCGTGTGACCAATTCCCCAGCAGAATTGCCGTGCAACTGTCATGCTCAGTTTTTGAAGATGTTCCTAACAATCAGAGTATCGTTTACCTGTGCGTGGTTGGAAAATCACCCGTTACCGTGTAACCAGTGATCCCTTGATGATTTGAGGATGCAATGATATCAGATAAATCCGAGAATCATCCTGACGGAGATTCAGATCAGTATTTCTCCAGCTAGATGTCGTGCAACTATTATTTCAGTTTCCGAAGATTTGTCCCCATCAGAGTACCGTATACTTGTGCAGTTGGCAAATTTCTGGGTTTGTTAGTATTCAACCGTCTTTCACCTTGATTGTTTGAGAGCCGTTCGCTTCTCACCCAGTCAGGTCCAAGCCGTTTGAATAGGGGCAGCTGTTGCACCCCAAAATTTGCCTAACATTTCTTTACCTAGCTTATGTTTCATTTCATTTAACATAACATTACCATATGCATTGCATTGACATATATGCAGGAGGTCAAGGGCTATCATAGAGTACAAAGCTAATCAAGAGAGTTTATTCGAGCATCAGAGGTTCTGGCGTTTATTTTGCCCAACAGTTGAGCGACCGATTTCATTTTATTTGCAGGCATTTTCTCTACAGGAAGCAGTATTCAGGAGTATCCTAAGCATTTTCATGATCATGATATTCAACAGCATGTTTCAGAAGCTTAACAGGGCCCCGAACAGTTGAGAACGGGCGAACAGACAGATTTCTCACCAAAAGGCGCCAAATTCAAATTTTTGAATGTGTTAATCGGTTAACACATATGGTTAACCGATTAACCTTTGGAAAATAGTCCAGATTTACAAGTTTTAACAGTGTTAATCGATTAACCTATATGGTTAACCGATTAACCAAAGCATACTTTGCCTTGCACGTGAGATTTCAAGCAATTTCCATTTGGAGTCCAATTTTGATCATTTGGAAGGTTCCATTTTGCATTCTAGAAGGATCTAGAACCTTCTCAAGTTGGTTATTTCAGTTTCTCGCCAAAACCCCGTACCACATCCCAATCCTATTTCCAAGCCTTGCTTTGGATTCGAACCAAGAGTATATTTAAATGATTTACTCCAAACCTCAAGAAAAAAAATCTTCACAATTCTCTCTCAATTCTCTCTCAATTCTCTCTCAATTCTCTCAATTTTTCAACCTCACAAAACTCACACAAAGCTCTTCTCATTGAAATCATTGTTTCTTCATTGGAATCCTTGATTTCTAAGAGCTGAACCTTCATCAATTCACTCAATTAATTCCATTTTCATCATTCAATTTTCGTGCTCAAGCAGATCTGAACTTGGAAGTGATTTCGGAAGTGATTATTTGGCTTATTTTGAGTTGTTCTTGGTGGATCTTCATTGCTACTACAAGAATTGGTGTGGATCTTGAAGTTTTCCGGGTTTCTTTGCTTGGATCTTCTTAATTATAGTTAAATCAACAATTACCGAATCAATTCTCTGATTCGTAGGTTGGAATTCTGATTCGATTTAATTTTTGAACTTACTTGCATGTTCATAATGTTGATCTTCACATTTGATTGAATTGTGGTTGATTTGATCTTCTTGATCCATGATCATGTTGCTTTTCCATGTTTACATGCTAATCATGTCACTGTTTGCTGAGGAAATTTCGTGCATAATTGATTATGTGAGCATTGGTATGTTTGGAGATGTAATAAGCTGTTGAAAAGTGATTATGTTGTTGTTTTTCTGCTTCTGGTGCAGTGTTAATCGGTTAACCTATATGGTTAATCGATTAACCAACTCAAATATTCAAATTTTTCAACGTTTTTAAGTGGTTAATTGATTAACCTATGGTGTTAATCGATTAACACTGTGCTGGCAGACCTGTTTTGTTGTTTTTATGCTTATTCTCATGTCGTTTCACTTCGAATCTTCATAGATCAATATGGTGCATTAAGAGTAAAATGTTTTGGATGTTTGCCACTGTTCTTTATTGTTTAATCATGATTCCATCAACACGCATTTTCGTTTCCCACTCGGGCATACTTTCGTAGTTACGGTTCAAAGTGATGCGCGATGTTTATTTGCTAATTGATACCTTGTCTTGCTGAATTTTGTTTGAGCAATTGGTGATGATTCTTGAGATAATTTTTTGTGTGTAGGTAGCATAGATATGCATGTTCCCCTAGTAATTTTCTCACATTTTTGTGATGAAATCAAGTAGTAGTTTTAAGTTGAAACTTTAGGTGCTCTAGTTTTAGGCTTTAACCTTAGTACCTCATGATTGAGGATTTATTTCTAGGACTTGGTGGATGATTCAACCTCTGGATTTTGTATGGTAGAGTCATGATTGACTTAGGTTCCCATAGTTATTTTTGTAGGATTTTACAATTGGTTGTAGTATTTTAGTTAGGATTAACTTTAATACTAGGTTTTAGGTGATCCTAATTTGCTAACTCAACTAGAATGATTTCTTTAGTTCCCTTAGATTAGGGTTTCGCCTCTCTTGCTCTTGGATGATGATGAAGGCAAGTTCGGGCTGCTGTGGAATGCTTGAAGAAGCTTGGATGTGAAGATTTCCCTTCTTTTGGTGTAGTTTTGTTTAGGTGTTAGGATTAGGGCTTGTAAGTAGAGCTTCTAGATAGTTTCTCCTCTTTTATAAACATGGAAGGTGTTGATCACTTCCATTTCTCCCTATGATGTAAGGTCCCCTTGTGAAGGCCTCATCCCTCCTTTGGTAGGATGTGTGGCTCTTCCCAAGTTGGTAGAACCTTTGAGGGTTCCTATCTTTGATGGTGGAGTGTTTGGTGGTGACCTTTGGTCTTCACTTTGCTTTCCACTATCCAAACCTTGCTCTTGTTAGATGAATCTTTCTCCCTTTCTAGAGGATGGATTTCCTTGTTAGAAGATTGAAGATGCTAGAAGTTGCTACTTCTCTTTATTTGAAGACTGCCCTTGGAGCTGAAGCTTAAAGACCAAGAAGAACAAGTTGACACTTGTGAATAAGATCAAATTGAGATTAAAGAAAGAGCTGAAGCTTGAGGAAAACAAGTTGATACTTGTGTTTGATACTTTGAGAGCCTGAAGAGCAAGTTGACACTTGCTATTGGGACTGAAGCCTGAAGGTGGGGTTTACTTTGGAGCTGAAGCTTGCAGAAGATGAAGAACAAGTGGATACTTGTGTTTGATGTGTTAAAAGCTTGAAGGAGCAAGTTGACACTTGATATTGGAGGGGAAAGCCCTGAGGAGCTGTTAAAGACTGAGGACTGAACTGCTGTCAGAAGATTGCTTTACTGTGAAGCTGTGGAAGCTGTTGATCTGCTTTCTTTCCTGTCTGTTTACTGTCTGTGCAACTGTATTGTTGTGACTTGTTTGATTTGCTTGATGCATTAGAATAAGTCCATATTTAGACTGATTTAAGCTAGGAGCATGATTGCACTAGAGGTTGAGTTGCTCCATTTGCTTGTATTTTTACTGAATGGCTTTGCTTGCAGGTATTCGGTAGAGCCCTGCTCCCTTGCCTGTGTGGTTTGTATTTTGCTTGATAGCATGCTATTTCCTCTCTATGGTTGCAGTTATTCATATCTGACTTGAGGTCGAGATGAGCTTGTGGAGACGGATGCCCCACACACATTTCCTCCCTCACTTGCATTGCATGCATTTTACAGTCGTTTACTGTTTACTGTTTAAGCTGATGCTTTATATGTTTCTGTTTATCATTGATATGATCCCTTAGGAATCTCACTTCCTTTGATAAGGAAGTGATGATTAGAACTTTAGGTTGAAACCTATGCATGATAACTTCTAGGAGATCCCTGTTTCAAACCTCAACCATAGGATGAATCCTTGGCATGACAACATTAGGACTTGATAGTCTCCCCGTAGTTGTCCCCTCTCTCTTCTCATCTCGAAACAAATCAAAATACAGTAATAAAGGTTAACTGATGTCGTACGTTACGAGCCTTAAGTTACTTGGGAAATGATTGTTGAAGGGTCACTCTTCAATAGTCAGGATGTTTAGTATGGTACCCTTAGGGTGACATGCGACGCATTCACTCTCAGGTCATAGTCTCTAGTGCGATATTAGTTGCAAACATCCATAAAATACAGTTCTTTTGTAAAAGACAGAAAACAAACTTCAAACCTTTTTGCCCCGTGGGCCCGTAATTCAAAGGAAGCTTTTCTGAAGAAAAGAGTGTCGTTAACTCCCAGTTCTACCACGAACGGTAACGCCTGAGTCTCCAAGGGTTGAGCTGCGTACATCCTACTGCTGGAACTGTCTGTTAACCCTACTCGAAAAAACAGATGAATCTGAATTCCCGTAATCCGTATTATCCCGAACTACGTAAGCTATGATCTCTCATATCTGTTGAGAGTACGTAGGCACAATACTGATGTATTCGCGAGCCACCTTCCCCCATAACCCGTAGTTAGCCGAACTACGTTGACTCTGATTTCTCATTCTATGATGAGAATACGTAGGCATAAAGCGCGACGCTTTGCCGAGTCATTTTTTTTTCTTTTCAAATCAGCCTCGATAGGTAGATAGATAAAACCAACCCGTTCAGTAAACACAACAAGCGTGGATCCCATCAAGTACGATGGACGTGAGGGGTGCTAATACCTTCCCCTTGCGTAACCGACTCCCGAACCCAGACAATGGTTGCGATGACCTTGTCTTATACCTTTTCGTCAAGTTTTTCCGATCGTTTCCTTTCCCGTTCTGAGGGATAAATAACAAAAGGTGGCGACTCTTCTGTTTTGCTGGCACCTTATTTTCGCGGTAGCGACACACGCTTGAGTCAATGTAGTGATTCACGATGATGTAATGGGGTTGGATTGCAAGAACTCTCCTTGTATTAAAATTGTATTGGATACTTGAATGCTTTCCTCGAATTGTTCAAATTAATGAAGGGATACTTATAATATTCATTCCTTGTAGCAATAGGCTTCCTTCATTGGACTTATCTTATCAAACTTGAACTAGTGGAGCATGGTGTTACCGCCATGGCAGAATCTCTTTGACTTTGTACTTTGAATAAAAAAAACTTCCTTGACGTTATAAGAAATCCATAGGCCAAAATATACATACTTATCCACTTAGCAAACACATGTGAACTTCAAACCCTGAATCCAAACCCTCTTGTGTCAGAAAGCAATGGGGCCTCGAATACCATAAACTCATGTGCTAAAAAATCCTGATCTCAAACCAAATATGAAAACGACTTTAGCGAGATACAACAAAAAAAAACAATTCGTCTAGGATGTCTTTGAAGTGTTTATCCATGAATGGCCTAAGAATGAAGGAAATAGTTATGACTAGGAGGTTGTGTATTATTTCCCTTTGAACTCAACATCCTATGCAAATCTGCACAAACTGGTTAACTTGTGATAATAGACACACGCACAAAAACAACAGAAAATAAAATAAAAAAGAATGGGATCTTAGGGTCAAATATTAGGGTGCAACAACAACATATCACACATCATGTACCTAGGGCATATCGGTCCTACTGACCCAGTCGTTACAATAACACATAAACACAACGCATATAAAGCGTATCGATCCTACGGATCCTCTCATCACAACATATCACCACAATGCACTCAAGGCACAACGATCCTACTGATCCACATGTCTCACGCAACACATCAATACCACACGCACAAGGTGTAACGATCCTACTGATCCAATCCTTATATCATAGCGTATAAACGTAACGCATAACAAGCGTATCGATCCTACGGATCCACATCCATCTCACAACACATCACCACACATAGCACATAGTGCATACATATCACATACACATCCATACTTATCTAAACTTAACACATAATCCACCGATTATGTCAAATGCGATAAACGCCGGCCACACGGCCCTCATAACCCTCAACACACTCTCAGTACCCAACTATCATCACAACACATCAATCCGATCGCACTCAGCGTCCTTATATCACCACATACCTGAATCAATACATACACCGACGCAATCACCCAAATTAAGGGAATATCAAGGAATTCACCTCCTACACCACACATACACTCACCACGGCTCACGATCACGCCCAACATCAAACATGATCAACAAGGGTCAAAAACCACAAGGAAAGCCAACAGAACAGCACTAGAAACACAAATTGCTGTCGGGCTCGCTGGCACATTCGCCTGGCGAAGCCCCGCAGCGAACACTCGCTGGCCATTCACTTGGCGAAGCCCCGCAGCAAACACTCGCTGGAACTCACTTGGAAAAACTTCTGGAGAAGCCAGATAGAAGATTCTGCCAGCACTCGCTGGCTAGTTCGCCTAGCGAAGCCTGGCGAAGGCTCGCCCCTCATTCGCCCAGCGAATACCTGCGTACTCAGAAAAATTCGGATTCGTAGAAACAACACCCATCACCGATTCCACCCGATTAAATCGAGTCTAACATCCTCTCGCAGCCAAACAACATACTACGACTTAATTACAAGGTTTATTCCCGATTCTACCCGACAAATTATCAACTCTGTTCAAATAACCCACTTCCGGTTCAACTTCGAATTTCCCCGGAAACCCCAAATGCACTCAACAATTATCACAACCACATGCAAGCAAATTAACACATTCAATCACCACAATCACAACAACTATGACATAAAATCAACATCAAATTATCATCATCAACCTATGTTCTACCTAATTATCTCAACTCCGGTTTAACATCGCAACTACCGAAATTCCCAATTTCTCAAACCATCACTCTACATCACATGCAATGGATTCATTCACAAAAACAACACCTATGGCAGAATTAACAACACACAAGCAAAATCGATTTCATCATCGATCGTGGGGATTAGGGAATTTCCCCTTTCTACCAATTCTCATGCAAAACCATTTAACCGTTAAATTCTCCCCCTACCTCGAATTCAATTCTGATGTTGATGAAGCTTCAGAAATCCACAGCTTGATGATCTTTTTGCTTCAGCCTTTGCTCTCTTGATTGTGCTTGCTCTTTCTCCCACCGTGTGTTCTTCGTTCTCTCTACCGTGTTCTTTCTCTCCTTTTCCTTCAACTTTTCCAAAATGTCAAACTTGCCCTCAATACCCCCAAAATTCCCTTATATTCCAAATAAATAATTAATTCTCATTTTCTTTTAATCCAAAAATTCCAATAATAATATTCTCATTTCCCCTCATTCCAAAAATCAAATTTAATATTAATATCCCAAATAAATATTATTTCCACAATTTCTTTAATTTCCAAACTCTCCCAATAATATTTTTAAATATGACAATAATAACAATAATATTAGTAATAATAGTATCAACACTACTAATCATCATATTATTATTATTAATCATATTTTTCTAATATTACAGAACTCAATTCCTCAAACAATTTCCACACACCATGCACCGAAAAACAAATAATACGGAAAAACCAAATAATTAAAAATGGGTGTTACAAAATTCGCTTTTGATAGACCCACACGTTTTGCAGACAATGCCCTTGAACGGGCTGATGATTATTTTGAAACCCTGGAATTTGTCTAACAAAAGGCTGCACCACTTCGTGGGGAACTCCCACGGTCTTATAGAAAACGCCCCTGCTTGGGCTGATTAAGATCTTGGAAATTTTTCGAGATTGATCCTGGACCTGAACTCGTATATGTGAATGCTTAATGATAATGACATTCCATAAATGGAAATGCAAATGCCAATGCTGATGTATGGAGAGGCAAGAGCTGGGGGGAGATGATATGATTCTGGGTATGCGTATGATACAAAAGTGATTATGAAGCAGTATGCTTATGATGTTGAATGCGATGCGTATGATGCATACGTTGCAAACGGGTGATTGGAAATGTCGATGCCAACGTGGCAGTAGTTTGTGGTTGCCAATGCAGATTGGACTTTAGGGTGGGAAGGTGAAGGTACGACTCCCCGACACTCGTCTTGAACTCAACGGTTGCTGACAAATATGAGCTTGCTTGAGTAACTTGCCCCAGTGTAGTTCAAACTTGCCCTAGTATGATCTTTTGGAAAGTTCAACCTGAAAAGATGGTAACTTGCCATGAGTCGGCCTCAAGATGGCTTACCCCAGAATTTGTATCATGAAAGGATTCATCTTTGATCAACCGACTCTTGGTGGTTGGCTTCAATACATTTTTGAAGTAGCTTGCTCTTAAAAGAGCGTAAAAGCGACTTAATTTGTCCTGAATGAGCACTAGAGGGATTCTCCCTTAAGTTAAAGAAATTATGGGTGGTCTGCCCCTAATTGTTACCACGAAAAGATTCATCATTGTTTAACCGATTCTCATGGTAATTGACTTCGACATACTCTTGGAGTAGCCTGCCCCTGAAAGAGCGTGGAAGTGACTTAACTTGTCTTGAATGAGCATTGGAGGGACCTTCCCCTTGCTCGAAGAAACTCTGGGTGGCCTGCCCCTGATCTGTATTCTCGAGGTGATTTACTTCCGATCAACCACTTCTTGAATGACTTTCCCCATACTCAAACGATGATTGGGGATTTGCCTCAGACTGTCTGATTCCAAATTCGTTGGACGTCAATGCCCCAGATCCATAAGGTTATATGGTATACTTGGTTCTGGTCCAGACTGCTGAGTAATCCAGTCCTGTTTGATTGCTTCGTGTTGGAATTTCCTTAATGTCAACTACTGTCTTGTAAATAAAATGGTTTGTTCATGAATGGTAGTTTTAATGCATGTTTTGAAAGAAACGTCGTTTATTTAAGTGTCGTGATAGTGAAACGAATGGACCATTTAGTCCACACGTTGTGTTGAATTGATTGGTGTGAAAGATATAGCAGGGATATTGACACTAATACTGATGATTAGCAAATTTGTGAGGAGTCAGGTTACGCAACCTTGCGATAGTATGCTTTCAGATTAAATCTTGCCTCAATTAGGTCTTTTAAGGGTTGTAGCATGGTTTGGTTCATGGTTTATAGAATAAAATATATTAGGCTCAAAGAATTATTTGTACCCACCCCTTCTTCTTGATGATCTCCATTCCTACGTTCAGTTAATTATGCATTTACGGACTTGACGGTATAAGCTTGATGGTTCAAGGTTTGTTTGAAATGGCAGCCACCTTATTTCGATTTGGTGGATGTCAGTAGCCTCTCGATTTGGGTGGCCACTGAATATTATTTTGTTTTTGTTGAGGGTTTGAGAGCCTCTTTTGATTTCTTTATTGATCTCTAACTTTTGCATGGACTGATTTCGTTTGTCAGATGCATCGGGATTGCCTTGATTTTTGCCTAAATCCCCTTTGAGGTGCTTGACTTAGCAGGCTTTTGATTTTTTTTGGATTTTGTTGGAGGATTGTGACTGCCATGTCATGGATTATTGATGAACGACCGTCTTGTCTTTGGATTTTGCTTTGTTGATTCGAGTGCGGGATTAGATTAACTGAACAACTACCCTGCCCCCGGTTGAGTGTTAAGGGTTTAAAAGTCCGAAAGAAACTCCTACTTCTAAGCTCAAAGTGGTTGGCTAGGGATTAACTCCTTATATCTCCGGTGTTTAGGGGAATTGAAACAATGTCTGTACATCATTGATGAGATTTTGTCCGAAAGCATACAATTTGCAATTATGGGTATTTCGTTTTCGTCATCCTCCCTCCAATATTTGCTAAAACAACAGTGGTAGAGTGGAGTGGATAGAAGATGTATGTGTCTGTGATTGTGATAAGTGGAAACAATGAGTGAATACGACGTGACTGATTCGGAAAATGCATAATCATTTCATTAATATTACCATTCAAAACAACAATGTTTAAACACAAGTAGCAATTAATAAGAAGTAAATGCAAAAAAGTGCCTAAGGACTGCTAATGTTGAGGATGTATGCCTGTCTGGACCACTGGCTTTGGGAGATGACCCTTGAAATCTTTGAGCTTTAGACAACTGAGAGGTTGACATGGACTACCAAACCTCCCTCTGGAAATGATATGTACCCTTTATCAATCAATTGTTGCACCTTGGCCTGGAAGGCTTTGCATTCTTCAGTCGAGTGCCCCTTGGATCCTCCATGATATCCATACTGAACATTGGGATTGTACCCGGGAGGGTAAGGTTCTAGCAACGGCTTGAGAGACTTGGGCTCCACCAAAGAGTTTTGAATCAGACACGGCAAAAGTTGACTCTGCGACATAGGTACTGGATAAAGAGGAGCAGTCCTTCTTTCCAAGTTGTTGCGAGGCCTCCTCTGATTTTGGCGCTGATGGTCTTGTTGCTGAGGAACATAAGATTGTTGGCGCTGATTAGGACATTCCTCATGTGCAGGTCCTTTCATCCTCAGATTTGACCCAGGAACAGGCAATAGATGTGGACGTGGAGATTTCGAAACCAAAGATTGTAGGATACGCTCCTGACCTGATGCAGCTTCAGGGGAGAAAGCCGGGATATCCACCTCTTTTACAGCAACTGGAATAAGCCCACCTGACACACTCATACTGCTTGGCGTGAACTTGAATGCTTTCGAATCGATTAAGTCTTGAACTTTGTGTTTGAAAGTTTTTCATTCTTCCACATTATGGCCCGGTGCCCCAGAATGGAAATCACAATGGGCACTTGCATCATAGCCTGGTGGTGGCTTACCAACAAACGGAGCCAGAGTTTGAAGTTCAACCAATCGAAGTTGAAGCAAGAGTTGTAACAACCGAGTGTAAGTCATAGGGATCCGGTCGAAAATTCTTTCGGGGCGCTTCGTCCTTTGCGCACACCTCTTAAACTCAGGATTATCCTGGGAAACAGGAGGTAGCCGCTGACGGGAAAATTTTGGAACCTCAGGTTGTGCAAAATATCTACGAGACATATCGCGCTCTAGGAGATATTCCAGAGGTACAGGTTGAACGATCATCCCTGCTGCGACTTCAGGCCTAAGATTTTCGTCCTTTCTTAGCACATTTTTCAAGACTTCCATAATCTGGCCCATCTGAGTTTTTAGCTGATGGACTTCTTCCTTGAGCATTTTCTGATCTTGACGCAAAGCTCGCATATCCACCATGGATTGTCTCATATGGCTTCAGACTTCTTCCAACTCTGCTTGAATCTGCTCTATAGACCGCTTCTGCTCCATAGCTACCTCGGCTTGCATTGCCTGGCTTTTCCTTTCAAGGTGTTTACGTTCCTCTTGCTTCAAATGCTTCACAACTCTCACAAGTTCAATGAGAGTGTCGGGAAATCAACTCTGGTTTATAAATAGAGGATGGGTAAGCCCTTAGCATCCGGGTTAGGGAAAAAATGCAAAAAAATGATGCAGAAATGTTTATGCAAATGCAATGTCATGAGCGTACCCGAGAACAGATCCACATCAAGGATCAAAGTCACAGATCCTGCAAGACAACAAAAGGTATCTCTCCCATCGGGCGGGCAATCTATCGGCTTATAAAAGGGTATCCCAAAGGCTTTAAAATAAAGTTCCATGCACTAACCCTCAAAAGTTTTCCATCAGAACGACTACTCGTAAGACGGTAATCCTTTCAAAGGATGAACACAGAGTTATGTTTTAGCAACCTTTAGAATAAGGTTCTACAAAGGTCCTCAGAGTCACGGACTCCCACGTCAGAAATAAAAACGCCATTACGACTACATGTAAGACATAATCATCCCAACGGGGTCTCATCTGAGCGGTGGAATTCGATCCAACTCAACGAGTCCTAAGTCTCGCAAATCAGAAAGAATCCACCTCCTAACTTAGTGTATCCTCGAAAGCTCGGGTAGGAAGGTTTATTCTCACAAACCAATCCCAAATAAACCTAACATGTTAGAAAGAATACAATACAAACAAATAACAAAAGAAAATAAATCGCATATGCGACAAGCAAACTAGGTTTGGCTAGTCCCCAGCAGAGTCGCCAGCTGTCGCTACTCGAAAACTGCATCGTGCAACGACGGGGAGGCAAAAAAGATAGACAGAAGAGTCGCCACCGAACTTTATTTATCCCATGAGGGGAAAGGAAAATATTGAGAAAACCTTAAGAAAGATATGGATAAGATGGTCTCGCAACCAAGAATGGGTTCGGAAGCCGGTTATGCGAGGGGAAGGTATTAGCACCCATCGCATCCATCGTACTCTATGGGAACCATTTGCTTGTCAATGTGTGATTATATTTGCTAAATATTATGCTATAAAAATGTTTTCCAAAGGGTAAAGAAAGAGTGTTTAGAAACTAAGAAAGGAGGCGCAACGAGGAAGAAAAGAGAAAGGACGAACTCGGTAGGACTTCACGGTGTTATGCCTACATATTCTCAATAGATATGAGAAAGTCAGAGTCGATGTAGCTCGGGGAACTACAAATATGGGGGGAATGTGCTCGGCAAGGATTGTGGCCCTTGTGCCTATGTATCTTTACTTAAAAGAAGTAAAGAATCAGAGCAGCCGTAGTTCGCCCTACGGTTTGTTGATGTTTTTATGGATGGTGCTATCGTGCGCATTCAAGCAGTTTAGGTGTTTTTGCTGCTCGCATGTGAAGAGACTTATGCGTTACCTGTTTGCGGTAGAACGGACGTAACATATCCTTTTTGAAAGATTGATTAGTTTTCGCTATGCGAGGCAAGATGTCACGTTTGATTGGTTGAATTGTTTTTAGGGGCGAGATAGGTCCTCGGATAGTAACCCCTACGGGTAGTACCCAATTCTTTACCTCAGAGTTTTTGTTATAAAAGGTGTGGCGAACATAGCGTCTTTGTATTAAAAGACGAGTATCAAGACCACACACGCTACAGTGAGTATCCTGACATTCGAAGAGGGAAAAGGCTACACTTAATCCTTTATTGATAATTTAACAAAAAGAGAACTTCATTCTCTTATTAAAGTATTTTTGGTTTTGAATGGTAAGTGCTTTGCGACCGTAAACCCTACGGTAAACGTCAGCACTCGGGATAGGAGAAGGCCTACGCCTAATCACTCCACGACCAATCAAGTTTTGTTAAGAAAATGAGTTTGAAAATGCACTCGGTGCGGGACCGAGGTTTTAGGTCATAAAGGTTTCGGAAGGAAGTTATGAAAGTGAGAGGTAGTGAAAGAGATAGGTGATGGATGAAGTTGCGTCTTCGTATTGAAAGATGAGTATTGAGACCACTCACACTATAGTGAGTATCTTAACACTCAGAGAAGAAAAAGTCTACACTTAATCCTTTCTTAATATAGTTCAATACAAAGAGAAAATGATTTTTATGATTGAAGATGTTTTATGAAAATGAATTTGGTACAGGACCGAGGTTTTAGGAGGAAAATATATAAGTTCATGGTGACAAAAAAAAGAAGGCAAAGCCTTGACATGTTAATAAACACAAAGGAATCAATCTCAAACAATTTTACAAAAATGAAACAAGCATGGTATAAAGAAAAAAAAACAAGACGCAAGGTAACGACCCTAAAAATGAACCGACTTTCAAGTAGGCAAAAGGCAATGTGACTATGAGCAATTTGAAATTTTCTTTTATTAAATAAAATTAGACATCACCGTAAGCAAGTTTCAAAAAGAACGGGTTAAAAATGATGAAGAATGAATAAGTTATGATATTTTGAAGTTTTCATAAAAAAAGAAATAAAATGGTAAAAATGTCCCCTATGGGGATTGAACTCAGGACACAAGGGCAGAAGGTCATAAGGGGTTCAAGATTCTACCACTCGGGTGGCTATACATCAGTGTATTTAGCCACCCCCATAAATACAAAAGGCATGTTTGGGTGAGATTTCTGGGCCAAAAATGAAAGCAAGAACAAGTGAAATGCTAAATACGGTTTGATTCGTAACTTCTTCAAAACTCATCCAAATTGAGTGAAATAAAAGTCAAAATTGCTTTATTTTTCATGAGGAACACAATGGTGCTGTTGGATTTTTCAAAATATGCTCACAACTCAAAATTCGAATGCTCACGTAATGTGAAGTTTAAAATGCATTTTTTGGGGGGCAATGATTAAAATTGATGAAACTACACACCAATGAGGGTCTGCACACCTTGTAAATGTGATGTAGAAAGAGTTCTAACAGCAAGTTTGATCAAAACAACACTAGAGTAAGAAAAGAGTATGTGAGTTGCAAATGGTGAAGTTGCTTTCTTTAAAAGACTTGCATCTAGACCAAGTTTAAAACAGACCACTCAAGGGCAGAGCAAATTTCAGCCAAACCATAATAGCAATGATAATGAATTCCACATAAATGGTAATGAATAAAAAAACTTGATGTTATCAAATGTGGACCAAACTCAAAGCAGGAAGCTGACTGAATTAAGAACCAAATGCCTCACATGGTCACAACACACCAATCACATTTAAACTGACCTAGGCAACAATTATGACATGGATAGGATCAACACCAATAACTGAGATTGGATTAAGCTGGCAGACCTCAGCATCAACAAGTTTAAGCAATTTCAAACAATGCATATAAGTTTCACAATGTAACATGAACAAAACACACAAAGTCATTACCCACCACAGTGAGTTTGATGGATCATGAGTAAACAAAATAAGACAAGTTCCACACATGACAAACCAAGATGTAAAGAAGATTCTAATGACAGTTTTTTTCATAAGCAAAACAAGATTGACAGCCATCACAGTTCCAACAGTATAAATTCAAAGAATAAAAAGAACATAGTAGGGGTATGCTGATTGGGAAAGAAAAGAAGCAGCAGTGGTATTTCAACCAAACATTTTGGTGAATTCCCCCTGCCTTGAATGGATAGCAGCCACTGGTTTTGGCATTTTAATGTACAAGAAACATCCAACAGTTAGAGTCTTTATGCTATATTTGATGATGGATAAGGTGCTTTGGTTTCAATAGAAAGCTGTGGTGGAAATTGGTTGTGAATTCCAACACAAGGTGAAGGGTATTGTGTTTCACAAATTGTTGCAACAGTTTTTTTTTTGGCTCATGGTGATGTTGTTCTTCTCCCATAATACTTCTTCCTCTAAAATTCACTGAACATGGCTAACAGCAGAAAAGTATCAAGATTCTCCTGCACCAGAATATGCTGGCAGATGTGTGTCATGGATTGTGGAAGAAGAATATTGAGGTTTATGTTCAGCTGGTAAATATGGCCTGTGACAGGTAACATGCTTTTGTTGCATTGGAATATTGGTCATGACTTGTTTCAGAATGGTGTTGAGGTTTATGTTCAGTTGGTAGTAACTGTGTTGTAAAATGATCATGGTATTTGGGATATTGAGTTTTCAAGCACAGGACCACAACTGATGGACAAGTCAAACACTAAACTCTAGTCTCAAGAATTAAAGGTTTCAAAAACACACATGAGATGATTGCTAGCAACAAGTTCTCTCTTATGCATACCAGCAGAGACCAATCCAAACAAACCACCTCAAACTCCAACAGACTGCTAAATGTCTAACCAGCATCAAAAGCTCAAAACAAACTATACTAAACTTAATTAACAAACCTAAGCACTCACAACCAACAAATCAGTTATAAACTTGCTTCAGATGAACAACAGTAGAACAATGGAGCAACAATGAGAATAACAAGGTTCCATTTGAAAACAGAAGCATCAACATGATTTTGGCAGCAATAACAGGTTTTGACAGCAGTTAGCAACATTAGTAGTGTTTTTTGCTTACTCAAGCATAAGGTTAATAAGCAGCCAGAAATTCTACACAAACCAAACTAAACTCCTTCAACCAGCCAATCAGACTGGATCAGCAGTGCTAACAAAGGGACCTTCTAAGTAATGAATTGAAAACCTAACTAGACTGTCTAGAATCAAAGACTCAACAAACTGTGATGTACAATATCTCCTCCAACTGATAAACCCTTCCCTCAACAGAAACTATGGCCAGCAGCTAGTATGTCAACAAGGTTTGGAATTTTAAAAGAAGAACCAAAAACAGGCCTGTGACAGTCCCTTTCCCTCAAATCTGGCAGTGGTTATGTTTGTTATATGTCAATAAAGCTTAATGATGAAAATCACACATACAGTGTTGCTCTTGCTAACAAATGCAACACACATAGCCAAATACAAAATGCCACAAAGTTTGTCCATAACAGACTTGGACAGTGGATACAACTATACAAACAAACTTTCCATGTTGACATAAGTTGACAGCACCAATGCAAACATTGAGAAACATATAGAATGCAATCACAATCATAATGCCCAACACAAACTCAAGACACAATTGTCATGCCAAGTGAACATTGGAGAAAAAAAGCAAGTTTGAAAGCTAGGTCATGGAATATGCATAATATGTTTGAATAGGCCTCATACACAAACTCAAACCATGATATTAAGTGTGTCTATGCTTCAAAATTATTCACCAACATCATAAAAATGAACTTCACAAGTCAGCTGCTCATTTACCACATAAAATTGCAATATTGGAATCAAAACTGGACTGGGACAGATTGAGGTCAGAAAAATGCCACACACAAGTCTCAAATATGATTATGAATGAGTCCATACTTCAATTTGATCATGAAATGCACAAAACAAGAAAATGGCTATCAAGTGGCAATTGTAGCACACAATGGAACGCAGGCTGTCATGACAACAAAGCAAGGCATACACAACTGTTTGATTCACACACACACACACACAGATCTTAAACACCACTAGAGATCTAATGCTAGATGAGTGTCGCTTGCGCGAAAATAAGGTGCCGGCACAACAGAAGAGTCGCCACCTTTCGTTTTTTATCCCTCAGAGCGGGAAAGGAAACGATCAGAAAAACCTGACGAAAAAGGGTAAGACAAGGTCATCGCAACCGTTGTCTGGATTCGGGAGTCGGTTACGCAAGGGGAAGGTATTAGCACCCTTCACGTCCGTCGTACTCGACGGGATCCTCGCTTGTTGTGTTTACTTGGACGGGTTGGTTTTATTCTATCTACCTATCAAGGCTGGCTGAAAAAGAAAAGAAAATGACTCGGCAAAGCGTCGCGCTTTATGCCTACGTATTCTCATCAGAGAATGAGAAATCAGAGTCAACGTAGTTTGGCCTACGAAGGGTTATGGGGGAAGGTAGCTCGCCAAGACATCGCCATCTTGTGCCTACGTACTCTCAACAGGCACGAGAGATCAGAGCTCACGTAGTTCGGGAAACTACGGTTTATTTCCTGTCTTTTACGAAAGAAGTGTTTTTTATTGTGTTTGCGATTTCAACCGCACTAGAGACTATGACCTGAGAGTGAATGCGTCGCATGTCACCCAAAGGGTACCATACTAAACATCCAGACTGTGGAAAAGAAACTCTCCCCCAATCCTTTTGAAGGTGTGAAAAATACACAAGAAAGGGGGGGTTTGAATTGGGTATTTTGTTACTTAAAACTTTTGACATCTTCTTCTGTGTTGTTTCTAGATGTAGCAATGCGGAAGCATAAATAATAAACTAAACAAGTAAAGAACACAAGATATATCCTGGTTCACTTGAGCAACTCTCAAGCTAATCCAGTCCACCCTTCCAAGGTGATTTCGCCTTACTCACTGCAAGGACTTAATCCACTATAACCGAACTGATTACAGATGCACAAGCTAACTGCAAGTGACTAACAACTTGACAATGACACGTTCAGGGATCCCTAAGGATATAACGTTCATTGACACCTTAATAGAATCCGATCACTAAAGATCTCCTATTAGGATTTCCACAAATGACTACTGTCACTTGTCATCTCAAGTATACTGATCTTAACAAGATCACTTGAGGAACCACTTAATTCTAAAAAGAATTTGTGTTGCCGGAGATTACATAAATGCTTCTCAAATAAGCAGATTACTCCTAATTAAGTTCCTAGCAAGTATTGAGCAACAACTCCTTGCTTTCTAATATAGAAACTAATCTAATAATAAATCTCTAAGAGATTATTGAGTACAGTTTCCATATTGCTTAAAAGCTTTTCTGTGTGTGAGCACTAAGGCTTCTTTTCATTTTAAGCTTTTCTTCTTTCTTTCTTTTCTTCACTTCATGCTTACAAGCATGGTGACATTTGAATGAATCAAATCTTATTCCTTATAGTGCAGCTTAATAGCAACAGCTTTTCTTGACTTGGCAACACGGCCACTTCTTAATGATCAAATGATTCTTCTTTTTATAGTGCTTCCAAGAATGACGTTGAGAGGATAAGGATGTTCATTCAAACTCCAACGGTCATATCTCAACGGATAGATAAGCACGTGTTGGATGACATCACTTTCTTGTCCTTTTCTTGCAACGGTAATATTCCATTTAACAGCTTGGACAAATTTGCTTCTGGCTTGGTTCTTCTGATGATGTTACAGATGAGTAGTTCAGAAACTACTTTGGTATAGATAGCATAGTAAACATCAGATTCTGACTTCAGCACTTTGTTCATCAGAGTTGATAGCAACAACTCATCTGATTGAACACGTCTTGTCTGGTGAAGCTTCATAATCTTTCTTCTTCAGAGTCTGGTCTTCAGAGTCTTTTGCACTTGGTCTTCAGAGCCTTCAGCCTTCAGAACTTCAAGTCATCAGAGTCTTCAGCACAAACTTCTTCAGATGATTATATCTTCAGAGTCTTGACCTTTAGAACATGTCTTCAGAGTCTTCACCTTCAGAACATGTCTTCAGAGTCTTCAGAGTCTTGACCTTCAGAGCATGTCTTCAGAGTCTTCAGAGTCTTGACGCACTTGGTCTTCAGAGCCTTCAGCCTTCAGAACTTCAAGTCATCAGATTCTTCAGCACTACAGTTCTTCAGAGGGCTCACTCTTCAGAGACGCTCGTTAGCTTCCAGATCAGATGCACAACTCAGATCAGAATCCACAGATGCATTGCAACTGCAATATCCAGAATCCTTGATTCTTTATTGAACATGATCAGATGCAGAAACAAACTTGCTTCTTTACTGAGCTTCATTTGCTTTTAGATCAGATGCACTTCTTCAGATCATAAACCACAGGAGCATTGCAACTGCAATATACAGCATCCTTGGTTCCTTACTGATGGTGATCAGATACATAAGCAAACTAGCTTCTCCCAAGCGCTTCATGACGTTACACATAGTAATTCCATATATTACTAGCTGCACACGTTGCTTTTGTTTGTTTGGTCTAATATATTTAATTTAATATGACCTGCACATAACAAACATTAAACCATAAAATGGTTCTTTCACAAATACTCAATTGTTATCATCAAAACATAGAGATAATCCTGTAGAGACAAATCTTGCTCTTACACCTTTCTCAGATAGCTTAAGGCTCGTAACGTACGAAAGAAATCATTCATGATTACTGTATCTTAAACTGTTTTGAGATGAGAAGAGAACAGGCCCAACTAGGAGGGAGACTATCAAGTCCTACTGTTGTCATGCCATGGATTCATCCTATGGTTGAGGTTTGAACAGGGAACTCCTAGAAGTTGTCATGCATAGGTTTCAACCTAAGATTCTATCATCAAATCCTTATCAAAGGAAATGAGAGTCCTAAGGGATCATGTCAATGATAGACCAAAACAGACAAAGCATCAGCTTAACAGTAAAATGCATGCAATGCAAGTGAGGGAGGAAATGTGTGTGGGGCTTCAGCCTCCACAAGCTCATCTCAACCTCAAGCCAGAATGGATAACAGTAATCATACTGAAATGTAAACAACATGCTATCAAGCAATAACAGTAAACTGCAATCATACAGAAAGAAATGAAATACAATGCCATCAGGCAAACAAACCACATGGGCAAGGGAGCTGGGCTCTACCGAATACCCGCAAGCAAAGCCACACAGTAACAATACAAGAAGAGGGGGCAACTCAACCTCTAGTGCAATCATGCTCCTAGATTCTACTTATTCTAGCTATGGACTTATTCTAATGCATCAAACAAGTCAAGCAAAACACAGCAATACAGAAAAGAAAAAGAAAGCAGATCAACTCCTCTCTCAGCTCTAAGCTTCAGCTCTTCCAACAGCAACTCAGTCTTCAGACTTCAAAATCTTGACAAACATCAGTTTTCTTTTCCAGGTTTCAACCCTACAACATAAGTTTCAACTTATCTTCTCCCTTAAGCTTCAGCTTCTTGATCAGCTCCACCTTCAGGCTTCACCTAATCTTCAGGGATCTTCAAGTATCAACTTGCTCTTGTTGCTCTTCAAGCTTCAGCTGGAATGGCAATACTCAAGGATTCATCCTCTTCTATACTCTTCAATGAAGTCTTCCTCTTCAAACTCAGGCTCAGCATCTCTCAAGACAATCAAACCAGAGGAAATTACTTACTGGATAAGTTGGGGGATATTGAACTGCTTATTGACCACCAAAGGTGACCTATAAGGGTTCAACATCAAAGGAATGGTTCCCTAAAAAGTTCTACCTCCTAGGTATAATCACTTATCCCTCCAAAGGAGAGAGGTGTATACCATGGAAGGAATTTGAATCATAGGGAGGAATGGAGGTGAATGATACCATCCATGTTTGAGAAAGAAGTTGTCTACATCTAAACTCTTCCTAATCCCTAAACCTAAAACAACAAAAGAAATAAGATCAAGCTTTCAAGTTCCTCAATGCATCTTCAAGTCTTCTAATATGCTCCTCAATGCTCCTTAGAACAAGATCAAGCTCTCCAAGCCAACCAAGCAAAGCAAACAGAAACACAATGCCCTAAAGGCAACACAAACAATCAACTAATACAAAAATCAACTAAAAATAGTATACTACTATATTAAATCCTAATATAATTTCTAAGGGATCCTACATACCTACCCTTAATGCCCATATATGTCCCATAGTCTAAATTGTCCAAAAAACCCAAAATCTAAAGTTATCATGGACCTATGTTGAAGTTTAACCTAATTCTACACAACCTAATAGCATCTAATCAAAACTATCCTAAAAATCATCACAAAAATATGGAATAAATCCAGGGGTAAGCTAATACATATATCTAACTATCCTAAAAAGATTGACCTAAAAATATTAGGGGAACTACCAAAACTAAATTCTACAAAATCAATGATCAACATAAAAGAAATAAAAAGCAATTAAAGAAGAAAATATGCAAAAAATATTAAAATGCATGAAATGAAAAATGTTTTTATTTTATATTTTTCTTGACACAAATATGAAATAGGAGAAAAAACTCCCATTAAAAAATCATTAATTTTCAATTTGTTATGATTTTTCTAAAATTGGAATAAAATGGAGAAAAAATGAAATGAAAATGAATGGCTAGGGTGTAACAAGTAAACAGATCCAGTTCAGTTTCATATATGGGCCCAGAATGGGGGGTTTACATAGCAAAGCGCCAGGCCCATTTTTTAATCAGCAAAAACAATTAATAAATCAAAAGAAAATGAAAGAAACACGGTGCAAATATCAAAGAATTCCAATTCAAAATCCAGTTGGGCCACGAAGAGGGGTGTGGATAGTAGTCCAATTCACTTAAGCCCAAAACCACCGTTTAATGAAACGATGCGTTTTAGCTCTTCTCAGATTCCCTCCAAGACTGAAATCAAATGCAAGCCGTTGGATCGTGACAAAGTCAAAAGGTCAGCTCCTTATCCAATGGCTATGAGTCATCTTCTTCCTTGGGCTAGGGTTTGCAGAATCCACCATGGAAACTCAGCCATGAAGCTTCATCTTCCTCCACACGAACTCCCTCATTTCTCCATCAATTCTTGAAATTAAAAACCCAAACATGCCTAGAATTCCATGCTGAACACGATCCCAATCTCAAAATCAATTAAAACCTCCTAAATCCACGAACCCGATCCAAACTTCAAATTATGCTCAGAAATCAATCTTAACAATTCTTGAAACTAATGGTCCTAATCTCATCCTCATTCTTCCCTGAGCATTTCTTGATATTAAACTAAGCTCATCACTCAATATCCAAAGAGATACAAGGCCAAACAGAAATCTTGTTCATAACCAAATCATCACCAATTGCCTTCAAACTTTCCAAAATCCATCGCCTATTGGTCTCTAACCATTCTACACTAATAATTCAACCTAACCATGCCTAAATTAAGGTGTAGGAAAGAAATTGCAAACCTGGTTAAATTGAGTGAACAGAGGTAGTAATCCACCAATTCAAGCCTTGAATCTTTCCAAATTCCTTCACTGAGTAATGTTTTTGCTTCTGTATGCAAAAAGAATGGCTGGAATTGCTTGATTCTTGAAATTCGATTTTGAAATGCAACCTTGAAATTCCAATCTCCAACTCTTCAATTCTCCATGGAAATGCTCTCAATTCAATCTGCACAGCTTCAATGTGATGTATGAAAGATGTTTGTGTGAAAAAGATGAAAGGAAATGAAGAGGAATGAAGAAATTGGATTTGACTTGTAATGGAAGAAATTGGATTTCACTCTCTCTTCTATGCAGCAATTCACACCAACCTTGCATCTGAGCAAGTTGCACTTATCTTATAGAGTGGTTTAGAATCATCTAGAACCCTCTAGGATCATCCAATGAGAAATTGAACTTTTCATGTCATGGTATTTTGATTTCTCATTCTCCTTACATGCTATCTCATGACATAGCCCTTGTACACTTCAATTCTGACATGAATTTATCCCCACATGAGATTTAGGGTGAGTTACAATGCATAACTTCCTTGTGCATTGAGTTCTTTTGAGTTTTGGTTTGGTACCTTAAGTTGCAAGTAATCCCATTACAAATCAGCCCTATGATGCAAGCCTCAAATCAAAATTGTGGCTGAACCATTGTTCTTAGAATGTCATTTGGAGTCAAAATGACCTATTACATGACATGGTTTGGACTTATAACTTGGGATTTCCATTTTTCAACTTCACTTGAATTAACTTATGCCTCATTTTTAGGCCATTTTTATCACTTTTTGCTATGAGCCTTTTCAACATCTTATGACCTCCCTACTAGCCTTAAAACATCATTATAAGCAAGTTTTATGTTGAAGATTTTTCCATTTGAAGCTTGGAAGTAGGAGATATGGCCTTATGCTTGAAATGACCTATAACTTCCAAATGACCAAAATGCCCTTGACTTGTCAAAGCCATAAGATGAGTTCTACAAATCCTATCAAGGACTTCTAGTACTCTCTAGAAAGCTAAGAAGATATGCTCTTCAACATTCATGTTGACCAAGAATCCATAGGAATCATCCTACTAGGGAAAAAGTTGTCTGCAAGTTGGGTGACTTTCAAGGACCCAGATTCACATACCTCAGATGACCTGTAATTTGTCAAAGCCATAACTTGAGCTCTACAAATCCTATCAAGGACTTCTACTACTCAAATTAAAGCTAAGAACAAGCTCTACAACATTCATGTTTTGGGGAAGATGATATGACAAACACATCTTGAGCTAAACTGCCTTGAAGATAGGGATAAAACTAGGGGATTTTACACTGTTAATCCTTAGAAACCCTAGCTTAAAACTTCTCAAACTCCTCAATCATGATGAGTTGGTCCAGGAATCATCCTTATAGTATCTCAATACATCATTCCATGATCACATGGCTCTTGGATTAGGTCTCACCCCTCTCCAAATCATCAGTTGACCTAGGGTTGACCCAGTCAAACCCTAATTCCACCACTCATGGCTGAATCTTCTGAATTCTTGTACAATGACCTCTCTAGGCTTCATGATGGCTTTCAATACATAAGCTTTCTCAAAGCTTCAAGTCTATCCTCATAGCCTCAGAATCATCTGAGGAGCCCCCACAACTCTCAAGTTATGAGGCACACAACCTTGGTTTCAACCAATTTTTCTGAGGATCTCTTGGGTTCTCTGACAAAGATATCAATCCTTGATCACTTGAACAACTCTCTTGGCTAGCTTCAAAGTCTCATACAACTCTTGATGGGTAAATAAATGTTGGTCAAATTTTGGGGTGCAACAGCTGCCCCTATTCAAACGGCTTGAACCTGACTGGGTGAGGAGCGAACGACCCTCAGCCAATCAAGGTGCGAGACGGTTGAATACCGATAAACCCGGAAATTTGCCAACTGCATGAGTACACGGTACTCTGGCGGGAACAAATATTCGAACGCTGAAACAATAGATGCACGACAACTAGCTAGAGACATACTGATCTGAACCTTGTCGTCAGTTATTCACCTTAAATTCCTCTGACATCGCCGTCAGACACCGGACCTTGCCATCGGGCATTCATGAAAGCAAAGCGTCTGACATCGCCGTCGGACAACCAAAACACCCAACATTGCCGCTGGAAAACTACAGAATCTGACATACCCAACATCGCCGCTGGAAAACTGAAGAATCTTACATACCCGTCGGAAACAAAACACCCAACATCGCCGCTGGAAAACTAACTCATCTGACATCGCCGCCAGAAACAAATATCCAACATCACCGCTGGAGAACTAACTCACCTGACATCGCCGTCAGACCACACTAAAACACCCAACATCACCGCTGGAGAACTTAAAATAATCTGACATCGCCATCAACCAAACATACTCTGGGACATACCCGACATCGCCGTCAAGTACTCAAAATAATCTGACTTCGCCGTCAACTCTCAACATCGTCTGACCTCGCCGTCAAAAAAAACGTCCAACATCGTCGCTGGAAACAACCGTAATCTGACCTCGCCGTCAAAACAAACATCCAACATCGCCGCTGGAGAACTGAACCACCTGACATCGCCGCCGGAAACAACCATCAATACCCAACATCGCCGCTGGAAAACTACAGCATCTGACATCGCCGCCAGAAACAAACATAACTCTGAGAAACAAACATCCAACATCGCTGCCGGAACTACAGAAGGACCTGACATCACTGTTGGAAACAAACCATCCAACATCGCCGCTGGAAAACTCAAAATAATCTGACCTCGCCGCCCAAGAACAAACATCCAACATCTCCGCTGGAACTACAAAGGATCTGACATCGCCGTCAGAAACGAACATCCAACATCGCCGCTGGAGCTACAAAGGGTCTGACATCGCCGTCGGACATAAACATCCTGAGAAACATCCGACATCGCCGTCAGAAACAATCATCCAACATCGCCGCTGGAAACAAACCTAATCTGACCTCGCCGTCAAAACAAATATCCATTGGGGAATGGGTCACACGGTAACCGGTAATACATAGTTGATCATGCCATCAGGCATCCAAAGAAACTGTCGGGCATCAGCCGGACTTCAACCATCAGGTTGATCATGCCATCAGGCATTCAAAGAAATCGTCGGGCATCAGCCGGACTTCAACCATCAGGTTGATCTTGCCATCAGGCATTCAGCACTACTATCGGGCATCAGCCGGACTTCATCAGCAAGTCGAGAATAGAATTCTTGGTCAATCATGAGCCAACTGGGAACCTCTAAACCACCGCCATCAGGCACTCCGCATCAGCTGAGAGAACTGCTTCATTAACACGGTCAGACTTCAATCATGGAGTCTTCAAGGGAGATTTCAACTTCGCCGTTAGAAAACCTGTTGGGGAGGACGCTTCGCCGCTGGGGATTCTGGAGAACTATCAAGTAACTCCACTCCGAGGGTCCAGAAATCATTCTGGATAAATCAACTCTACTGAGGACTTCAAGAATAATCTCAGACAAATAACTCCGCCAGGGACCTTCAAGAATCATCTTGAACCGATAACCATTCTGAGCAAACACTCTGTTGGGGATTCCAGGAATCATCCTGGGCAACTCTTGCCGGGGACAAACCAATCATGGCTTGAGCAACTTCCAAGGATTCGGCTTTCTTGGGGCTTCAGGAATCATCCTGGGAAACCTTCACTGGGGACTTTACTGGGGTCTTAAGAATCATCTTAAGCAAATAGCCCTGCTGAGGAATTCAAGAATCATCTTGAACCGAAGACTTCGCTGGGGATCTCAAGAATCATCTTGAGCAAGCGACTTCGTTGGGGAGAATGTCAGGAATCATCCTGAGCAACTGATCCTTCGGCAAAACACCTGCAAAACAAGAACGGTAGCAACCTAGATCATGTTTATTATGCATATGCTTCGGCGCCATGCTCCACACGGTGGAAATGCTATGCGTTTATGATAAATGCTATGCAATCATGCACAATGATGCGATCCCGTCAGCAAAATAAATGCCGAAGGGAATTCTCCTGTCAAGGAGAAAGAACTAATCAGGTAGAAGGATCATCCTGCTGAGGAGAATATGGCCACGCCAATATCAATTGGACTCCGCAGGGGACAAAACTTCGGTTGGCTGCTGCGGGGGAAACAACTTCAGTTGACCACCGCATGGGGACGAAGCTCTACGAGAACCTGGACCTGCTGAGGGAAAGCGATGTCAATCGCGGGAATAAACTGCGTGGCCGTCTCGGCTACTCTTCTGGGGATACGAGCTATGTGGGGAAACAACTTCAGCTACTCAACACTCCACTGGGGAAGACCAATCATGGCTTGGGGAGTTCCCAAGGATTCGGCTCTCTTGGGGATCTGTAAACTCGGTTGAGGAAGGAGAACTTAGTCTGCTTCGCTAGAGAGTACGACTCTGGGGGGAAATACAACATCAGCTGTTCAACACTCTACTGGGGAAAATCACTCATGGTCCCAACTGCTTTACTGGAGAGAGTACGACTCGGCGGGAATCTCAATTCCGATGGGGAAGAAGGAATCATCCGACTTCGGGGGAGGGTACAACTCTGGTGGGGAATTTCAATTCCGTTGGAGACTTCAGTCTGGCACCATCAGTTGTTGCATACTTCGGCGTACGAATAGTTTCCTACGAAACCTGCACTTGTGACCCGGTGCTGGGGGAATGAACACGCACTTCAGCGCCTGACTCAGCTGAGGAGGTGACGTCCCTTCAGGATACATCTGCTTGGGGAGAGAATCATCTCTGCCTGGGGAGACATATCAATGCTCATTATCTCGCGTTCAGACTCTGCGAGGAGGGGCTACTGACCTCTGCTGGAGAAAGAGGAATCATCCTGCTTCGGGGCGCACGGCGCACAGTCTAGAATATGCTACACCTGTGACAACACAAACAAACAGACAAGATACCCTTCTCAAAGGGACCTATCAAGGTTATTATCTCGTGACAATATTCAAGTATTTAATTGTTTCAACAATCAGTGGCCTAGGCCAGTAAGTTTATGTATCCGCATTTTATCAAAAACATCGGCGTTCTTTTTCGCAAACAAAACAGATAAATGCTAAACAGGCAAACAACATTGCTGGATAGTATGCATTTTATTGATAACGAACCCCTGAATGGGTAAAAATGTTTTACAACAGATGCAAGCTCCTGGAATGAGGAAGCCGTACAAAAATAAAACATAAATATACATCAGTATATACAAATGTCGGCAACGAGGCGTAGACGAACACCATGAGTTGATCCCTCTATGACCCACTTGACTTCGATACTTCTCCGACGCTTCAGCTTCAGAAGAGATTGATTCAGATGAACAACCCTCAGGTCCTCCAAACCACTAAACAATGAAAGTCCACACGCGGAACACAGTCATTTGCTTTTTCAAATCCCTAACTTTTGCGTGAACCGCCCTTTGCGGGTTTTCAGTTCACCGGGATACCCCTTTTTGCCGAAGCCGCCCAGTGTAGGTTTTCGACTTCGTGGGTGTACATTTTTCAATTTATATCCCTAATTTTGCCCGAACCTTTTATTCTGTTTTTGGTTCGCCGGGATGCCCCTTTTTTTGCCTGGACTCTCCTTTTTTGTCCAGCGGGTCGCTTTCAAGCAAAGTATTTTTTAACTGCGTCCGCGTTCACCGGGGATGCAAAATCTTCACCATCCATCGGGGATAACAACAAAGCTCCTCCCGAGAAGACCTTGCTGACGACGTACGGACCTTCATAATTCGGAGTCCACTTGCCCCGGTGATCGGAGTGTGGAGGAAGAATCTTCTTCAGGACGAGATCACCCGTCTGAAAGCTTCTAGGACGCACCTTCTTATCATAAGCTTTCTTCATTCAGCTTTGGTACAGACGACCAAATGCAATCGATGCTAACCTCTTCTCGTCCATTAGGCTGAGTTGGTTCAGACGATTCGTAATCCATTCTGCCTCGTCGAGTTTCACATCAACCAAAACTCGCAAAGAAGGGATCTCCACTTCTAACGGTAGGACAACTTCCATACCGTACACCAAGGAGAAAGGAGTTGCCCCGGTCGACGTACGTACCGTCGTACGATAACTGTGCAATGCAAACGGCAGCATCTCGTGCCAATCTTTGTAGGTCACAACCATCTTCTGAATAATCTACTTTATGTTCTTGTTGGCGGCTTCGACGACGCCATTCACCTTCGGCCGGTAAGGAGATGAGCTGTGGTGTTCAATCTTGAAACTCTGGCACAGCTCCTTCATCATCTTGTTATTCAGATTCGAACCATTATCAGTAATGATCCGCTCGGGAATTCCATAGCGACAGATGATGTCCCTCTTTATGAATTTAGCCACCACCTGCTTGGTCACATTAGCGTACGAGGCTACCTCCACCCACTTGGTGAAGTAGTCGATAGCTACCAGAATGAAGCGATGACCGTTAGATGCAGTGGGCTCGATCTTGCCTATCATGTCGATGCCCCACATGGAGAACGACCAAGGGGAGGACATGACATTCAACGGGCACGGCGGCACATGAACTTTATCAGCATAAATCTGGCATTTATGACATCTTTTCGCGAATCTGAAGCAATCCGACTCCATTGTCAGCCAGTAATATCCTGCTCTCAGGATCTTTCTCGTCATAGCGTGCCCGCCGGCGTGCGTACCAAATGTGCCTTCATGGACTTCTTCCATGAGCATACTCGCCTCTTTCTCATCTACACATCTGAGTAGCACGAGATCATGGTTTCTCTTATACAACACTCCATCAGGATTGAGATAAAAGTTTCCAGACAGCCTCCTCAGAGTCTTCTTATCCTGGATTGACGCACCCGCAGGATACTCCTTAGTCATAAGGAAGGTCTGGATGTCATGGAACCATGGCTTGCCGTCGGCGGCTTCCTCGATTGCAAAGACAAATGCCGGTATATCAAGACGGGAAAGTACAATTCTTGGAGCCTCATTCCAAAAATTGACTTTATACATTGAAGCCAACGTGGCTAAGGCATCAGCCATTTGATTTTCTTCTCTGGGCACATGATGAAGTTCCACTCGATCAAAGAACGGAAGTAGCCTTCTGGCATAATTCATGTACGGCACCAAATTCGATTGACGAGTCTCCCACTCCCCTTTAATTTGGTTGATCACGAGCGCTGAGTCACCATATACGTCTAGGTTCTTGATTCTCAAATCAATTGCCTCTTCTAGACCCATGATGCATGCTTCGTACTCCGCCTCATTGTTGGTGACTGGAAACGTCAGTCTCGCAGTAAACGGGATGTGGGATCCGTGGGGAGTCGTGATGATAGCTCCGATGCCACTTCCATAGGAATTAACCGCTCCATCGAATATCAATTTCCATTGGGATTTCCTATCTGGCCCCTCGTCGGGCAACGGCTCATCGCAATCCTTCGCTTTGAGAAACATAATATCCTCGTCAGGGAATTCGAACTTCATCGGCTGGTAATCCTCGATCGGCTGCTCGGCAAGGTAATCAGACAATACGCTCCCCTTGATGGCCTTCTAGGACACGTACTGAATATCATATTCCGTTAACACCATTTGCCATCTGGCAATCCTGCCCGAAAGAGCCTGCTTCTCGAAGACGTACTTGATCGGATCCATCTTCGAAATTAGCATAGTGGTGTGATTGAGCATGTACTGTCGTAGACGTCTGGCAGCCCAAGCTAATGCACGACACATCTTCTCCAGCATCGAGTATCGAGATTCACAGTCAGTGAACTTTTTACTCAAGTAGTAAATGGCATGCTCTTTTCTGCCCGTCTCATCGTGCTGACCGAGAACACACCCCATACTATTCTCCAGAACTGTCAAGTACATGATTAATGGTCGTCCAGCCACTGGGGGTATCAAGATTGGAGGTTCTTGAAGATACTGCTTTATCTTGTCGAATGCCTTCTGGCAATCCTCATTCCAAGTAATCGCCTGATCTTTCTTTAAAAGCTTGAACATCGGTTCACAAGTGGCCGTGAGCTGAGAGATAAACCTTGCAATGTAGTTTATTCTGCCCAAGAAACCACGAACTTCTTTTTCTGTTTTCGGCGCTGGCATTTCTTGAATGGCTTTTATTTTCGCAGGATCAACCTCGATGCCTCGTTCACTAACGATAAACCCCAGCAACTTTCCATACCGCACTCCGAAAGTGCACTTGTTAGGATTCATCCTCAACCTGAATTTCCTAAGCCTCTCAAAAAGCTTCAATAAGTTGACCAGATGCTCTTCCTCCATTTGGGACTTCGCAATCATGTCATCAACATAGACCTCGATCTCATGATGAATCATATCATGAAACAAAGTTACCATTGCTCGTTGGTAAGTGGCCCCTGCGTTCTTCAGACCGAAGGGCATTACCTTATAGCAAAATGTTCCCCAGGGGTGATAAATGTCGTTTTCTCCATGTCCTCTGGTGCCATCTTGATCTGGTTGTAACCGGAGAAGCCATCCATGAACGAAAACACGGAGAACTGGGCTGTGTTGTCGACCAACACATCGATATGAGGCAGCAGGAAATCATCTTTAGGGCTCGCCCTATTCAAATCCCGATAATCGACGCACATGCGTACCTTACCGTCCTTCTTCGGTACAAGCACTATGTTGGCGACCCACAGAGGGTAAGTGGTGACCGCTAAGAAGCCAGCATCAAGCTGTTTCTGCACTTCTTCTTTGATCTTAACGGCCATGTCTGGTCTCGTCCTCCTAAGCTTCTGCTTAACGAGAGGGCAATCTTCTCGCAACGGCAAGTGGTGGACCATGATGTCCGTGTCAAGTCCGGGCATATCCTCGTATGACCAAGCAAAGACGTCACTATACTCTTGAAGCATCTCGACCAATCTCTGCTTGACATCATTCTGCAGCGCAACCCCTATCCTGACGTTTCTGACGAGCTCTTCAGAACCCAGATTCACGATCTCAATTTCCTCCTCGTGAGGCAGAATAACATTCTCCTCTTGTTTCAACAAGCGGGCCAACTCTTCAGGAAGGTCTTCGTCTTCATCAATCTCTTCCTCGGCTTGATAGATCGGGCAATCGAGGTCGAAGTGAGCCGTAGAAGGTCCAGAGTCGATGTCATTTGTTATGTGGATCCTGCAATAACAAGGGTTAAGTTTAAGACAAGAATATGCAGGTTAGCACAAACCCCATTGCCATTTTACTGTTTTTCAAAACAAATATAAAACAGGAATAACAGAGATCACAATATTTGAATACCAAGAAAACGCCTTTGATTTATTAACAAAATGCATGTACATAATCCAACAAGGCCCTGACAATAAAACCACTATGCCCCGGGTAGGACATAGGGTTGTACAATGATTGAAAAAAGTAAATCATTACTCTTCACTTGTCAGCTGGATGATATCCTTGATGGTCCAATTGTTGAGGCTCTCGCCCGACTTGCTTGGCTAAATCCAAGAGTCGAGATCACAATCACTATCCCCGCTGTCTTCAGACGCCGCGTTGATGCTTTCGAAGATCACCCCGCCACTGGTAAATAGGATCGGCCCCTTACCCCGTGACACACTGCTAGACGAAGAAGAAGAAGCTTCAGCTTTAGGAGAATACCCCAACCCAAACTTATCCTGCTTGTTCGGTATCTCCAAAATATGCCCCCAGCCTGGGGTGGATCCGGCTTCGACGACGGCCCGAGCTTCTTTGAATGAGGAGAGATTCATCTCTGGCTTCTCTGTGACGACAGGAGCTACCTCTTTCACTTTGACGGCTTCAAATGCTTGGCAGAGAGTTTCATGGATTTCGCCATCCATTTCAACATACTTAAAGGATGACAGATGGCTCACCATTATGTCCTCCTTACCACACACGGTCACTATGCTTCCTCCGACAACATATTTGAGCTTTTGGTGCAACGTGGAGGTCACGGCACCAACAGCATGGATCCACGGCCGGCCCAAGAGGCAACTGTAGGCAGGCATGATGTCTATGATATAAAAGACCGTGTCGAACGTTTCCGGACCAACTTGGATCGGCAGGGTCACTTCCCCGAAAACGTGACGCTTAGTTCCGTCAAATGCTTTCACCACCAGATCACTGGGCGTGCAAAGCAATCCACGAGTGTCCAACTTCATTAATGCCTTCTTCGGAAGCACATTAAGCGACGAACCCGTGTCCACCAGGACGTGCGATATGATTGTGCCTCTACACTCTATCGAGACGTGTAAGGCGCTGTTGTGATTCCTCCCTTTAGGCGTCAGCTCTAAATCTGTGAAACCTAGCCCATTGCCAGCATTAACGTGGGCTACCACCTCTTCTAGCTGATTCACTGATATCTCTTGCGGTACATAGGCAGCGTTCAATACCTTCAGTAACGCGTTGCGGTGCACTTCAGAACACAACAACAAGTTGAGAATAGAAATCTTCGAAGGCGTCTGATGGAGATGGTCTACAATCTTGTAGTCGCTCTTTTTGATTAACCGCATAAACTCCTCGGCATCTTTGACCAGCAAATCTTTCTCTACCCCACACGGGACCTCTTCGACGACTTTGCTCTTACCCTTATCGGCCGCATCAGCTCCAACCGCTTTCTCTGCCACAACTTCTGGCGGTGCAAACACTCTTCCGCTACGGGTAATACCACTGATTCCTACGAGATTCTCCACAGTCGACCCATACGGCTCCAGCTCCAACTTCTGTCTGTTGCAATAGATTTCAGCCCCATAATGCCACGGAACGGCGTTGGTGCTCTAGAAGGGTATCGACCCGGCTTTGGTAATAGTGATTGTAGGCGGTCTGGGCGCATAAATTGTTATCGGTTGGCGAGGGATGGTGATGGTGGCGACTTCATCGGCCTGCTTCAACACTACCTCTCCTGATACACTTTCAGCCTCCGGCTGAACTACAGAATCCCCTCAGTCATCAGACTTTGGATTCCTTCTGCCAGCTGCTCACATCCATCAGAATGTGTAGCACAGTCCATGCATAACTCTCCGCATCCTGGGAAGAACCCTTTCTTCAGCAACTTAGCTTTGACGAAACTAAGCGGCGTCTTCAAGTCTTTGACATCAGTCAACAGATATGCACTCTCTTCTTCGATAATGGCGTTCACTCCGCCTCCCCTATGATTCGGCATAGGGTTCTTCGTGACATTGGGCACATTGTCGGAGAAGTTGATAATCTTGGCATCTACCAGGTCCTGCACCTTGTGCTTAAAGGCTTTGCAGTTCTCGATTGTATGGCCAGGTGCCCCTGTGTGGAAATCGCAAGTGGCATTTGCGTCGTACCCTGGTGGAGGTGCCCCTGTCAAGGGAGCCATTGTCCTCTTCTGAACCAACTGAAGCTGAAGCAAAGTCTGCAAGAGTTGCGCATACGAAATGGGCGGTGCCTCGAAGTGACGGTTTGTCAAAGGTGCCCGATTCTGGTACTTTCTATATCCCTGTTGATTCTGTTGCTGCTGCTGCTGCTGTGGAGCTGCTGGGATATTTATACTGGCTATCTGCTGTTGAGGGCCCTTGCCCTTTCTTCGAGCGTTGGTCACAGCGCTCGCATCTCCTTCTCGTCGCTTACCAGCATAAGGTTTCTTTCCACCTCCTCCAGCTGAGGATGATTCACCTTGAATTTTCCCGATCTTGATACCATTCTCGACGTGCTCGCCCATGGTGATGAGAGCTGAGAACGTCCCAGACATACCGCTGACTAACTTTTCATAGTAAACCCCTGGGAGGGTAGCCACGAACATCTGCACGAGCTCGCGCTCAACCATCGGCGGCTGAACCCGGGCTGCTAACTCACGCCACCGCTGGGCGTACTCCTTAAATCCTTCATTATTCCTCTGCGAAAGGTTCTGGAGCTGGACTCGGTTCGGGGCCAAGTCACTATTGTACTGATAATGGTGGACAAATGCTTCAGCGAGATCCTTCCATGTGCGCACGCTAGTGGGATCCAAGCCCATATACCACTCGAGGGATGGCCCGGAAAGACTATCTTGGAAGAAGTGCATCAGCAACTTCTCGTCTTCGGAATAGGCAGACATCTTCCTGTAGTACGATCGCAGGTGGACACGAGGGCAAGAGGTGCCCTTATATTTCTCAAAGTCAGGCACCCTGAACTTAGGAGGTACCTTGAAATCAGCAATTAATCCCAGCTTGGACATATCAACGCCCAAAGTATTCTGGTTCTCAATATCTCTCATTTTATCTTCAAGTGCTTTGAACCTGAGTCGCGCTTCAGCATTCAGCTCCCCCTCAACACCTCTTTGAGAGAACACATCATCCTGATGATCCTCAAGTCACGGTTGAGGCACCAACAGATTCCCGATGCCTGCATTGCCGTTGCCCGGCCCGATGTTGACATTAGCTCCCAGACTCCCATTGCCGACGCCCGTCGTATTGAGTCCGATGTTGGCCATCACATTGCCATTAGCACTGCCATTGCCCCCGGCCACGGGGACACCATTCTGCGGAGTATCAACTGGTGGAGGAGTAGACACAGCCCCGCCATGAAGTATGCCGTTGCTATCAACCCTGGAGATCAAAGGTTGAACCAAAGTCCTGAGCTGGTCTTGACCATTGGCGACCACTTGCATCAGTTCCATAAAGCGATCCATCCTCTCACGGAGCTCCTGAACATCTGTCTGCACTTGATCCATGATCCTGGTCTGATTGGCTTGAGTTGGATAACGGTGAATTAGTCTCTGATCAATCCTGGAATCACCGGAAACAGCCTGAGACCTGTAAACCTGAAAAACCTGCAAACACTAAAGGTTAGGAAAAACAACAAAATGTACGCCATGCAAATGCTTCATGCAGATGCATCTGTGTGTCTGTGTGCTTGGGAGATTTCCCCCGATCCTAGTGCCTGAGTGCCAGTGCTGATAATAATAAGAAGAAGAAGCCGGAGTCCAATCATGGAAACAACAATCTCATATATAAAGGAAAGCCTATCAAGGCAGTACATAGCATCAGCGAGTACAAGACAAATCAACAGTGTGACCTCAGCCAACAAGCCTGGTGATGGTCAGCATACAACAAAGATCAAAACAAAAGGCATACAACTAGTCAAGTACGGCCACGGGCGCGATACTCTACTAATAAATCCTTCGTCTCTGGATGATCTGGCAGAGTGAGCAACCCCTCGACGAGTAGTTCCCTCTGCACAATGGTATACTGAAGTCCCTGAACTGAACTTTCCCATGCTCCTTCGCCGAAGCAATCTTCTAATTTTCGCTTCTTGGACTCAAACGTCAGCTTGCGCTCCTTCAGGTTAGCGAGAGCTTTGTTGAGTTGGCCTTCGGCGGCGTATCTGCGGGCGGTTTCTTCATCAAACCTCTGTTCACTGTCCTTCACTTCGGCTTCCAGCTTGGAGATCTGCAGCATCAGCTTATCCTCCCGCTCTTTCCTGGTGGCCAGGGAAGCCTTCCAGTGCTGGTTGAACTTGGATATCCTCCGATATGCCTCGTCCAAGTGCTGCTTCTTCGTAGCCAGTACGTCGTTGACAACTTTGAAGTCTCGACCCATGCGTTCACGCTCGGCCATCTGCTTCGTCAGGTCTGTACCCAGCTGGTTCACCAACTCTGTCTGCCTTTTGAAAGAATGGACGGCCTCGTTCCTCTCGCTTCAGAGTTGAGCTAATTCCTTCTCCATTTCTTCGTTCGCCCGCTTCAATTCATCCCGTTCAACTAATACCTGGTTATGCTGATGAATGGGCACAGTAGTAGGCTCTTCGATTGTTGGAGGACTTTCTGACTTGGCATGAGGAAACGGCATCCCTATAGCATTTACTCTGGCTCTGATCCATGTTGTATACGGAGGGTAGGCTTGATTGTTGCTTTTTCCCAGCAAAGGCTTTCCTCGCTTACTGATACCATTCCAGGCACGCTGAAGCTTGGACAACAAATCCCCTTCTAGAATACCCGTGAGGTACAGAGATTCCTGTACCTCTTCCTCCTTCGGCGGAATTCTCAAAGCATACGCGAATTGTCGAACCAGCAACGACGGATTGTAGTTTATGCAACCCTTCCTACCTATCAGAGGCACATTAGGAAACCCGCTGCAACTGAAGATCACCTCAGTACCCAACCTGTCTCTGTTGAACCAGTCGATATCCTCTGCCGATAAGCTCATCAGACGCTCAGGCCACTCAGCTGTGGCTGTAGACAAGACGAAAGGACCCCTCTTGGGCAGATGACTATCAAGCCATTTATACAGCAAGGGTATGCAGCATGAGACATTCTTCCCTCTCCTGTTCTCATTCTTGTAGTGGATTGAGTGATAGACATCTCCTATCAGGGTAGAGACTGGATTCCCTGAAGCGAAGATGTGAAATGCATCAAAGTCTACAAAATCGGGCATGTTGGGGAACAGAATAATGCCATATATGCATAGAGCGAGGATGGCATTGAACGCGTCCCAACAGCCATCCTTGGCACACTGCTGAGCCTTACCCACCAGAAACTGCAAGGAGAACCCAGGAACCTTGTTCCAACTAGTCAATACTAACTCAGAGGCGTCCAAATGGAGTGAGGGAGCTAAACCAGCCAGATCAGGCTCAGCATCCATATGAACAAAAGGCATTTGCCTTTTGATAGGCACACCTAGCAAATCAGCATACTCTTCCAGCGTCGGCGCGAGAACAAAGTCCTGAAAAGTGAAACATCTCAGCGGAGGGTCATAGAACTGCAGTAGAGCATGCAACCCATTCAACTCGAACGCAGAAGGCTTGCAAACCAAACTGAGCAATCTGCCATAAGATTTTCTGAACTCATCCTTCACAGAATCACCTGCTAGAGCTATCAAACCAGTCAACTTAGCCACATCAGGGGCAGAGAACTTGTAAGCCACGGTCTTCCTCCAAGAGCCCATAACAATACAATAGGAGGCAAGAAATCCTGGATCGGGGAAAACGGTACCTGCAACACAGACACACGTTAATGAAATGCAAATGAATATGCAAACTAAAGCAAAATGCAATCATGCAATAAGATATCCGGGTAACTGCTGTTGTGGAGATTCTGTATCAACAAAACCACGACCACTGATGAGAAGAAAACCCCGTTGTAGGACCACAAATCTGATCTGCCAAGTGTCGCTACTCGAAAAATACGCGCAACGACGAGGAAGGCGAAAAAGGAAAAGGACAGAAGAGTCGCCACCGAACTTTATTTATCCCAGGAGGGGAAAGGAAAATATCGAGAAAACCTTAAGAAAGAAATGGATAAGATGGTCTCGCAACCAAGATTGGGTTCGGAAGCCGGTTATGCGAGGGGAAGGTATTAGCACCCCTCGCATCCATCGTACTCGATGGGAACCATTTGTTTGTCATGTGTGATTTATTTCCTTAAAAATTATGCTATAAAAGAGTGTTCCAAAGGATGGAGGGAAAGGTTAGAAATTGGGAAAAGAGAGATAACAGGGGAAGGAAAAGAAAGAAAGGACTCGGTAGGACTTCGCGGACCTAGGCCTACGTATTCTCAACGGATATGAGAAAATCAGAGTCGACGTAGTTCGGGGAACTACAGATATGAGGGGGAATGTGCTCTATAAGGATTATGGCCCTTGTGCCTACGTATCTTTACTTGAACGAAGTAAAGAATCAGAGCAGCCGTAGTTCGGCCTACGATTTGTTGACATTTTTATGGATGATGCTATCATGCGCATTCTAGCAGTTAGGTGTATTGCTGCTCGCTCGTTGGAGACTTAGACATTACCTGTTTGCAGTAGAATGGACGTATCATATCCTTTTCGAAAGATAAGTTTTCGCCATGCGAGGCAAGATGTCACATTTGATTTGTTGAATTGTTATTTTAAGGGGCGAGATAGGTCCTCGGATAGTAACCCCTACGGGTAGTACCCAATTCTTTATCTCGAAGTTTTTGTTATGAAAGGGTGTGGCGAACATAGCGTCTTCGTATTGAAAGACGAGTATCAAAACCACACACACTACAGTGAGCGTCTCGACACTCGGAGAGGAAGAAGTCTACACTTAATCCTTTCCCTTTAGTTCAATACAAAGAGAACTTCATTCTCTTCTTAAAGTGTTTTTTGGTTTTGAATGGTAAGTGCTTTCGCGACAGAGAACCCTACGGTAAACGTCAACACTCGGGATAGGAGAAGGCCTACGCCTAACCACTCCACGACCATTCAAATTTTTGTTATGAAAAGAGTTTGAAAATGCACTCGGTGCGGGACCGAGGTTTTAGGTGACAAAGGTTACGGAAAGAAGTTGTAGAGGGAGATAGGTGGCAGATAAAGTCACGTCTTTGTATTGAAAGACGAGTATCGAGACCACCCACACTACAGTGAGTATCCAAACACTCGGAGAGGAAGAAGTCTACACTCAATCCTCTCTCTTTAGTTCAATACAAAGAGAATCGGTTTATTTATTGTAAGTGTTGTGAAAATGCACTCGGTACGGGGCCGATGTTTTTTAGGAGAAAAAGGGTACGGAAAGAAAACATCTTCGTATTGAAAGACGGGTGTCAAAACCACCCACACTACAGTGAGCATCTCAACACTCGGAGAGGAAGAAGTCTACACTCAATCCCCTCTCTTTAGTTCAATACAAAGTGAACTTTATCGTTTTGTTAAATATGGTGAGTTAGCTTAACCGTTTGAGAAAATTCGCTTAACGTTGGGTCAAGGATTTAATTGTTTAAAAAGGTTTGAGGTGAAGCGAGCAAGGTCGATGGCGGACGCACAAGGCGGCCGACTTACAAGGGTTAAAAACGACTTGATAAAATCGAGAGTTTGCTTTTGAAAATGGTTTTTGGAATCAAAGGTCACCAAGGACAATAACAACATTCCTACTAAAATCAAACAGCATATGGGATTAGTCGGCTAAAAAAAATGGGACATGCCAATAAAAACGAGAAATTTTTTTTTGGGGTTTTTTGAAAGATATTTGACCTCATAACAAACTGCACAAAGCCAGATATTTCTCATTTTTTGCAAGTTTTGAAGCCATGAGTCGACCATAGGGTCAGCGCATGACTTTCGGCCTTTTCCCACGGCTCGGCACATGAACACCATGCGTCGACCATACACTCGGCGCATACCATTTTGGTAGGCTGACGGGTAAGCGCCCGCCGACTCATGCGTCGACGCATACTGTAAGTTTTTTAAATTTGTCTAAAAATGCAGGCTATGCGTCGACGCATAGACCTGCTATGGTCGACCGTTAGCCTGTTAAAACAGCCAAAATCCTAACTTTTCTACGTTTTCTTTCGTTTTCGTAGTTTCTTGACAATGGTTTCTTGGTCCCTTATGGGGCCTTACATGATATATACAGCTCAACAACACATAAAAGACTAAACAAAATGAATATAAGAGCAAAGAAATAAAGAGAGAAAAGTTTGAGAAAATGGATACCCAAGAGTTTCTTCTTCTTGCAAGTCCTCCTTGGTTCTGGATGAATGTGCTCCACTCCTCACTCTATGCTGTGAAGGCTCTTGCTCTTTAGTGGTTCTCTTTTTCTTTCTTCTCTTTTTGCTGGTTTTTTGTTCTCTCTATTTTTTTCCCAAAACTCTCTATCTCCAAAATGTTGTGTATGTGAATGATAGTGAATGATCCTTTTGTGCAGCCTCCAAGCCTCCTAATCTCACTTTTTCTGCTGCATTTTCTGTTGTACCAAAAGCATAGCTCTTGCACAACTTTCAATCTTCAAAGTTTCCATTTTTGGCAACAATTATGGCCACTTTCTTGGTGTAGCCCCACTTTTTCCACTTCTAGTATGCTGCTTTTGCTGTATTTTTTCTGCAGCACTCCACCTTTCTATTCATCCTTGTACCCATTGGTTCCTTGGTTGGTCATGCTAGAATATTCCCATGTAGCCAATTATCACTACTTTTTGACAGCATTTTTGAAAACTGATTTTTAGCATGTAGATGTATCATTTGCATGTTATTTCCTTGACTTTGTGACATAAAAAATGATCTTGTAACATAGTACATGTTGTCCTCTTGATTTTGTGACATGTAGTAATTCTTCAACTCTTGCATGGGGTTGTTTTGCCTATGATTGAACATGCATAATCTTGGCCCATAAACATTCCAATGTTGATTTAATTCTTGCATATTTCTTTGCATGTTTGTA
This sequence comes from Lathyrus sativus, assembly GCA_963859935.3. Lineage (NCBI taxonomy): Eukaryota > Viridiplantae > Streptophyta > Magnoliopsida > Fabales > Fabaceae > Lathyrus > Lathyrus sativus. The sequence goes on from OZ012737.1 coordinate 120,337,857, forward strand.
AGCACAAGGAGGGTCATGTGGACTTGATGGAGCATGGGGGATACCATGGCATGAAGTTATTTAGAATCTTGAATTAAGACTAGAAATAGCTTAATTTCCTAAGCATTATCAAGAGTTCGAAATTTGGTAACCAATGTAACATTCTTGACAATGTCAAGAGATTTCTCTTTGTAAAAAACTCTTGAATCTAGCCTTGAATTCATGAACCTTGAATTTGAAATGATGGGCCTCCCTTATGCCATTGAATTTGAAAGAAATGAAGAAATGAGTCAAGCCTTGAAAGAGGGCAAATTTTGGGGTGCAACACCAAGAACAACCATCTGATAGGACCATATACACAGGATCATAATTCTGCTCTGTCAAGAACAAATGTCTGATAATAAGGACTTCTGATGTATGATCAAGAAATATCTGCCGATGAGGTCTTCATACCGCAAATCAAAAATCTGCCCTATCAAGAACAAACATACAGCCGCTGATGAGATCTTCAGACCCCAAATCTGCTCTATCAAGAACAAACAACATCTGCTGATGAGATCTTCAGACCCCAAAAATCTTCTCTATCAAGAACAAACAACTGATGACAAAACTCCTGCTCTATCAAGAACAGACATACACCTGATGATAAGATCCTCTGATCAAAACCTGCTCTATCAAGAACAGACAAATCTACAACTGAGAAAACCCTGGTACCAACAAAACTGATTCACTGTCAAGAAAACCAGGTAGTCTGAAGTTCAAAGTTTCCTGCAATACACCCAATCCCACTCACAGGTATGGACCTAAACTGACTCAAGGTACGGCATCCTATGCGTTCATCAGCGTCACAGACTTTCAAGAGGGGTGATACGATACCCAGAAGGTGTGGCATCACCAGCTCATGAAGCGGCCTCACTTAGCTGAATCACAAATGATCGGTCCCCAGAGTTGACAATCCACCAAACCAACAACCGTCTCAACCCAAAGGGTTGAAAGTGAAGCCAACCGGATGAACCTCGTCTGAGCGTGGATTTCATGAGACACTAGTTCCTGCAAAGCAAGCACGCGCCCACTAATTTCCACTCTAAGTCTATGGTGCACTCAAGCCTGGGTATGGCTTCTCACTCATCAGAACTCCCATCCCACAACAGCACAAATAATCATATTATACTGAAAATAAAATGCGGGAAATAAAGTGCGAGAAGTAAAATGCGATAAATAAACGCAACCCAACAAGTAAACATACAAGCGTTAGGATTGACTCTCAGGGAACTGTTGAAGTCCCCAGCAGAGTCGCCAGCTGTCGCTTGCGCAATAATAAGGTGCAGGCACAACAGAAGAGTCGCCACCTTTCGTTATTTATCCCTCAGAGCGGGAAAGGAAACGATCGGAAAAACCTGACGAAAAAGGGTAAGACAAGGTCATCGCAACCGTTGTCTGGATTCGGGAGTCGGTTACGCAAGGGGAAGGTATTAGCACCCCTCACGTCCGTCGTACTCGACGGGATCCTTGCTTGTTGTGTTTACTTGGACGTGTTGGTTTTATTCTATCTACCTATCAAGGCTGGCTGAAAAAGAAAAGAAAATGACTCGGCAAAGCGTCGCGCTTTATGCCTACGTATTCTCATCAGAGAATGAGAAATCAGAGTCAACGTAGTTCGGCCTACGAAGGGTTATGGGGGAAGGTAGCTCGCCAAGACATCGCCATCTTGTGCCTACGTACTCTCAACAGGCATGAGAGATCAGAGCTCACGTAGTTCGGGAAACTACAGTTTATTTCCTGTCTTTTACGAAAGAAGTGTTTTTTATTGTGTTTGCGATTTCAACCGCACTAGAGACTATGACTTGAGAGTGAATGCGTCGCATGTTACCCAAAGGGTACCATACTAAACATCCAGACTGTGGAAAAGAAACTCTCCCCCAATCCTTTCTCAGATATCTTAAGGCTCGTAACGTACGAAAGAAATCATTCATGATTACTGTATCTTAAACTGTTTTGAGATGAGAAGAGAACATGCCCAACTAGGAGGGAGACTATCAAGTCCTACTGTTGTCATGCCATGGGTTCATCCTATGGTTGAGGTTTGAACAGGGAACTCCTAGAAGTTGTCATGCATAGGTTTCAACCTAAGATTCTATCATCAAATCCTTATCAAAGGAAATGAGAGTCCTAAGGGATCATGTCAATGATACACCAAAGCAGACAAAGCATCAGCTTAACAGTAATATGCATGCAATGCAAGTGAGGGAGGAAATGTGTGTGGGGCTTCAGCCTCCACAAGCTCATCTCAACCTCAAGCCAGAATGGATAACAATAATCATACTGAAATGTAAACAACATGCTATCAAGCAATAACAGTAAACTGTAATCATACAGAAAGAAATGAAATACAATGCCATCAGGCAAACAAACCACATGGGCAAGGGAGCTGGGCTCTACCGAATACCCGTAAGCAAAGCCACATAGTAACAATACAAGCAGAGGGAGCAACTCAACCTCTAGTGCAATCATGCTCCTAGATTCTACTTATTCTAGCTATGGACTTATTCTAATGCATCAAACAAGTCAAGCAAAACACAGCAATACAGAAAAGAAAAAGAAAGCAGATCAACTCCTCTCTCAGCTCTAAGCTTCAGCTCTTCCAACAGCAACTCAGTCTTCAGACTTCAAACTCTTGACAAACATCAGTTTGCTTTTCCAAGTTTCAACCCTACAACATAAGTTTCAACTTATCTTCTCCCTTAAGCTTCAGCTTCTTGATCAGCTCCACCTTCAGGCTTCACCTAATCTTCAGGGATCTTCAAGTATCAACTTGCTCTTGTTGCTCTTCAAGCTTCAATTGGAATGGCAATACTCAAGGATTCATCCTCTTCTATACTCTTCAATGAAGTCTTCCTCTTCAAACTCAGGCTCAGCATCTCTCAAGATAATCAAACCAGAGGAAATTACTTACTGGATAAGCTGGGGGATATTGAACTGCATATTTACCACCAAAGGTGACCTATAAGGGTTCAACATCAAAGGAATGGTTCCCTCAAAAGTTATACCTCCTAGGTATAATCACTTATCCCTCCAAAGGAGAGAGGTGTATACCATGGAAGGACTTTGAATCATAGGGAGGAATGGAGGTGAATGGTACCATCCATGTTTGAGAAAGAAGTTATCTACATCTAAACTCTTCCTAATCCCTAACCCTAAAACAACAAAAAGAAATAAGATCAAGCTTTCAAGCTCCTCAATGCATATTCAAGTCTTCTACTATGCTCCTCAATGCTCCTTAGAACAAGATCAAGCTCTCCAAGCCAACCAAGCAAAGCAAACAGAAACACAATGCCCTAAAGGCAACACAAACAATCAACCAATACAAAAATCAACTAAAAATAGTATACTACTATATTAAATCCTAATATAATTTCTAAGGGATCCTACATACCTACCCTTAATGCCCATATATGTCCCATAGTCTAAATTGTCCTAAAAACCCAAAAATCTAAAGTTATCATGGACCTATGTTGAAGTTTAACCTAATTCTACACAACCTAATAGCATCTAATCAAAACTATCCTAAAAATCATCACAAAAATATGGAATAAATCCAGGGGGAAGCTAATACATATATCTAACTATCCTAAAAAGATTGACCTAAAAATATTAGGGGAACTACCTAAACTAAATTCTACAAAATCAATGATCAACATAAAAGAAATAAAAAGCAATTAAAGAAGAAAATATGCAAAAAATATTAAAATGCATGAAATGAAAAATGTTTTTATTTTATATTTTTCTTGACAAAAATATGAAATAGGAGAAAAAAACTCCCATTAAAAAATCATTAATTTTCAATTTGTTATGATTTTTCTAAAATTGGAATAAAATGGAGAAAAAATGAAATGAAAATGAATGGTTGGGGTGTAACAAGTAAACAGATCCAGTTCAGTTTCATATATGGGCCCAGAATGGGGGGTTTACATAGCAAAGCGCCAGGCCCATTTTTTAATCAGCAAAAACAATTAATAAATCAAAAGAAAATGAAAGAAACACGGTGCAAATATCAAAGAATTCCAATTCAAAATCCAGTTAGGCCACGAAGAGGGGTGTGGATAGTAGTCCAATTCACTTAAGCCCAAAACCACCGTTTAATGAAACTGTGCGTTTTAGCTCTTCTCAGATTCCCTCCAAGACTGAAATCAAATGCAAGCCGTTGGATCGTGACAAAGTCAAAAGGTCAGCTCCTTATCCAATGGTTATGAGTCATCTTCTTCCTTGGGCTAGGGTTTGCAGAATCCACCATGGAAACTCAGCCATGAAGCTTCATCTTCCTCCACACGAACTCCCTCATTTCTCCATCAATTCTTGAAATTAAAAACCCAAACATGCCTAGAATTCCATGCTGAACACGATCCCAATCTCAAAATCAATTAAAACCTCCTAAATCCACGAACCCGATCCAAACTTCAAATTATGCTCAGAAATCAATCTTAACAATTCTTGAAACTAATGGTCCTAATCTCATCCTCATTCTTCCCTGAGCATTTCTTGATATTAAACTAAGCTCGTCACTCAATATCCAAAGAGATACAAGGCCAAACAGAAATCTTGTTCATAACCAAATCATCACCAATTGCCTTCAAACTTTCCAAAATCCATCGCCTATTGGTCTCTAACCATTCTACACTAATAATTCAACCTAAACATGCCTAAATTAAGGTGTAGGAAAGAAATTACAAACCTGGTTAAATTGAGTGAACAGAGGTAGTAATCCACCAATTCAAGCCTTGAATCTTTCCAAATTCCTTCACTGAGTAATGTTCTTGCTTCTGTATGCAAAAAGAATGGCTGGAATTGCTTGATTCTTGAAATTCGATTTTGAAATGCAACCTTGAAATTCCAATCTCCAACTCTTCAATTCTCCATGGAAATGCTCTCAATTCAATCTGCACAGCTTCAATGTGATGTATGGAAGATGTTTGTGTGAAAAAGATGAAAGGAAATGAAGAGGAATGAAGAAATTGGATTTGACTTGTAATGGAAGAAATTGGATTTCACTCTCTCTTCTATGCAGCAATTCACACCAACCTTGCATCTGAGCAAGTTGCACTTGTCTTATAGAGTGGTTTAGAATCATCTAGAACCCTCTAGGATCATCCAATGAGAAATTGAACTTTTCATGTCATGGTATTTTGATTTCTCATTCTCCTTACATGCTATCTCATGCCATAACCCTTGTACACTTCAATTCTGACATGAATTTATCCCCACATGAGATTTAGGGTGAGTTACAATGCATAACTTCCTTGTGCATTGAGTTCTTTTGAGTTTTGGTTTGGTACCTTAAGATGCAAGTAATCCCATTACAAAGCAGCCCTATGATGCAATCCTCAAATCAAATTTGTGGCTGAACCATTATTCTTAGAATGTCATTTGGAGTCAAAATGACCTATTACATGACATGGTTTGGACTTATAACTTGGGATTTCCATTTTTCAACTTCACTTGAATTAACTTATGCCTCATTTTTAGGCCATTTTTATCACTTTTTGCTATGATCCTTTTCAACATCTCATGACCTCCCTACTAGCCTTAAAACATCATTCTAAGCAAGTTTGATGTTTAAGATTTTTCCATTTGAAGCTTGGAAGTAGGAGATATGGCCTTATGCTTGAAATGACCTATAACTTCCAAATGACCAAAATGCCCTTGACTTGTCAAAGCCATAAGTTGAGTTCTACAAATCCTATAAAGGACTTCTAGTACTCTATAGAAAGCTAATAAGATGATATTCAACATTCATGTTGAACAAGAATCCATAGGAATCATCCTACTAGGGCAAACGTTGTCTGCAAGTTGGGTGACTTTCAAGGACCCAGATTCACATACCTCAGACGACCTGTAATTTGTCAAAGCCATAACTTGAGCTCTACAAATCCTATCAAGGACTTCTACTACTCAAATTAAAGCTAAGAACAAGCTATACATCATTCATGTTGTGGGGAAGATGAGATGACAATCGCATCTTGATCTAAACTTCCTTGAAGATAGGGATCAAACTAGGGGATTTTACACTGTCAATCCTTAGAAACCCTAGCTTAAAACTTCTCAAACTCCTCAATCATGATGATTTGGTCTAGGAATCATCCTTATAGTATCTCAATACATCATTCCATGATCACATGGCTCTTGGATTAGGTCTCACCCCTCTCCAAATCATCAGTTGACCTAGGGTTGACCCAGTCAAACCCTAATTCCACCACTCATGGCTGAATCTTCTGAATTCTTGTACAATGACCTCTCTAGGCTTCATGATGGCTTTCAAGACATAAGCTTTCTCAAAGCTTCAAGTCTATCCTCATAGCCTCAGAATCATCTGAGGAGCCCCCACAACTCTCAAGTTATGAGGCACACAACCTTGGTTTCAACCAATTTTTCTGAGGATCTCTTGGGTTCTATGACAAAGATATCAATCCTTGATCACTTGAACAACTATCTTGGCTAGCTTCAAAGTATCATACAACTCTTGATGGGTAAATAAATGTTGGTCAAATTTTGGGGTGCAACAATGAGCAGCCCTAAAACAATTCAACAGAAAAAGTGAGGTGTGTGCAAATGTTGTGGTTTCTCAAGACAGTTGGCAACAGATTTTGGTACAAGCTGGTCTAGCCATATGCAAGTGATCTCATGTTAAAAAGAAAGCCCATACATGTCAAAAATGTGAAGATAAATGAGTCTCAACTCAGAAAATCAACATTGCGCATTTGGAATAAAACTTTATATGGTTGTGGTGTGTTTTGGCTTGACAGTGCATTTGAAGGTGAGATGAAAAAGTCAGTGAAAACAGATCAAAACAAACAAGATGCACACATCAAAATCATGACAATGGATGAGTTTCAACTCAAAAATTAAGCATATGACAGCTGGAGCGAAATTGGTATAGTGATGGCTATGAAAATCTGTTTTGAAACAGAACTTGGTATATGCAGAGCATTTTCAAGGCAATGAGATTAATAATGAAACAAATATCATACACATACTATAAATATGCTAATAGATGAGATCAAACTCAATATTCAGTCATACTTCAATCAAATCAAAAATTGGCATGTTGGTTGAAATGCAAAACAGTCTTGGAATCAACTAGGGATGCAGCAAGCACAAATCAGAATGATGAGTTCAGGTCAAACAATGATGTACACACATCTCATGTATGGTAGCTGTTGCACCCCAAAATTTGACCAACATTTATTCATTCATGGAGTATTTGAAAGTTGATACCTTCATCAAAAAGTTCAAGAGGTCCTCAGAGGAGGTGGTTTGAAACCAGGGTTGTGTGCTTCACAGTTTGAAAGTTGTGGGTACTCCTCAGATGATTCTGAGACTTTGAGAATGAACTTGATGTTTTGAGAAAGCCTATGAGATGTCTTGACAACCATCATGAAGCCCAGAGAGGTCATTATGCAAGAATTTAGAAGATTCAACCATGAATGGTAGAATTAGGGTTTTGACTGGGTCAACCCTAGATCAGCTGAAGATTTGGAGAAGGTTGAGACTTAATCCAAGGGCCATGAGATCATGGAATGATGCATAGAGATGTTATAAAGATGATTCCTAGACCAACTCATCATGATTGAAGAGTTTGAGAAGTTTTGAGTTAGGGTTTCTGAGGATTGTCAGTGAAAAAACCCTAATTTGATCCCTATCTTCCAGGCAGTTTTAGCACTAGATGTGTTTGATATCTCATTTTCCCCACAACATGAATGTTGTAGAGCTTGTTCTAAGCTTTAATTTGAGTGGTGGAAGTCCTTGATAGGAGTTACAGAGCTCAAGTTATGGTTTTGACAAATTACAGGTCAGTTGATGTGTGTGAATCTGGGTCCTTGAAAGTCACCCAACTTGCAGACAACTTTTGCCCTAGTGGGAGGACTCCTATGGTTTCTTGGTCAACATGAATGTTGAAGAGGATCTTCTTAGCTTTAATTTGAGTGGTAGAAGTCCTTGATTGGATTTGTGGAACTCAACTTAGGGTTTGAACAAGGCAAGGGTATTTTGGTCATTTGTCAGTTATAGGTCATTTTAGCCAATGCCTAAAACTCCTATTTCCAAGCCTCAAATGGAAAAACTTAAAACATGAAAGTTGCTCAAAATGTGATTTTAAGTCTAGAAAGAAGGTCACAAATTGTTGAAAAGGCTCATAGCACAAGATTCCATGATTGGTCAAAAATGAACTAAATATGACTTATAACTTTGAAAAGTTGAAATTGAAAAGTGTTTTGGAAGATCTACAAATCCAAAATAGGTCATCCAATATATCATTTTGATTGGAAAAAACATTTTGAGAAGATTGGTTTAAGTAGAATTTTCATTTGAGGCTTAAAAGATGAGGTTCCTTTGGAAATTTGTTACTTAAGAAAGAAGGCAATGTTGAAAAACCCTACATAAGCAACAAATGGACTTGTTTTTCACTCATCCTCATTCAATAACTCATGTAAGGAGAATTTGAGACCAAAATAACAAGGCATGGCATATGAGATGAGATAACCATTTTGGAATATCATGGAACTTTCATGAAACTTCCACATCATTCTAGATGAATCTAGAGACTTCCATGGATTGTTATAAAAAGAGTGCATTATGGAGAGTCTATGGTTGGTGCAAGTTGAGCCAAGTCAGAGGAGAGAGAGAAGTGCATAGCCATTGGAGAAGTTTCTTCAAGTTGAAGCAAGTCAAGAGATCTTTCACTTCAAGCCACCTCCTTCCATACAAGTGCAAACAGAAGGCTCTTCACCATTGTAGGATCTCATTGAAGCCATTTCAAGCTTTGGAACCATCTCTACATCACTGCACCATTAGCTTCTTGACAGGTTCTTCTTCACTCTCTATCTCCTAATTTAATGAGTCTTGATTAGTTTTATAGGTGTAGAAAGATTGTGTTAGGGTAGAGGATTAATCCCTGAGAATTAGAGCAAGATTGGTGAGGTCTCACACCAGAACCATGAATCTTTGATTTTCCATAGCTATCTGTTTAGGAGGTTTTAGGTAGCATGAATTGGTTTAGAATCACCAGGATAGCGTGTAGAACATCTGTAGATCATTATAATGAAGTTTAGTAAGGATTGATATCAGTTGGAAACTGTGAACCGTGTTTGTACCCAGATGTTCAAGGGTTCTGTTTGGATTATTCAAGAAGAGTTAGAAGAAACTGGTCGTACCATTGTAATCTAGGCATTTAGTAGATCGTTTTTCATGTTTGAATCGAGTCCAGCCGTGGAGTGTGGAGAGAGATAGGAGAGCTCGAAGGTTTGCGCATGGAGGTGGGGGTTCTGAAAACCCTAATTCGTTTGGAGAAGACGAAAGGGAGGCCGTTGGATCAAGTCCTAGAGTTGACAATGTATTCCAATCGTGTGGCTGAGATCGCGTCTGAGAGTGAGAGGGAAAATTCAAATAAGTTGAAACGCAGCGTTTCATTAAAGGGCATTCTGGGCCCAGAACGCTACTTGCACCCCCCTTTTTTGTGTAGCCCAATTAATATAACTGGCACGCTTGCTTTCTGCCCCCCCCCTTCTTTAATTCATTTTATTTCTTTTCTTTTCTTTTTAATATTTTTCTGTTTTGTAAAATTCATTAAAAATAGTTAAAAAATGATTTTTAATTTCTTCTTTTTTTCCTGAGTAGATTAAAATGAGTAGAAAATTATAAAAATAAAATTGAGATTTTATTTTTTAGGTTTAATATTTTTAGTGGATTTTCCAATTAAATAGCTTTTTAATTGTTTCATTTTGATATTTGATTTTGTAGGAATTGTTTTAGTACTTTCCATTAATCTTTTTTACCCATTCTTTTTTGGTGCAATTAGATGATGAGTCATACTTCCCCATAAGATTTTTTCTAAATTTTTTAGAATTAATCTTGATTAGTTTGATTAGGGTTGACTTAGGATAGTCTAATTAGGGTTTAGAATTGTGCATAGGTGATGATTCCTTTCTTTGATTGAGTTTTATCTTGATTTTTAGGTAGAAACCTTTATAGATGTTATGAGTAGGTGTTGAGGACCCTTGTGATTATTTGTTAATTTTTTTCCCCATTAGTTCAGTATTTTTAGGCATTTTCTGAGATTGCCTGATAATGTGGTTTGTTCAGTGGGTTATCTGTTCATCTGTGGGGTTCTTTCTGAGGAATTTGATGAAGGGCTTGTGTTGCCTTGAGGATATTGATGGTGAGCATCATGAGGAGAAGCCTGTAGACCAAGATGCAGAGACCCAAAGCCTGGCTGATGCCCTGTTGGTGAGGTTTGAGAGCTTGAAGTTTGAAGGAAGTTCATGGTACTTTCCTGAGGAAGGCACTATGAATGACTTTCATTCTTCCTTCTCACCTCTTTCTTAAGTATCCAATGATGTTGGAGCCAACTTGTGAGTTTAATTTCTCCTGAGGAGGAATGTAAACTGATCACATGTTGTTGAGCCACATGGGATACAATTCCTAAGTGGAAGCCTCCTAGTACTTTCCTGAGGAGGGTCCTATGAGTCTATTCACTTAGTTCCACTAGTTGATCTAGGATTTCTTAAGTATCCAATGATGTCGGAGCCAACTTGTGAGTTTAATTTCTCCTGAGGAGGAATGTAAACTGATCACATGTTGTTGAGCCACATGGGATACAATTCCTAAGTGGAAGCCTCCTAGTACTTTCCTGAGGAGGGTCCTATGAGTCTATTCACTTAGTTCCACTAGTTTAAATAGGATTTCCTAAATATCCAGTGATGTTGGAGCCTGCTTGTGAGTTTAATCTCTCCTGAGGAGGGATGTAAACTGATCACAGTGGTTGAGCCACATAGGGTATGACTCCTGAGTATACACCTCCTAGTGTTTTCCTGAGGAAGACACTATGAGTCTGCTTGCTTAGCTCCCTTTCTTTGGTAAGCTTATTCTGAAGCTTGAAGACTGGGAAGGATTTCTCCTGTTTAGGGTTTTGCTTGAGGGCTTTGCTTAGATTTGATTAGATTAAGGTTAGGATTAGAGAGTAGCTTCTTTCTTTCTCAAAGCATATGTGTTTGTTTGCCTGATGGTACTTCATTTCCTTTATCTGTATGATTGCAGTTTACTGTTTTGCTTGATAGCATGTTGTTGATCTTCAGTATGATTACTGTTATTTCATGACTGGCTTGAGGTTGAGACGAGCTTGTGGAGGCTGAAACCCCACACACATTTCCTCCCTCACTTGCATTGCATGCATTTTACTGTTTAAACTGATGTTTTTTGTCTGTATTCCATGTATCATTGACATGAACCCTTAGGACTCTCATTTCCTTTGATGAGGATTTGATGATAGACTTTTAGGTTGAAACCTATGCATGACAACATCTAGGAGTTCCCTGTTCAAACCTCAACCATAGGATGAATCCATGGCATGATAACAGTAGGACTTGATAGTCTCCCTCCTAGTTGAGCCATATTTTCAGTAGTTTCCCGAACTACGTTTGCTCTGATCTTTCATACCAGATGAAAGTACGTAGGCATAGGATGCGATATCCTAGCGAGCAACCTTTCCCCCATAATCCTTCGTAGGCCGAACTACGTTGACTCTGATTTCTCATTCTCTGATGAGAATACGTAGGCATAAAGTGCGACGCTTTGCCGAGTCATTTTTCTTTTCTTTTTCAGCCATCCTTGATAGGTAGATAGATTATAACCAACCCGTCCAAGTAAACAAACAAGCGAGGATCCCGTCGAGTACGACGGACGTGAGGGGTGCTAATACCTTCCCCTTGCGTAACCGACTCCCGAACCCAGACAATGGTTGCGATGACCTTGTCTTACCCTTTTTCGTCAGGTTTTTTCCGATCGTTTCCTTTCCCGCTCTGAGGGATAAATAACGAAAGGTGGCGACTCTTCTGTCATGCCGGCACCTTATTTTCGCGCAAGCGACAGCTGGCGACTCTGCTGGGGACTTCATCTAGGGACTTTTCCCATCCCTTATGATGGGACCGTTTCCCATCCCCTACGCGAGTCAATCCTATCGTTTGTGTGTTTGCTTGTTGGGTTGCGTTTATTTATCGCATTTTTACTTCCCGCACTTTACTTCCCGCATTTTATTTCCCGCATTTTATTTCCAGTTTGATATGATTATCTGTGCTGCTGTGGGAGAGGGATGTTACTGTGAGTGAAAAGCCGGACCTGGGCTTTGAGTACACACCTAGATATAGTTGTGGAGAAGTAGTAGACGAACCTGTCTGTTGAGCAGGCACAGTTCCCTACGAAAATCTGCGCTCAGACGAGATTCTTGCAGAAGTGCTCCTTTCCGGTCCTGAGGATCTGAGGGGAGTCCAGACGTGAGGATTGTCGACTCTGGGGACCGATCATTTGGAAGTCAGCTAAGAGAGGCCTCTTCATGACTTGACGATGCCACTCCTTCTGGGAATCGTATCGTCACTCATGAAAGTCTGTGACGCTGATGACCGCATAGGATGCCGTACCTTTGTCCGTGGATTAGGTCCATACCTGTGAGTGGGGTTGGGATATTGCAGGAAACTTTGACCTCCAGACTACCTGGTTTTCTCGACAGTGAATCAGTTATGTTGGCATCACGGTTCTCAGTGGCAGATTTTACTGTTCTCGACAAAGCAAGTTTTTGATCAGAGGATTTTGTCATTGGGTGTATGTCTGTTCTTGATAGAGCAGGTTTCGATCAGGATATTGTTATCAGTGGTTTGTTCTGGATGGAGCAGATTTTTGAGTGGGGTCTGAAGATCTCATCGGCAGTTGTTGTTTGTTCTTGATAGGGCAGATTTTGAGCGGGGTCTGAAGATCTCATCAGCAGCTGTGTGTTTGTTCTTGGTAGAGCAAATTTTTGATTTGGGGTCTGAAGACTTCATCACCAGATATCCCTTGATCTTGCATCCAGGGTTTTCATTATCAGGCCTTCGTTCTTGACAGAGCAGAATGCTGATCTTGATCCTACCAGATGGTTATTCACAACAGATCAGATCAGTGGGTTTACACCGGGGTTTCCTTCTCAGCAGTGACTGTTGACATCGAATCTCCACAGCAGCCTTGGATATATTGTTGCATGCCTGCATTTTGCATTAGCTTGCATAATCATTCCATTAGCGTGTGTCTGTGAGGTTGCTGTCTCCATGATTGGGCCTGGATTCCTCTCCTTATTATTGCCAACAGGTGCCAGGATCGGGGGAAATATCTCAAGCACACAGACACACGCATGCATTTGCATGAAGCATTCTTGCATGACATACATTCTGTTGCTTTTCCTAACCTTTGATCTTGACAGGTTTTTCAGGTACTCAGGTTCCGAGCTGCTTTCAGGATTGATCAAAGATTCATCCACCGCTACTCAACTCGCGCCAATCAAACGAGAATCATGGACCAAGTACAATCAGATGTTCAGGAGCTTCGTGAAAGGATGGATCGTTTTATGGAGTTGATGCAAGTAGTTGCAAACGGGCAGGAGCAACTTCGTACTTTGGTTCAACCTCTCATCTCCAGGGTTGACAGCAATGGAATTCTTCACGGCGGGGCCGTACCCACTCCTCCTCCTCAGGTGGATACTCCTCAGAACGTTGTTCCTGCTGCCGGGGGCAACGGTAGTGCTAACGGCAATCTTATGAATAATCTCGGACTTAACGCGGCGGGCGCCGTCAATGGTGGGTTGGGAGCCAATGTTAATGTTGGTGCAGGAAATATGGTGGTGCCTCAACCGTGGCTGGAGGACCATCAGGACGACATTTTCTCTCAGAGAGGTGTAGAGGCTGAGTTGACTGCTGAAGCTAGACTCAGGTTCAAAGCACTGGAAGATAAAATGAGAGATATAGAAAATCAGAATACATTGGGCGTTGACATGTCCAAACTTGGGCTGATTGCTGACTTTAAAGTACCTCACAAGTTTAAGGTGCCTATCTTTGAGAAGTATAGAGGCACTACTTGTCCCCGTGTTCACCTCCGATCGTATTACAGAAAGATGTCTGCTTACTCTGATGATGAGAAGTTGCTGATGCACTTCTTTCAGGATAGTCTTTCTGGCCCATCGCTTGAATGGTATATGGGTTTGGAACCCGCTGCTGTGCGAACGTGGAAAGATCTCGCTGAAGCATTTGTTCTCCACTATCAGTATAATAGCGACTTGGCTCCCAACCGAGTTCAGCTTCAGAATCTCTCACAGCGGAACAATGAAAGCTTCAAGGAGTACGCCCAGCGGTGGCGTGAATTGGCTGCTCGGGTTCAACCGCCGATGGTTGAGCGTGAGTTGGTACAGATGTTCGTGGCTACTCTTCCCGGAGTTTATTATGAGAAGTTGGTTAGTGGCATGTCCGGGACATTCTCGGCCCTCATCACTTTGGGCGAGCATGTTGAAAATGGTATAAAGATCGGCAAGATTCAAGGCGAATCATCCTCATCTGGAGGAGCCAGCAAGAAACCTTATACTGGCAAGCGTCGGGAGGGCGATGCCAGTGCTGTCTCTAATGCTAGGAGAAAGGGCAAGGGCCCTCAGTCTCAGATCGCTAGCACAAACATCCCAGCTGCTCCCCCTCAGCCGCAGCAGCAGCCTCAGCAACAGAATAATCCGGGATATAAGAAATATCAGCATCGGGGTCCCCTGGCAAACCGTCATTTGGAAACTCCTCCTATGTCGTATGCCCAGCTTCTGCAGACGTTGCTTCAGCTCCAGCTAGTTCAGAAGAGGACGCTAGCTCCCTTGACAGGGGCACCACCACCCGGGTACGATGCTAATGCTACTTGTGAATTTCATTCTGGGGCACCTGGCCATACAATTGAAAACTGCAAAGCTTTTAAGCATAAGGTCCAGGACATGATTGACGCCAAGATAATAAATTTTTCTGACAACGTGCCCAACGTCACCAAGAATCCGATGCCTCATCATCGGGGGGGCGGAGTAAATGTTGTCATCACTGAAGAGAATTCAGACTTGCTGACTGATGTCAGAGATTTGAAAACGCCACTGAGTTTTGTTAAAGCTAAACTGCTGAAGAAAGGCTTCTTTCCCGGGTGTGGGGAGTTTTGTATGGAATGTGCTGCACTTCCTGACGGGTGTGAGCAGTTGAGTGAAGGTATCCAGAGTCTGATGACCGAGGGTATTTTGCAGTTTAGTCGAAGCGTTGAGAATGCGTCGGGAGAAGTCGTGCTGGAGCAGGCTGACGAAGTTGCTACCATCACCATTCCTCGCCACCCTATCACCATTTCTGCACCTCGTCCACCTACTATCACCATCACCAGGGCTGGACCAATCCCATTTGAGAGTACCAATGCCGTTCCATGGCATTATGGTGCTGAAGTGTATTGTAATGGCCAGAAAGTAGAGATTGAGCCGCCCAGATCGACTGCGCAGAATCTTGCTGAGGCCAGTGGTATCACCAGAAGTGGCAGAGTGTTCGCGCCGGCGGAGGGTGCGGCAGAGAAGGTAGTCAGGGCTGATGCTGCTGATAAGGGCAAAGGTAAAGCCGTTGAAGAGGTTCCTGCGGGGGCAGAAAAAGACTTGTTGGTTAAAGACGCAGAAGAGTTCATGCGGCTGATCAGGAAAAGTGACTACAAGATTGTAGATCATCTTCACCAGACTCCGTCGAAGATCTCAATTCTCAACCTGTTGCTGTGTTCTGAAGCACACCGCAACGCATTGCTGAAAGTATTGAATGCTGCATACGTGCCGCAGGAGATATCCGTTAATCAACTTGAGGAAGTAGTAGCTCATGTCAACGCTGGTAATGGGCTGGGTTTTACAGATTTGGAGCTGACGCCCAAGGGAAGAGATCACAACCATGCCTTGCACGTCTCGATCGAGTGCAGGGGCACGATTATGTCACATGTCCTAGTAGATACGGGCTCCTCGCTGAATGTGCTTCCGAAGAAAGCACTAATGAAGTTGGATACCCGGGGACTACTGTGCACGCCCAGTGATCTGGTCGTAAAGGCTTTTGACGAAACCAAACGCCACGTCTTTGGAGAAGTGACCCTGCCAATTCAGGTTGGACCAGAGACGTTTAATGCAGTGTTCTATATTATGGATATCATGCCCGCCTATAGTTGCCTCTTAGGTCGGCCGTGGATTCATTCTGCTGGTGCCGTAACGTCCACGTTGCATCAGAAGCTTAAATATGCTGTTGGGGGCAGCATAGTGACAGTTTGCGGAGAGGAGGACATCATGGTAAGCTACCTGTCGTCCTTCAAGTATGTCGAAATGGATGGCGAGATCCATGAGACTCTTTGCCAGGCGTTTGAGACCGTCAAGGTGAAGGAAGTAGCTCCCGTTGTTGCAGAGAAGCAGGAGGTGAACCTCTCTTCGTTTAAGGAAGCTAGAGCCGTTGTCGAAGCTGGTTCTACCCCAGGCTGGGGGAACGTCTTGGATATACCATTCAAACAGGATAAGTTTGGATTGGGATATTCTCCTGAAGCTGAAGCTTCAACTTCTTCTGGTAGCTCATCTCGTGGAAAGGGGCCGATCCTATTCACCAAAGGAGGAGTAATATTCGAAAGTGTCAACGCAGCGTCAGAGGACAGCGGAGACAGTGACTGTGATCTCGATGCCTGGATTCAACCGAGCAAGCCAGGCGAGCGCCTTCACAACTGGACCATCAAGGAGATTATCGAGCTGACAAGTGAAGAGTAATGATTTGCTTTTTACAATCTTTTGTACAACCCTATGTCCTGCCCGGGGCATAGTGGTTTTACTGTCAGGGCCTTGTTGGATTATGTGTATACATTTTATCAATAAATAAAAAGGCGTTTTCTTCGTAATCAAATGTTGTGCTCTCTATTATTCATATTTTATGTTTGTTTTGAAAAACAGCAAAATGGCAACGAGGTTCGTGCAAACCTGCATATTCCTGCTTTAAACTTAACCCTTGTTATTGCAGGATCCACGTAACAGATGACATCGACTCTGGACCCTCTACGGCTCACTACGACTTTGATTGCCCGATCTATCAAGCCGAGGACGAGATTGATGAAGACGAAGACCTTCCGGAAGAATTGGCCCGCTTGTTGAAACAAGAGGAGAAGGTTATTCTGCCTCATGAGGAGGAGATTGAGATCATAAATCTGGGTTCTGAGGAACTTATCAGGAATGTCAGAGTTGGGGCTGCGCTGCAGAAGGATGTCAAGCATAGACTGGTCGAGATGCTTCGAGAGTATAGTGACGTCTTTGCTTGGTCATATGAGGATATGCCCAGACTTGACACAGATATCGTGGTTCATCGCTTGCCGTTGCGTGAAGATTGCCCTCCAGTCAAGCAGAAGCTCAGGAGGACGAGACCAGACATGGCTGTAAAAATCAAAGAAGAAGTCCAGAAGCAGTTGGACGCAGGATTTTTAGCCGTTACCACCTACCCTCCGTGGGTCGCCAACATAGTGCCTGTACCGAAGAAGGACGGTAAGGTACGCATGTGCGTCGATTATCGGGATTTGAATAGGGCGAGCCCTAAGGATGATTTCCCGTTGCCTCATATCGATGTGTTGGTCGACAATACAGCCCAGTTTTCCGTGTTTTCGTTCATGGATGGCTTCTCCGGTTACAATCAGATTAAGATGGCACCGGAGGACATGGAGAAAACAACGTTCATTACCCCCTGGGGCACGTTTTGCTACAAGGTAATGCCCTTCGGTCTGAAGAACGCAGGGGCCACTTACCAGCGAGCAATGGTAACTTTGTTTCATGATATGATTCATCATGAGATCGAGGTCTATGTTGATGACATGATTGCAAAGTCCCAAACGGAGGATGAGCATCTGGTCAATTTGCTGAAGCTGTTTGAAAGGCTTAGGAAGTTCAAGCTGAGGCTGAATCCTAACAAGTGCACTTTCGGAGTGCGGTCCGGAAAGTTATTGGGGTTTATCGTTAGTGAACGAGGTATTGAAGTTGATCCTGCAAAGATAAAAGCTATCCAAGAGATGCCAGCGCCGAAAACAGAAAAAGAAGTTCGTGGTTTCTTGGGCAGAATAAACTACATTGCAAGGTTTATTTCTCAGCTCACGGCCACTTGTGAACCGATGTTCAAGTTGTTAAAGAAAAATCAGGCGATTACTTGGAATGAAGATTGCCAGAAGGCATTCGATAAGATAAAGCAGTATCTTCAAGAACCTCCGATCTTGATACCCCCAGTGGCTGGACGGCCATTAATCATGTACTTGACAGTTCTGGAGAACAGTATGGGGTGTGTTCTCGGTCAGCACGACGAGACGGGCAGGAAGGAGCATGCCATTTATTATTTGAGTAAAAAGTTCACTGAGTGTGAATCTCGATACTCGATGCTGGAGAAGACGTGTTGTGCACTAGCTTGGGCCGCCAAACGTCTACGACAGTATATGCTCAACCACACCACTATGCTGATTTCGAAGATGGATCCGATCAAGTACGTCTTCGAGAAGCAGGCTCTTTCGGGCAGGATTGCCAGATGGCAAATGGTGTTAACAGAATATGATATTCAGTACGTCTCTCAGAAAGCCATCAAAGGGAGCGTATTGTCTGATTACCTTGCCGAACAGCCAATCGAAGACTATCAGCCGATGAAGTTCGAGTTCCCTGACGAGGACATTATGTTTCTTAAGGCGAAGGATTGCGAGGAGCCATTGCCCGACGAGGGGCCAGATAGGAAGTCTCAATGGAATATGATATTCGACGGAGCGGTTAATTCCTATGGCAGTGGTATCGGGGCTATCATCACGACTCCTCACGGATCCCACATCCCGTTTACTGCGAGACTGACGTTTCCAGTTACCAACAACGAAGCCGAGTATGAAGCGTGTATTATGGGTCTAGAAGAGGCAATTGATTTGAGAATCAAGAATCTAGACATATATGGTGACTCAGCGCTTGTGATCAATCAGATTAAAGGGGAGTGGGAAACTCGTCAACCGAATCTAGTGCCGTACATGAATTACGCCAGAAGGCTGCTTCCGTTCTTCGACCGAGTAGAACTTCATCATGTGCCACGGGCTGAAAATCAAATGGCTGATGCTTTAGCCACGTTGGCTTCTATGTATAAGGTCAATCTTTGGAATGAGGCTCCAAGCATTGTTCTTTCGCGTCTTGACAGACCAGCATATGTGTTCGCAATCGAGGATGCCACTGACGGCAAGCCATGGTTCCACGACATCCAGACCTTCCTTATGACTAAGGAGTATCCGGCGGGTGCGTCAACCCAGGATAAGAAGACTCTGAGGAGGCTATCTGGAAACTTTTATCTCAACCCTGATGGAGTGCTGTATAGAAGAAACCACGATCTCGTGCTACTCAGATGTGTAGATGAGAAAGAGGCCAGTATGCTCATGGAGGAAGTCCATGAGGGCACATTTGGTACGCACGCCGGCGGGCATGCCATGACGAGGAAGATCCTGAGAGCAGGATATTACTGGTTGACTATGGAGTCGGATTGCTTCAGATTCGCGAGGAAATGTCATAAATGCCAGATTTATGCTGATAGAGTTCATGTGCCGCCGTGCCCCTTGAATGTCATGTCCTCCCCTTGGCCGTTCTCCATGTGGGGCATTGACATGATAGGCAAGATCGAGCCCACCGCATCCAATGGTCATCGTTTTATTCTGGTAGCCATCGACTACTTCACCAAGTGGGTGGAGGCAGCCTCGTACGCTAATGTGACCAAGCAGGTGGTTGCTAAATTCATCAAGAGGGACATCATCTGTCGCTATGGAATTCCCGAGCGGATCATTACTGATAATGGTTCGAATTTGAATAACAAGATGATGAAGGAGCTGTGCCAGAGCTTCAAGATTGAACACCACAACTCATCTCCTTATCGGCCGAAGATGAATGGCGCCGTTGAAGCGGCCAACAAGAACATCAAGAGGATTGTTCAGAAGATGGTTGTAACGTATAAAGATTGGCACGAGATGCTGCCGTTTGCCTTGCACGGTTATCGTACCACGGTGCGTACGTCGACCGGGGCAACTCCTTTCTCCTTGGTGTACGGTATGGAAGCTGTCCTACCGCTAGAAGTGGAGATTCCCTCTTTGCGAGTTTTGGTTGATGTGAAGCTTGATGAGGCAGAATGGGTGACGAATCGCCTGAACCAGCTCAGCCTGATGGACGAGAAGAGGCTAGCATCGATTGCATTTGGTCGCCTGTACCAAAGCCGAATGAAGAAAGCTTATGATAAGAAGGTGCGTCCCAGAAGCTTTCAGACGGGTGATCTCGTCCTGAAGAAGATTCTTCCGCCACACTCCGATCACCGGGGCAAGTGGACTCCGAATTACGAAGGGCCGTATGTCGTCAGCAAGGTCTTCTCGGGAGGGGCTTTGTTGTTATCCACGATGGATGGTGAAGATTTTGCATCCCCGGTGAACGCGGACGCAGTTAAAAAATACTTTGCTTGAAAGCGACCCGCTGGACAAAAAAGAAAGAGTCCAGGCAAAAAAGGGGCATCCCGGCGAACCAAAAACAGAATAAAAGGTTCGGGCAAAAATTAGGGATATATTGAAAAAATGTACACCCGCGAAGTCGAAAACCTACACTGGGCGGCTTCGGCAAAAAAGGGTATCCCGGTGAACTGAAAACCCGAAAGGGCGGTTCACGCAAAAGTTAGGGATTTAAATAAGCAAATGACTGCGTTCCGCGTATGGACTTTCATTGTTTAGTGGTTCGGAAGACCTGAGGGCCGTTTATCTGAATCAATCTCTTCCAAAGCTGAAGCGTCGGAAAAGTATCGAAGTCGAGTGAGTCTTAGAGGGATCAACTCATGGTGTTCGTCTACGCCTCGGTTGCCGACATTTGTATATACTGATGTATATTTATGTTTTCTTTTTTTGCGCGGCTTCCTCATTCCAGGAGCTTGCCTCTATTGTAAAACATTTTTGCCCATTCAGGGGTTCACCATCAATAAGATGCACATTATTCAGCAATTCTACTTGTCTGTTTTGCATTTATCTGTTTTGTTTGCGAATGATAACGCCGATGTGTTTTTTTGATAAAATGCGCATACCTAAACCTGCGGGCCTAAGCCCATTGATTGTTGAAACAATTAATTAATTGAACGTTGTCGCGAGATAATAACCCTGATAGGCCCCTTTGAGGAGGGTATCTTGTCTGTTTGTTTGTGTCGTTGCAGGTATAGCACCCGTCGGAAGATGTGTCGTGCGTATCCCCGAAGCAGGATGAGTCCTCCTTCTTCAGCAGAGTTCAGTGATCTCTCCTCCGCGGAATCAGAATCAGATAGTGAGCATTGATATGTCTTCCCCAGGTAGAGATGATTCTCTTCCCCCAAGCAGACGCATCCAGAAGGAACGTCACCTCATCAGCTGAGTCAAGCACCGAAGAATGATTGAGTACCATAGCTCGTCTTTCCCCAGCACCGGGTCACAAGGGCAGAGTTCATAGAAGTGTTCGGGAGCTGAAGCTCGTGTTTCCCCAGTAAAGTCACTAAAGCAGGATTTTCCCCCGCACCGGGTCACAAGTGCAGGTTCCGTAGGAAGCTAGTCGTATACCGAAGTATGCAGTAACTGATGGTGCCAGACTGAAGTCTCCAGTGGAATTGAGATTCCTCACCAGAGTCATATTCTCTCCTGAAGTTGGACGATTCCTTCTTCCCCAGTAGAGTGTTGGAACAGCTGATGTTGTATTCCCCGGCAGAGTTGTACTCTTCCCCGAAGTCAGATGATTCTTTCTTCCCCAGAAGAATTGAAATTCCCCATCAGGGTCGTACTCTTCAGTGAAGTAGAATGATTTCTCTCCCCGGCTGAGTCCGCAGAAAAGCAGAATCCTTGGAAGTTGATCAGATCATGATCAATTCTCCCCAGCAGAGCATGGAGCAGCCGATGCTGTATTTCCCCAGAGTCGTACTCTATCCAGTAAAGCAGAATGATTTCTCCCTCCGCAGCCGAGTCTGCAGATGTCCAAGGGATCCGAATCCTTGGAAGTGGATCAGATCATGATTGGTTTTTCCCCGGTGGAGTGTTGAACAGCTGAAGTTGGTTCCCCACGGAGTGGTCATCCCCAGAAGAGTAGCCGAGACGGCCGCGCAATTCATTCTCGCGATTGATATCAGCAGATCCATGTTCTCGTAGAGCTTCGCCCCTGCAGCAGTCAGCTGAAGTTGTTTGCCCTACGGCATTTCGCGGCAAATCAATTCCTCAGACAGAGCCTAATTGATATCAGCGTGTTCACGTTCTCCTCAGCAGGATGAGTCCTCTACCTGAGTGGTCCTTTCTCCTTGACAGGAGGATTTCCCCCTTCGGCATTTATTTTGCTGACGGGATCGCATTTTTGTGCATGATTGCATAGCATTGTGCATGACCGCATAGCATTTAAACGTTGCATAGCATTGTGCATGACACTTAGCATAAATACATATCATTCCCGCCGTGTGGGGCGTAGCGCTGAAGCATACGCATCATAAGCATGACCTAAGGCCATTATCATTCTTATTGTACAGATGTACTACCGAAAGACCGGTTGCTCAGGACGATTCTTGAAGTTCTCCCCAGCAAGGTCATTTTCTTAGATGATTCTGAAGACCCCGGTGATCCCCGCAGTCGCTCGCTCAAGATGATTTTTGAGATCCCCAGCAAAGACTTCGGTTCGAGATGATTCTCAAACCCCTCAGCAGGGCCATTTGCTTAAGACGATTCTTAAGACCTCAGTACAGCTTCCCGAGTGGTTCGCCTAGTATGATACTTGAGTTCCCCAATAGCGCCTCCAGCAGGAGTTGCCTAGGAAGATTCCTGGAATTCCCAACAGAATGTTTGCTCCAGAAGGGTTATTAGTTCAGGACGATTCTTGAAGACGCCCGATGGATCTGTTTGGTCAAGATGATTCTTGAAGACCAGAGCAGCGTGGTATGTCTGCTCCAACAACGATGTCTAATCTGAAGATGGATTTCGTAAGCGCCAGAGGGCGATACCAGAAGGTTCCTGTGAAGCCAGATTTCCGTGTGGATGAAGCAACGGGTGGCTGAAGATAAGGTTCCAAAGGTTATAGATACAACAGAGTGATTCGTGTGAGTCTGAAGACCAAGTCAGTTGTCCTGAGGTGATGATTGAGCGCGATCAAGTGAATGATACGTCTTCTGATTGAAGTCGAAGATGTTTCTCCAGCTGAAGCGGAGTTTTGCCTGTAGGCAAAGTGTTTGAATCCCCGTGGAGTCATGAATGGCTCAGGATACCATTTCTCTGACTAAAGTCACAGATTACCTAAGCTGAAGCGAAGGTGCCTAAGGGCAAGGTTATCCCCCAAGGTCATGAATGACCTAGGATTCATTTTTTCGGACTGAAGGCCGAAGTATATCCCTGACTGAAGTCACGGATACTATATAGCAGAGGTGGAGTTGCCTGAAGGCATATCCATGTATCCTTGAAGGCCAAGGACCATTTCTTCAGACTGAAGTCGAAGATACCTCCTGCAGAGTTGCCATCCTTGAAGGCCAAGGATGCTTATCTTCAGAAGTACTTGAAGATCTTTTCTAGCTGAAGCTGGAAGTGGCCAGGGGCCAGGGTTTCATATAGCTTTGATGTTAAAGTTCTACGGTGGGCAGTGTGCAGTAGTATTCGGATGTTCGTTATGGTGCTGAGGGTGAACCCCAGACCAGAGTGTGCTCGGCTAAGTCTCTCATTCCCAGCGGAGTAGTTTCAAATACGCAAGTGTACCTTTTGTTCCATTTACCAGGGGTGAACCCCAGGTCAGATTATGATTTGTTCGACGGCAATGTCAGGCTCTTTAAATCCCCAACAGAGATGATGTTTGTACGACGGCGATGTCGAGTGTCTCTCAGAGCGATGTTTGCTTCCGACGGCGATGTCAGATTCAGTTTTCCAGCAGCAATGTTGGGTATGTTAGAAGATTCAGCTCTCCAGCGGCGAGGTTGGGTGTTGTGGTTGTCTGAAGACAACGTCAGAAGAATTTAATGTGGATAACTGACGGTGACGTCAGATCGATATTTCTCCAGCTAGTTGCCGTGCGGCTAGTGTTGCAGTATTCAAAGATTTGTTCCCCGCAGAGTACCGTGTGCTTGTGCAGTTGGCAAATTTTCGGGTTTACCGATATTCAACCGTCTCGTACCTTGATTGGTTGAGAGCCGTTCGCTTCTCACCCAGTCAGGTCCAAGCCGTTTGAATAGGGGCAGCTGTTGCACCCCAAAATTTGACCAACATTTATTCATTCATGGAGTATTTGAAAGTTGATACCTTCATCAAAAAGTTCAAGAGGTCCTCAGAGGAGGTGGTTTGAAACCAGGGTTGTGTGCTTCACAGTTTGAAAGTTGTGGGTACTCCTCAGATGATTCTGAGACTTTGAGAATGAACTTGATGTTTTGAGAAAGCCTATGAGATGTCTTGACAACCATCATGAAGCCCAGAGAGGTCATTATGCAAGAATTTAGAAGATTCAACCATGAATGGTAGAATTAGGGTTTTGACTGGGTCAACCCTAGATCAGCTGAAGATTTGGAGAAGGTTGAGACTTAATCCAAGGGCCATGAGATCATGGAATGATGCATAGAGATGTTATAAAGATGATTCCTAGACCAACTCATCATGATTGAAGAGTTTGAGAAGTTTTGAGTTAGGGTTTCTGAGGATTGTCAGTGAAAAAACCCTAATTTGATCCCTATCTTCCAGGCAGTTTTAGCACTAGATGTGTTTGATATCTCATTTTCCCCACAACATGAATGTTGTAGAGCTTGTTCTAAGCTTTAATTTGAGTGGTGGAAGTCCTTGATAGGAGTTACAGAGCTCAAGTTATGGTTTTGACAAATTACAGGTCAGTTGATGTGTGTGAATCTGGGTCCTTGAAAGTCACCCAACTTGCAGACAACTTTTGCCCTAGTGGGAGGACTCCTATGGTTTCTTGGTCAACATGAATGTTGAAGAGGATCTTCTTAGCTTTAATTTGAGTGGTAGAAGTCCTTGATTGGATTTGTGGAACTCAACTTAGGGTTTGAACAAGGCAAGGGTATTTTGGTCATTTGTCAGTTATAGGTCATTTTAGCCAATGCCTAAAACTCCTATTTCCAAGCCTCAAATGGAAAAACTTAAAACATGAAAGTTGCTCAAAATGTGATTTTAAGTCTAGAAAGAAGGTCACAAATTGTTGAAAAGGCTCATAGCACAAGATTCCATGATTGGTCAAAAATGAACTAAATATGACTTATAACTTTGAAAAGTTGAAATTGAAAAGTGTTTTGGAAGATCTACAAATCCAAAATAGGTCATCCAATATATCATTTTGATTGGAAAAAACATTTTGAGAAGATTGGTTTAAGTAGAATTTTCATTTGAGGCTTAAAAGATGAGGTTCCTTTGGAAATTTGTTACTTAAGAAAGAAGGCAATGTTGAAAAACCCTACATAAGCAACAAATGGACTTGTTTTTCACTCATCCTCATTCAATAACTCATGTAAGGAGAATTTGAGACCAAAATAACAAGGCATGGCATATGAGATGAGATAACCATTTTGGAATATCATGGAACTTTCATGAAACTTCCACATCATTCTAGATGAATCTAGAGACTTCCATGGATTGTTATAAAAAGAGTGCATTATGGAGAGTCTATGGTTGGTGCAAGTTGAGCCAAGTCAGAGGAGAGAGAGAAGTGCATAGCCATTGGAGAAGTTTCTTCAAGTTGAAGCAAGTCAAGAGATCTTTCACTTCAAGCCACCTCCTTCCATACAAGTGCAAACAGAAGGCTCTTCACCATTGTAGGATCTCATTGAAGCCATTTCAAGCTTTGGAACCATCTCTACATCACTGCACCATTAGCTTCTTGACAGGTTCTTCTTCACTCTCTATCTCCTAATTTAATGAGTCTTGATTAGTTTTATAGGTGTAGAAAGATTGTGTTAGGGTAGAGGATTAATCCCTGAGAATTAGAGCAAGATTGGTGAGGTCTCACACCAGAACCATGAATCTTTGATTTTCCATAGCTATCTGTTTAGGAGGTTTTAGGTAGCATGAATTGGTTTAGAATCACCAGGATAGCGTGTAGAACATCTGTAGATCATTATAATGAAGTTTAGTAAGGATTGATATCAGTTGGAAACTGTGAACCGTGTTTGTACCCAGATGTTCAAGGGTTCTGTTTGGATTATTCAAGAAGAGTTAGAAGAAACTGGTCGTACCATTGTAATCTAGGCATTTAGTAGATCGTTTTTCATGTTTGAATCGAGTCCAGCCGTGGAGTGTGGAGAGAGATAGGAGAGCTCGAAGGTTTGCGCATGGAGGTGGGGGTTCTGAAAACCCTAATTCGTTTGGAGAAGACGAAAGGGAGGCCGTTGGATCAAGTCCCAGAGTTGACAATGTATTCCAATCGTGTGGCTGAGATCGCGTCTGAGAGTGAGAGGGAAAATTCAAATAAGTTGAAACGCAGCGTTTCATTAAAGGGCATTCTGGGCCCAGAACGCTACTTGCACCCCCCTTTTTTGTGTAGCCCAATTAATATAACTGGCACGCTTGCTTTCTGCCCCCCCCCCCCCTTCTTTAATTCATTTTATTTCTTTTCTTTTCTTTTTAATATTTTTCTGTTTTGTAAAATTCATTAAAAATAGTTAAAAAATGATTTTTAATTTCTTCTTTTTTTCCTGAGTAGATTAAAATGAGTAGAAAATTATAAAAATAAAATTGAGATTTTATTTTTTAGGTTTAATATTTTTAGTGGATTTTCCAATTAAATAGCTTTTTAATTGTTTCATTTTGATATTTGATTTTGTAGGAATTGTTTTAGTACTTTCCATTAATCTTTTTTACCCATTCTTTTTTGGTGCAATTAGATGATGAGTCATACTTCCCCATAAGATTTTTTCTAAATTTTTTAGAATTAATCTTGATTAGTTTGATTAGGGTTGACTTAGGATAGTCTAATTAGGGTTTAGAATTGTGCATAGGTGATGATTCCTTTCTTTGATTGAGTTTTATCTTGATTTTTAGGTAGAAACCTTTATAGATGTTATGAGTAGGTGTTGAGGACCCTTGTGATTATTTGTTAATTTTTTTCCCCATTAGTTCAGTATTTTTAGGCATTTTCTGAGATTGCCTGATAATGTGGTTTGTTCAGTGGGTTATCTGTTCATCTGTGGGGTTCTTTCTGAGGAATTTGATGAAGGGCTTGTGTTGCCTTGAGGATATTGATGGTGAGCATCATGAGGAGAAGCCTGTAGACCAAGATGCAGAGACCCAAAGCCTGGCTGATGCCCTGTTGGTGAGGTTTGAGAGCTTGAAGTTTGAAGGAAGTTCATGGTACTTTCCTGAGGAAGGCACTATGAATGACTTTCATTCTTCCTTCTCACCTCTTTCTTAAGTATCCAATGATGTTGGAGCCAACTTGTGAGTTTAATTTCTCCTGAGGAGGAATGTAAACTGATCACATGTTGTTGAGCCACATGGGATACAATTCCTAAGTGGAAGCCTCCTAGTACTTTCCTGAGGAGGGTCCTATGAGTCTATTCACTTAGTTCCACTAGTTGATCTAGGATTTCTTAAGTATCCAATGATGTCGGAGCCAACTTGTGAGTTTAATTTCTCCTGAGGAGGAATGTAAACTGATCACATGTTGTTGAGCCACATGGGATACAATTCCTAAGTGGAAGCCTCCTAGTACTTTCCTGAGGAGGGTCCTATGAGTCTATTCACTTAGTTCCACTAGTTTAAATAGGATTTCCTAAATATCCAGTGATGTTGGAGCCTGCTTGTGAGTTTAATCTCTCCTGAGGAGGGATGTAAACTGATCACAGTGGTTGAGCCACATAGGGTATGACTCCTGAGTATACACCTCCTAGTGTTTTCCTGAGGAAGACACTATGAGTCTGCTTGCTTAGCTCCCTTTCTTTGGTAAGCTTATTCTGAAGCTTGAAGACTGGGAAGGATTTCTCCTGTTTAGGGTTTTGCTTGAGGGCTTTGCTTAGATTTGATTAGATTAAGGTTAGGATTAGAGAGTAGCTTCTTTCTTTCTCAAAGCATATGTGTTTGTTTGCCTGATGGTACTTCATTTCCTTTATCTGTATGATTGCAGTTTACTGTTTTGCTTGATAGCATGTTGTTGATCTTCAGTATGATTACTGTTATTTCATGACTGGCTTGAGGTTGAGACGAGCTTGTGGAGGCTGAAACCCCACACACATTTCCTCCCTCACTTGCATTGCATGCATTTTACTGTTTAAACTGATGTTTTTTGTCTGTATTCCATGTATCATTGACATGAACCCTTAGGACTCTCATTTCCTTTGATGAGGATTTGATGATAGACTTTTAGGTTGAAACCTATGCATGACAACATCTAGGAGTTCCCTGTTCAAACCTCAACCATAGGATGAATCCATGGCATGATAACAGTAGGACTTGATAGTCTCCCTCCTAGTTGAGCCATATTTTCAGTAGTTTCCCGAACTACGTTTGCTCTGATCTTTCATACCAGATGAAAGTACGTAGGCATAGGATGCGATATCCTAGCGAGCAACCTTTCCCCCATAATCCTTCGTAGGCCGAACTACGTTGACTCTGATTTCTCATTCTCTGATGAGAATACGTAGGCATAAAGTGCGACGCTTTGCCGAGTCATTTTTCTTTTCTTTTTCAGCCATCCTTGATAGGTAGATAGATTATAACCAACCCGTCCAAGTAAACAAACAAGCGAGGATCCCGTCGAGTACGACGGACGTGAGGGGTGCTAATACCTTCCCCTTGCGTAACCGACTCCCGAACCCAGACAATGGTTGCGATGACCTTGTCTTACCCTTTTTCGTCAGGTTTTTTCCGATCGTTTCCTTTCCCGCTCTGAGGGATAAATAACGAAAGGTGGCGACTCTTCTGTCATGCCGGCACCTTATTTTCGCGCAAGCGACAGTAACAGATGGGATGAAGCTCAAAATTCATCACAATTCACTTAAGACAGAACTTAGTATGCTTGTATGAGATGCAAAAAAGCTGTTTGGCAGATTAATGATGCAGCAGGTGTGTTTTCAAATGGTGAGGTTTCAAACCAAAACAAAGACATACACACATCATAGACATGTTAAAGGACACTTCCATGCTCTCAAACCAGTTCAAATCATCATCACACAAAAGGAAGCATATTGAAACTCAAGAAATGCATAAACAACAACATATTAGGGCAGCAGGTACATTCATGACAGTTGGGATGATTTGGCTCCTCATGCAATTTTCAAACATGTAAGACATTGATTTAATGCACATAGATCAAGTAGAAACAGGTTAAAATATAATATGGTATGCCATGGTATCATGAGGTTTTGAAAATGCAAGTGAATAATGACAACACAATTTTGAACAAGTAAAGGAAATTTGAACATATAGGCACAACATACATCCTCAAAACATGCTAACAAATGATTCCCCAACTTAAAAACAAACAAAAACTGCTCCAAATAAGGACTGGTATGCTAATCCAAACTTTGACAGCAAAACCACAAAATCTCACAGCAGGCCCTAATGGCTAAGTCTCATGTTTTCAATATTTCAAACAAGTTCCACTAGGCAAACAAATCATGTAAACTCAAGCAATAGTTTAGAACATTTGAGATACAAAAAATGGCAAACACAAGCAGTCCAATGGTAATGATAAAGTAAAATGACACAAAACTAACACAAATGTGAAAACAAGGGCCAAACTAGATTCAAACATGATCTAGGGCAGGGGGGATCCCACAAACCAACTTACAAGTCATTCAAATATCATCAATGAACTAAGATTAGCAGATCTAAAGCAAGCATACCAACATTTCAAAGTTTGGATCCTTAAAACTACCATATAGACAAAATCTTCAAACACAAGTTACACACAATGAAAAAGCTCAACATGGTAACATAACAACAACACATAATTCATGAATGAAATACCTTAACAAAAGTAAATATCATAGCCATAAAACATGAGTTCTTGACAAAGAACTAAACTGGGGCAGCAAGACTACATTTTCTACAAAATCACTTCAAAATGATAAAACATGACAATGTGTGATCAATAAAGAGTTTGAACATCACATACCTCTTGTAGACAAGTCTTGAGCAAGCTAAAAAGCTAAGAAACCTAGAGACCTTCTTCCTTGGCAAAGATTTGAAGCTTGCTTCCTCTTGAAGCAATAAACCACTTTTCAAGACAGTTAGAGTTGTGAAATTTCCAGCTGGTTTTTTAGGGTTTGGACAGTTGAGGTATGATGTATATGAGGTGTTGGGAGTGTTAGAATGGTAGGAAATGCCTCAAGTAGGGATTTGGCTTTCAAAGTGCAAGAAAGTCAACATACTAAGGTGTGAAGGTTAACTTTTAGGAAAATGGTGGTTTTAGGTGGTTTGAGTGTATGGACACCTTCTACACAATGTTTATGGATTGTGTAAATGGTTTTGGGTGGCTTGGAAATGGTAGAACTGAGTTTGAGCAGAGTTTTACTCAAGACAACTTTTTAGTGAAAATTAAAGTTTTTGAAAAATGAGATTCTTGAGGAAATGAAAGAGAGTTGAGAGCTATTGTTTCTCTTGGTTTCTAAGAGTGCTCTGGTGTCCCTAACCTCAATGAGAGTGCCTCTATTTATAATGAAAGCAAGGGTGAGGGCAGATTTGTATTTTTCAATCTTTGGAGGGAGATTATGCATTCTTTGAAATGAATCTTCCAAAATCTTTATGGCAGCTCTAACACATCAGCTCCATGGACCAATGCCGAGCCAAAATCAATTGAGATGGGAAGGATGTGATGGCTTAAATGAGGCTAGAAGGTAGGGGACTGCAGCTGCCCAACTTGCTTGAAAAGTTTCTCTTTCATGGTTTTAAATGATTATTTTAATATCCACTTGTTCCAAGTTGCACAAGCCTTCCAATTCCTCATTTTTTCTGGTGTTAGCCTCATCCAAGCCTCAAAATATTAGAAAGGAACAAGATCCAATGGCTGAGGGTAGCCCAAGTTGATGAATTCCATGTTTTGAGAAGATTGACATAGTGGTTTCAAGTGTTGGCAGCCCTAACTTCCATGGTTCATAACTTTCTGCTCACCCATGCTATTGAGGAGTTCTACCATAATTTAGAAAGCCCTCAAGTAGCTCTATAACTTTCATGTTTTTGAGATTTCTAAATTCTATATGGAACTAGGTTGAAAAACCCTTCCAAGTTGCTGAAAAAATCACTTAAAAAGGCTAAATAACTTAGAATTTTTCTAAGTTATTTCCCTTCTTGAAATGAATTTTGTCATAACTCCAAATATATGCATTTTTTGATCATGGACCACTTTGAGGATTTTGCAGGACTTGTCAAGAGCTTTGCAATGAGCTTTGAACCACCTCAATTGGGTATGTGGTTGAGGAGTTATGGTCTTGCCCCTTTCAAAACCCTAATTCCCGACTTTTGCAATTACTTCCTAACCCTTAATCCAATGGTCATGAAATTTTATGGGAAGGTGTAATATGACATAAGGAACATTTTTGAATCAAATCTTGAAGTCAAATTCCTTATGGTTGGAGAGTTGACTTTTCGGTCAACCGTTCGATCAATCGGTGACTACTGAGTCGACTGTTGACGATCTGGGTGTCTTGAGGCCTTGAATCTTCTTGAATGGACTTCACTAAGCCATATAAACCTTATGAATTAAGATTGCATCATTAGAACACCTTTCATATCAAAAGTCAAACTACAGTTGACTTTTCCTGATCGAAAACCCTAATCAGACCTGAGCTGTATTGTCTTCAATATTTGAGTGCCAACCTTAAATTGAATTCATGTTTGAACCAAAGTAGCATCCTTGACCCTATTTCATGGGAAATCAATTCAAGACATCGACTGATCAAAACCATTGAAACCTCGACTTTTAACTGTGCGAAAACCCTAAGTTCCCCTTTTTGCTTGGGCGCTGTAATACCCTAATTTTTACCCCTAAGATCCCACATTTCATTTGCATATCATTCCACAAACAAGACCATACTTCTTGATTCTCTCAGGTCCCTTGTTGTTTTTTTACTTTCTTTATGTTTGTTTCTGTTTACTAACATTTAACCAAAATATCAAAAATATTTTTTTCAATTTGTTTGTTTCTTCTTTTTCTCTGTGTGTTTAGGGTTTTACAAGGAGACTAATAGCAAGGACATTCATTCGAGTCTAAATCAGATGGAAGTTTGACCTTATCTTGGTCAAACTATTAAGAGTTTGCTTCAACTATAAGTTACCCGTGGTGGTGGACTATTTTCTCCGGCAATGTGTTTGTTCAAGGTCAAGTTGTCCTGTATCACAATTCATCAAGCTTTTCAAGCCAAAAAACCTCTGCTGATTTTCTTCCCCAAATTCCTCACTACCAGAAAAACCTTCGTTCATTCTCTTCTCATACTTCATTCCACCAAATTAACTTCAAATCAACCTCAAACACAGATCAATTCAACCAGAGATTCGTTCAGAAGAAGAAGAGAAGCAAGAAGAAGTTTGGATTGATTTCTTACCTGAGTTTGAAGGTAGATTGAGCTTCACCGTCATTTTCGATCCGTTATCTTTTGTTGTGATTCTTTAAACTGTTGGTACTGTTGTGAAGAACTTTTGATTTCGATCTGTTCGGTGTGATTTTCGCATCCCGTCGCTTTGATCTAAGCAAGCTTTGAGCTCGAAAAAAAATGGTGCGAAGAAGTTACCGTGAAGAAGAAAGGAGAAGATGAAGTTTCTGTTCTCTTTCTCCTTTTAAATTGTTTTTTCATTTATTTATTCTTTTTCTTATCTTTTATTTTTTTATATTGTTATTAGTTTATCTTTTATAAACTAATAATAATATTCTTGAAAAAAGAAAGCATTAAAAAATTATTTGAAAATATTTTGATTAATTGTTGGTGGTTTTGGATCTTGAATTTTGATAAGATTTCATCAATATCAATGGACTTTGGGTGTTGATTTTTATCCACCAAGAGAGGTGATTGATATTGATGATAATTTAATCGATTTAAGATTCAAATTGTGATTTCTTGTCATTCTTTTTTTTCTTTCTTTTTTTTATTTTTTATTTTTGATCGATGAAATCTATGGATCATAGATTGTTGATTATCAAGGTTGTTTAATCTTCATTATTTCAAATCTATGGACGAATAATCATTGAGATAATTCTCCTTACTTTGGAATAGTGATAGATTACCTTTGATTAATTAATTAAAAATCTTGATTATGATGAGATCATTACCTCTTTTCTTTTTGTGTGGCATGTTTTAGGAGAGTGATTTACATATCACTTCTCTAACATGTATTAACACTAACATTTTATTGACCGGCCTCAGATAGTCGTGGTTTCTACATAAACCCGATTACGATTGCTTAACATAGCGCTAAATTGTCCCTTAATCGGAAAATGATCATTCGTGGCTCAAACTTACGTTTAAAAGTCCAAGTATGTTTAGTTGCTTGTCTTAACTCCAATACCTATGAAAATCATTGTTAGGAGGCTTTGATTCTATCAATCCTCTAATGAATTTTCATTAATCTTGGTCTAAGTGCAAGAATTAATCATCATTGATCATATGTTCTAACTACTAACCTCTAATTCACTAACAATATCCTTGTTTAATTTTGTTTATATTTTTTTCTTACTCTTTATTTTTTTACTTTTATGCTTCCATTTTATCATTACATACCATATCTTTGTTTATGTTTATGTCATTTTTCTTTTGTCCACTTGGACCATACTTTGTTCAAAACACTAATAAAGGATAAAACATCTAAAAAAATTGGTGCTATTAACTTTGTGGTTATACTCTTGGACCATTCTTAGACCTTGGACTTCATGGACATTTTGGACTTAGAATTAGGGCTCTCATTCCTATGCTTGGAGTATTGTGGATCTTAGCCTTTATTTGGCTCGCTCACTGGCTTATACTTTAAATCGGATGGAATTCTTTTTGCTTGCTTGGGAGTGTGCCACAAGTCGGTTAGATCTTTCTTATCTCTAGCTCTTATTTTGTTTTTTAGGATAGTCACTTCATCTCCTCCCCTTCTTAAATTTTCAAAACTTTCTCCCTCTTTCAAAACCTTCTTGGTTTCAAACTTCAAAACCGCTTTCGCAATAAAACCTTGACTTTCGTCAAGTGATTTTTAAACTTTGTTTTTCTTAATAAAAGTCAATCAATGTTAATCATGCTTTGACCAATTTCAAAAGACATAAAAAATACAAAAACTCATCAACTCTTTTTGTGCCTTTATGCACTTTTCACTTTAAAACTTTTCATAAAGTTTAGACATGATTCATTTCTATAGTTGAGATGTAAATCTCCTATTCCCCATATTATTAAGACTTTGACATTTTCCACGTTGATGTTGAGTGATAGTCTTGTTGATAATCCAAGCAAATCCTCCATCTTTATGTGACGCAAATGTTGTCTTAATACTCGTGGGTGGATAGTCGCAGTTTTCTCCTTGAAATGACGACTTGTCTGAACATCTAAAATCAATCAAAACCAACAAAATTTTGTCATTTGTACCACGAACTACGGGGTTTTGATTCCATATTGCACTTTATGGGTACGTAGGCATGAGACGATAAGTCTCTCCAAACACAAAAATATAAAAAATAATTCTCTTCTCATCTCCCCAATCTCTTTTCAAACAAACCATTTTCAAACCAAAAAGCGTAAATATTTCAAAGGGCTCCTATAGAGTACTATAGACGTTTTGGGTGCTAACACCTTCCCATTGCGTAACCAACCCCCTTACCCCGATCTCTGTCTCGTGTTCTTATTTTAGAACTCTTTGGTTTTGTTCGCTCTTTTTCCTTTCCTTTATTTGGATAAAATAAAAGTGCGGTGGCGACTCTTGTTTTCTTTGAGTTAAGTTAGTCAATAACTTACACTCACAATTTTTACCGCTACAGAAAAGTGGTGACTCTGCTGGGGACTCCAACGGTTCCTAGTGGGTTTCGCCTACTTTGATTTATTTATCGCTTTCTGTTTGACTTGTTTGTTACTGATTGTTCTGTTTTGGTGCCTGGTAATTTGTGTGGTAAGATAAGTCATAACCCGGACTTGAGTGCACTTATGATAGGAGGGTGGTATAGTCTTGTTGGCTTACGTGGAGTAGTCCTTACTAAGCTGACTTGAGATCCCCCGCTCGGTGGAGGCCCCTTTGGAAATTACTGATGTCTTACGAGTAGTCGTAATTGATATTACTTTTTCCGACTGGGAGCCCGAGAAGCTGAGGACCTTAGAACCCTTTAACCCATCTTGGCCTTATTAGGACGTGGTGCGGTGGCTGTTCAGGTGTAGACTTGAATTGGTCGTTACACGATACCACACTCAGATGAGTTTCTCTTGAGAATATTGTTGGCCGACGAGTAGTCGTTTAAGCCGATAATATCCAAAAGATGGAATTATGATTCTGGGAACTTTTTAGAACCTTGTTCTACAGGTGATGATATAACCATAGTACATACCATTGTGGGTTGGTTGATTCTTACCTTTGGCTCCATGCTCGTGCCGAACCTTTGAACCTGTGTGCTTTGTATGTCTTGTTTGTGGGTGTTGCATCTTGCACTCATGCATTCATGAGCATTGTGTTTCAGCTGGTTTTTAAGGATCTCAGAGATTTTCTTTTGCAAACATCGCAGATATTGTTGATTATGGATATTGGAAGGAGAAATACTCAGAAGTACGGTTTTCGGGCTCCTGATCTTACAGAGTTGAAAAAGCTAGTGTCCTTGGTAGATGATCGTTCAGGCTTCTTATCTCGTTATGGGAGACTTTTATTTGTTCTTTCTACCAATATTGAAGACGGAGTTCTGAATACCCTTATGCAGTTCTATGATCCTATTTACCGATGCTTCACTTTTCCCGATTATCAGCTCATGCCGACCTTGGAAGAATATGCTTATTTGTTGGGTGTACCGGTTTCTGATAAGGTCCCGTATACTGGTTTGGAGGAAGCTCTTAAGCCTCAAGATATCGCTGAAGCTACCCATTTGACGAAGTCGGATATTGATGCAAATCTAAAGACTAAGGGAGGCCTCAAGGGTTTAACTGCTAAGTTCTTGATTGAGAAGGCCACTTTATTTGCTGACATTGGTCGCACATTGGCGTTTGAGGCTATATTGGCTTTACTCATCTATGGACTAGTCCTGTTTCCTAATATTGATAATTTTGTGGACATTAATGCTATTAGGATTTTCTCGATTGGGAACCCTGTTCCAACTTTGCTTGGTGATACTTATTTTTCCATCCATAGTAGGACTTCTAAGGGAAACGGTACCATTGTTTGCTGTATACCTCTGTTGTATAATTGGTTCGTTTCACACTTACCTCAGACATCTGCTTTTAGGAAAAACAAGGATTGCTTAAGGTGGTCTCAAAGGATTATGTCTCTTACGCATACTGATATCACTTGGTCTTCTTCGGTTTACGATAATGTCCAGATTATTGATAGTTGTGGAGAATTCGCTAATGTTCCTCTTCTTGGAATACAAGGCGGAATTAACTACAACCCGAGTTTAGCTCGCCGTCAGCTGGGTTATATGCTGAAGGATAGGCCTAAGAATATTTTATTAGAGGGCTTATTCTTTCAAGGAGGGGATGATTCTCTTGGTTTGAGAAGAAAAATGGCTCATGCCTGGACTAAGATTCACAGGTTGGGTAGAGGGGAGCTTGGAAGACAAGTTTGCATTGCTTTAGAACCGTACATACTTTGGGTGAAGAAGAGGGCTATGGAGCTTAAGATGCCTTATCCTATTGAGAAACCTCTGACTACTGTGATCTCTACGCCACTCCCTACGGCAATCCCTGTTTCTTCTGATGATGTGAAGACAC
Organism: Lathyrus sativus; assembly: GCA_963859935.3. NCBI lineage: Eukaryota > Viridiplantae > Streptophyta > Magnoliopsida > Fabales > Fabaceae > Lathyrus > Lathyrus sativus. The sequence goes on from OZ012737.1 coordinate 120,374,543, forward strand.
TTCAAGATGCTTTGGCTAAGATGAAGGAAGAGAAAGAGATGTGGGAAAGTAAGTTTCAAGCTTCTGACAAAGAGAAGATGGAATTGCAAAAACAGTTGAAGGAGAAAGATGTCTTGATAGAGTTACTTGAGCGGCGCGCTGTGAAGAGGCATGCAGAGGATTTATTTTCCTCTACTACTCCATCAGCACATCCTCCTACTTCTGGTGCTTGGAAGGGTATTGTGGATCAGCTTGTGCTAGAGAAGATTACCATGAAGCACAACTATGAGAAAGAGATTAAGAGACTCCGAAGGAAGTATCAGCTTGGATCGTCATCAGATGTTCCTTAGGACCTAGCTTTTTTATTTTGATATTATTGTATTTTGTACTTCCAAGTGTAACTCTTTCCAATATTCAATGAAATGAGATGTTTATCAGTATTTCAAGAAGTGTTATTTTTTCTTTATGATGTTTGTAATTGCTTTATATTTTAAAGATCCTTGAAAACTGGTTGAAACACCTGCATTTTGCATTTGCATTCGCATCATCGTGCATTGTGTGTTGCCTTTTCCAGATGTCTTATTTGTTTCTTTTGGCCTTCCTTCAGTCAAGCTGTCGCATCACTACAACACCCGGGCTAACTCTAAGAAAAAGATGGATCAGTTGCAACAAGAGAACCGCGAGCTCCGTGAAGAGGTATCAACTCTGAAAGATGGTTTGGAAAGACTGACTGCCGCAATGGAAGCTCTGGTGGCTGCTCAGAATCAGCCACCACTACCTCCTCCTTCTCCTGTCCAAGGAACTGTGATTTCTGAAATCGGATCAACGCCCATTTCTGTGGCCCCGATTAATGCTTCTCAATATCAAATGCCTGTTGGTTTCCCTTGGGGCATGCCTAACAATTATGTGCCAGAGGGATATCGACCTCCTGTTCCCGAAAGTTCTAGACTCCCTGCTGTCATGGTTGTACCACCTCCTGTGGTTAATGTTGTTCCTAATGCTGAAGTTCCGGTTGTTCCTACTGTCATACCTGTGCCACCGCCTGTAACTCACGCTATGCCTTATACTGAAGAACAAATTTTCCATACGGCTCCGAGCGAGAGTTTGGATGTTATGGATCGAATAGATGACTTTCAAGATCAGTTTGCTGAAATGCAAAGAGAAATCAGGGCTTTAAGGGGAAAGGAGTTATTTGGAAAGAATGCTCATGAGCTTTGCCTTGTTCCAAATGTGAAGATTCCCGCCAAGTTTAAAGTTCCGGATTTTGAAAAATACAAAGGGAACACTTGTCTGCAAAGTCATTTGATTATGTATGCTAGAAAGATGTCTACCTATACTGACAATCATCAGTTGTTGATCCACTATTTTCAAGATAGTCTTACTGGTGCTGCGCTGAAATGGTATATGGGACTCGATAGTACACAAATCAAGACATTCAATGATCTTTGTGAAGCTTTTGTTCGTCAGTATAAGTATAATCTCGATATGGCGCCAGACCGTGATCAGCTTCGCGCAATGTCTCAAAAAGAGAAAGAAACTTTTAAAGAATATGCGCAAAGATGGCGTGAGATTGCAGCTCAGATAAGCCCTCCGCTTGAAGAGACAGAAATGAACAAGATTTTTCTGAAGACTCTGGATTCATTTTACTATGAAAGGATGGTTGCGAGCGCTCCTAGTGATTTCACGGAAATGGTTAATATGGGGATGAGATTAGAGGAAGCTGTCCGCGAGGGACGTCTGATAAAAGAAGGAAATTCTGGAAGTACAAAAAAACCTGGTGTTGGGTTCCCTAAGAAAAAAGATGGAGAAACTAATGCTATATCTCAGGAAAGGTCTAGAAGACGCAGAGTTGTGAACAACAATGGTAGTCGTCGTCAGCAACAAGTAGCATCTGTTATGCCTGTTGTCAGTAACACCCCTACCGCTCAAGCTACTGCAAGTTATCAACCACGTTTCCAAGAGAAGACAACTCAACAAGGTCGTACACAGAGGAAAACACAATTTGATCCCATTCCAATGACGTATACTGAGCTCTTTCCGGCTTTAATAAAGAATAATTTGGTTCAACCTCGTGATCCGCCGGCTGTTCCAACTGAAATTCCATGGTGGTATAAGCCAGATGCTCATTGCGCATTTCATCAAGGTGCCCCTGGACACGATATTGAAAATTGCTATCCTCTGAAGCATGAAGTTGCAAAGCTCGTAAAAAGCGGTATTCTGTCTTTTGAAGATACCAACCCTAATGTGCAATCAAATCCGTTTCCTAAACATGGTAATGCAACTGTTAATATGGTATATGGTTGTCCTGGTACATACCGTATATTCGACATTCGCTGGATTCGGAGATCTCTTGTTGAAATGCATGCTACTTTGAGTGAGTTCCATGATATTGAGCATGATTATGCCGCCTGTTGTATTTGTTCTGTGAACCCTCGAGGGTGTGTGATTGTAAAAAGGGACTTACAAAAGATGATGGATGAGAATTTGATTCAGGTTACTGCAAACAGAAATGAAGTGGAGAATGAGGTGAATGTCATAGTCCCACGTTTCAATATTCCTGAGCGGGTTGTAATTTCTTACAATAGTCAGAAATCTGCTGTGACGCCTTTGGTTATCCGTTTGCCTGGCCCGACGCCGTATGAATCTGATAAAGCTGTTCCCTACAAATACAATGCTACTATGTTGGAGGATGGAAAAGAGGTTCCCATTCCTTCTCTTCCCTCAGTTGTGACTATTGCTGATGTCGGACGTGTAACCAGAAGTGGTCGAGTATTTGATAATGTGCCTTCAAAGACAAGTGAAGATACTGGGAGTAAGCAAATTCAGTTGAAGACTTCTGTAGAGTCTGGTCAATCAAGTGATGTAAATCAGAAGTCAGATAATGATGAGGTATTGAAATTGATCAAGAAGAGTGAATATAATGTGGTGGATCAATTGTTACATACACCGTCAAAAATATCTGTTCTATCTCTGTTAATGAGCTCTGAGGCTCATCGTGAATCGTTGCAAAAAGTATTGGAACAAGCTTATGTAGATCATGATGTGACTGTTAATCAGTTTGATAGCATTGTTGCCAATATCACTGCGTGTAATAATCTGAGTTTTTGTGATGAAGAGTTGACTGATCATGGAAGAAATCATAATTTGGCTCTCCATATTTCCATGAATTGCCAGGAAGACGCTCTATCCAATGTGCTGGTCGATACTGGGTCATCGTTGAATGTGATGCCAAAATCTACTTTGTCCAGATTATCTTATCAAGGTACTCCTATGAGGTTCAGTGGGGTCATTGTGAAAGCCTTTGATGGATCGAGGAAAACCGTGATTGGAGAGGTTGATCTCCCTATCAAGATTGGTCCGTGTTTTTTCCAGATCACTTTTCAAGTCATGGATATTCGTCCTGCTTACAGTTGTCTTCTAGGACGCCCATGGATCCATGAAGCTGGAGCTGTTACTTCGACACTGCATCAAAAGTTAAAATTCGTGCAGAATGGTAAACTCGTCGTTGTTGGTGGAGAACAGGCTATGTTGGTAAGCAGTTTGTCGTCTTTTTCTTATATCGATGCGGAAGAGGATATTGGAACTCCGTTTCAGGCTCTTTCTGTGGTTGATAAAGTTGTTAAGAAGGATGGGGTGTCCATGTCTTCTTTAAAAGATGCACAACATATAGTGGATAATGGCCAAGCTCATGGATGGGGCCGAATCATTGAAGTTGCCGAGAAAAAAGATAGAGCTGGTTTGGGTTTTACATCTGGTTCAACCCAAAAAGAGCTGAAGAGTATTCATGAAGTCTTTCGAAGTGCTGGGTTCATCCATTGCAAAGATCATTCTACAGCTGCAATTCTCGAAGATGACCAAGAGGAAGAAATGCCCAACTTTGTGACACGTGGATTGATATGCCAGAATTGGATCGCTGTTGATGTTCCTACTGTTGTTCATGTTTCAAAGTAATTTGTTTTTGTTTCTTTCAAAAATCCTTTCACTCTGCCCAAGGTGAAAGTGAATTTGTGAGGGCTTTGTTTCAACTTTTATCATCATCAATAAAATGTTTTTCTGTTTATCCATATGTTGTTTTCCTTTTTTGCTTTACTTCTGAAAAATGGTAACATAAAAAACCGAAAAAAGTATAATAATGTTATAATCACTCTTATCTGCATAATATTTTCATTTTTTTTGTTCATATTCTAAAATCAAACATAAAATCATTGTGCAGATTGATTGTTAAACCCATTGGAAACAATGACCATATGCCCCCTCCCAACTTTGAGTTCCCTGTGTTTGAAGCGGAAGAGGAGGATATTGAAGAAATTCCTGATGAGATTTCTCGATTGCTTGAGCACGAGGAGAAGGCCATTCAGCCTCATGAAGAACCGGTGGAATTGGTTAATCTGGGTTCCGATGATGATAAGAAAGAAGTCAAGATTGGGGCACTGCTTCAGTCAGATGTTAAGAAGAGGATGGTAGAGCTTCTTAGAGAATATGTTGACGTGTTTGCTTGGTCCTATCAAGACATGCCTGGTCTTGATACTGGTATTGTGGAGCACCATTTGCCATTAAAGCCTGAATGTTCACCCGTGAAGCAGAAATTGAGAAGAACTCATCCTGACATGGCAGTGAAGATTAAAGAAGAGGTTCAAAAGCAGATTGATGCTGGTTTTCTTGTGACCGTCGAATATCCTCAATGGGTGGCCAATATCGTGCCTGTTCCAAAGAAAGACGGAAAAGTCCGAATGTGCGTTGACTATAGAGATTTGAATAAAGCAAGTCCAAAAGATGATTTTCCACTACCACACATTGATTTGTTGGTAGATAATACTGCTAAGTTCAATATCTTTTCGTTTATGGATGGATTTTTCGGTTATAATCAAATAAAGATGGCACCTGAGGATATGGAAAAAACAACATTCATTACACCCTGGGGAACATTCTGTTACAGAGTGATGCCCTTCGGTTTAAAAAATGCTGGTGCAACGTACCAGAGAGCTATGACCACTCTGTTCCATGATATGATGCATAAAGAAATTGAGGTCTATGTGGATGATATGATTTGTAAGTCGAAGACTGAAGAAGATCATATTAAAAATTTATTGAAGTTGTTTCAACGTTTGAGAAAGTTTAAGCTCCGTCTGAATCCTAATAAATGCACTTTTGGTGTTCGTTCTGGAAAATTGTTAGGCTTTATTGTCAGTCAAAAAGGTATTGAAGTTGATCCTGGTAAAGTTAAAGCTATCCAGGAGATGCCTGCACCCAGAACAGAAAAACAAGTAAGAGGATTCTTGGGACGTTTGAACTATATCTCTCGATTTATATCCAATATGACTGCCACATGTGCACCGATTTTCAAACTTCTCCGCAAAGATCAGGGTTGTGTCTGGACAGAAGATTGTCAGAAAGCTTTCGAAAGAATTAAAGAGTATCTGCTTGAACCTCCTATTTTATCTCCTCCCGTAGAAGGAAGACCTTTGATCATGTATTTGACCGTGCTAGAAGAGTCTATGGGTTGTGTTCTGGGTCAACAAGATGAATCCGGGAGAAAAGAATTTGCCATTTATTATTTAAGCAAGAAATTCACTGATTGTGAGTCTCGGTACACGATGCTTGAAAAGACATGTTGTGCTCTAGCTTGGGCTGCCAAGCGCCTCCGTCAGTATATGTTGAATTGTACAACTTGGTTGATATCTAAAATGGATCCAATCAAGTATATCTTTGAAAAGCCTGCTTTAACTGGGAGGATTGCTCGTTGGCAAATGTTGTTATCAGAATATGATATCGAGTATCGAACTCAAAAGGCGATAAAAGGAAGTGTTTTGGCTGATCATTTGGCACACCAGCCGATTGATGATTATCAACCTATTCAGTTTGACTTTCCTGATGAGAATGTGATGTATCTAAAGGTTAAAGATTGTGAGGAACCATTACATGAAGAAGGACCTGAGCCTGGATCCCGTTGGGGTTTGATTTTTGATGGGGCGGTTAATGAATATGGCAGAGGTATTGGTGCAATTATTGTTACTCCTCATGGTTCTCATATTCCTTTCACTGCAAGGTTGGTTTTCAATTGCACAAATAATGCGGCTGAGTATGAAGCGTGTATTATGGGCTTGGAAGAAGCTATCGATTTGAGAATCAAGATTCTGGATGTATATGGAGATTCAGCTTTAGTGATTAATCAGATTAAAGGGAAGTGGGAGACACGTCAACCTGATTTGATTCCTTATCGTGATTATGCAAGAAGGTTGTCAACTTTCTTCAATAAAGTTGAGTTTCACCATATACCAAGAGCAGAGAATCAAATGGCAGATGCTTTAGCGACTTTATCCTCCATGATTGTGGTAAATCATTGGAATGATGTGCCAAAGATTAATGTGATGCGTCTTGATAGACCAGCTCATGTGTTTGTAGTTGAAGAGGTGGTTGATGATAAACCATGGTATTATGATATTAAATGCTTTCTTCAGAATCAAGAGTACCCACTTGGGGCATCCAAGAAGGATAGGAAAACTTTGAGAAGATTGGCTGGTAGTTTCTTCTTGAATGATGATGTGATGTATAAGAGAAATTATGACATGATCTTGCTCAGATGCGTGGATAGACACGAAGCAGATATGTTGATGAAAGAAATCCATGAAGGATCCTTTGGCACCCATGCCAATGGACATGCGATGGCTAAGAAGATGTTAAGGGCAGGTTACTATTGGCTGACAATGGAATCTGACTGTTGTAAATACGTGAAAAAGTGCCATAAATGTCAGATTTATGCTGACAAGATTCATGTGCCTCCAACTCCTCTCAATGTTATCTCTTCTCCATGGCCTTTTTCAATGTGGGGCATTGATATGATTGGAATGATTGAGCCTAAAGCGTCGAACGGACACCGTTTCATATTGGTGGCTATTGACTATTTTACCAAATGGGTTGAAGCGGCATCATATGCAAATGTGACTAAGCAAGTAGTGGTCCGGTTTATCAAGAATCAAATCATCTGTCGGTATGGTGTTCCGAGCAAGATCATCACTGATAATGGGTCGAATTTAAATAACAAGATGATGAAGGAATTATGCGATGAGTTTAAGATTGAGCATCATAATTCTTCTCCTTATAGACCCAAGATGAATGGGGCTGTTGAAGCTGCTAATAAGAATATTAAGAAGATTATTCAAAAGATGGTTGTTACATACAAGGATTGGCATGATATGCTTCCTTTCACTCTGCATGGGTATCGTACATCCGTTCGCACTTCAACAGGGGCAACCCCTTTTTCTCTTGTTTATGGCATGGAAGCAGTGCTCCCGATAGAGGTTGAAATCCCTTCTATGAGAGTTTTGATGGAAACTGAACTGGCTGAGGCTGAATGGTGTCAAAGTAGATATGACCAGTTGAATCTGATTGAAGAGAAAAGAATGACGGCTTTGTGTCATGGCCAATTATATCAACAAAGAATGAAGAAAGCATTTGATAAGAAGGTTCGACCCCGTGTGTTCAGAGAAGGTGACCTCGTGCTCAAAAAGATCTCGACTTTTACTACTGATTCTAGGGGCAAGTGGACTCCTAATTATGAAGGCCCATATGTTGTTAAGAGAGCCTTCTCTGGCGGTGCATTAATTCTTACAACTATGGATGGAGAAGAGTTCACTCGTCCTGTGAATGCCGATGCAGTCAAGAAATACTTCGCCTAAAAAATAAAAGAACAGCTCGCTAAGTTGAAAACCTGAAAGGGCGGCTTAGGCAAAAATGAGCGTCTCGGTGGATTGAAAACCCGAAAGGGAGGTCCAGGCAAAAATTAGAGACAAAACAGAAATAATTATCCCGGTGGATTGAAAACCCGAGAGGGCAATCTAGGCAAAAGTTAGGGATCATGGCAAGTAACTGCATCTGGCCAGTCTTGATCATTTGAAGCAACATTTCCTATCAAAGGTTTTACTTCAGATATTCTCCGCTGAAGTCTCAAGCACAGTTGGAATTCAAAGTTGTTAGGGAGAATAATGGTCATTGTATTCCAATGTAGAACTTTCCATTGTACTTACCATTTTTCAAACTTTGTAATGATCCATGGAGTTACGCCATTCGCGGACTACCATTCTATCAATATAATTTGGGCCTTTGTCCCTTTGTTTGCAATTCTTATTTTGTTTCTGTTTATAGAATTTCATTTTATTTTTGATGATGATTTTTGAAACAAATGTGAATAATTGATTTAAATTTTGAAAATTATAAAAACATTTTTCTTTGATTTGTGAAAATAAAAGAAAGAATATCAACAGTAATCCCAAGAATGGTAGAATCTTGAAGCGAAAAGCGTAAGTGTTCTCTTTAGCAGGGTTCTTTCTTGCCTCTCTGGTAGAATTTATTTGGCAGCTCCCCAGTAGAGTTGTGTTGAATGTTTCCCCATTTGGGCTATATTGAGGTCTCTTCAGTAAAGTTTGCTGATATTCCCTTAGCAGAGTTTTGTTTCTTTGGATAAACCAGACGAGTGTTGAACGGTTTTCCACAGCAAAGTCTTGATTCAAATGATGGATATGTTTTATTCATTCAACCAGATTATGATCGGACAGTTGAGAAATTTGAAGATCACTTCTCCTTGATTGTTTTTGCCCAAGCAGAGATTTGTCTTTGATGATTCCTAGCGGAGGTTATGCACATGTGCTTTGGATTATTCCCCAAGTAGAGAACAAGGTTGAGAAGTGTTGACATAGCAGTCACCTGTCGGGTTTTCTCTCACCTTGTGAGTGGGTGTCGATTTAAAATCCCCCACAGTTTGACTTTTTGCTATGATGTTAACTTCTTATTCCCCTGGCAGGGTTGGAAGATTTGTGTTGCTATGTTTTCTCCAACAGTTTTTTTCCTCAAAGCGGAGTTCATATTGTTGTTCCCTTTTGTTGAATTATTGATGGTTGAAGATTTTCCGTTGCTGATCCCCAGCACGATCTCCAATGATATCTCTAACTTGCAGAGATTAGCCGAGTATTTTAGTGGTGTTGTGGTGTTTTGTTCACCCTCTGTTTGCCCTTTTTGTCTGATTTATCAGCATATTCATACTCATTGCATGCGCATTCATTTTGGTTGAACATAGCATGTCTTTGTTGCATTGTGCATCCTGCATTTTTTGTTGGTATTTCCCTTTTCCCGATGTTGTTATCTCGTAGAATGTGTGTGTCCTCTCTTCATTAGAGTGTCGACCCCTAAGCAGAAAATACCTATCATTTTTAATTCCCCACTGAGTTTATGCCTCGTGGAAGATGCTTTGTTTAGCTTTCCTCCCCAGTTTTTTATCTGGATGGAATTGTTCCCCAGTTGAGTTATTTCCTCATTGGGTCGAGTCTTGTTTGACCGTTTCTTTCCAGTTTGTTCCTGGATTGAACTTTGGTCTCTTGCAGCAGTTACTTTGGTGTTCCCTGGGCTGTGAAACCGGGATGACAAGAAGGTATTTTTAAGGATTTATTTTCCTCGGCAGAATCTGTTATTGATCCCCATCAGAAGGTGAAGATTTGATTTTCCCAGTAGTGTTTTGATAACACTCTCTTGGTAATTAATTATACAACTTCATGTGGAAGCCTCTTTATTTAAGCAGCTTGTGTAATCTCCAGAAATTTACCTTCACAATAAATAACATTTCTCTAGTTCATCCTCAACAGAGAAGTTTATTGTGAAGTGATGGATCCTTATCTGATCAGCTTTTCTGTCAATTGGAATTTCTGTGGAATAACTCCCGATAAGAATTCTATTGCATGGTTCAACCTGCTTGTATCTCTTTTAAAGATCCTCGCCAGAGTTGTTAATATCTTTTTCCAACAAATGGTTGTCTCTTTATTTGAGAAGTTTGTTGTGTGTTTGGAGCTGCTCAGTAACAAGTAGCTAATGATATATCTCTTTCTCCTACCCAGTGACAGGTAGTCGAGTATGTTTGTCCTACCCAGTGTCAGGTAGTTGACCTTTTATCTTTTTCTCCTACCCAGTAACAGGTAGTCGAGTCCGTCCTACCCAGTGTCAGGTAGTTGACATGTTGTTCACCCTATCCAGTAACCGATAGATGGTAACCCCTTGCATTCAAGTTTATTAATCTCGCTAAACTACTCAGTAACCAGTAGTTGGCGTTGCTTCTTTTCCTACCCAGTAACAGGTAGTTGATTATATTTCAACGAGTGGATTACTTTTTACCCAGTAACTGGTAATAGGTAATACATTTCTTTGTTTTCTACCCAGTAACTGGTAGATAACAATTCTCTTGTGATTTGCACTTATTTTCTACTCAGTAACCAGTAGAGAGTATTTTACCTATTCTCTTCGGTTCGAATATCTTCGCCCAGTAACTGGCAGTTGGTATCTCTTTCCCCATTGAGTCGTTTCCTTTCCCTTATTGGAATAGGATCTTGCTTTTTTGTTTTCTCATATGGAGTCTCTCTTTTTCTCCCGAGCTTTTGTTTGTCTCTTGTGGCATTATTTCCCCACAGAAGTCTTATGTTCGCATATCATTAGCATAATCATATCATTTTGTGGTCTCTTAGGGCTAAAAATTGGGTTAATTGTTATATTTAAGTCTCTTCTATCTAGTCGAGACAAAGATGTTAATCTTCATATCTCCGGATAGAAGAATCTTAAATAGGGGCAGCTGTAATACCCTAATTTTTACCCCTAAGATCCCACATTTCATTTGCATATCATTCCACAAACAAGACCATACTTATTGATTCTCTCAGGTCCCTTGTTGTTTTTTTACTTTCTTTATGTTTGTTTCTGTTTACTAACATTTAACCAAAATATCAAAAATATTTTTTTCAATTTGTTTGTTTCTTCTTTTTCTCTGTGTGTTTAGGGTTTTACAAGGAGACTAATAGCAAGGACATTCATTCGAGTCTAAATCAGATGGAAGTTTGACCTTATCTTGGTCAAACTATTAAGAGTTTGCTTCAACTATAAGTTACCCGTGGTGGTGGACTATTTTCTCCGGCAATGTGTTTGTTCAAGGTCAAGTTGTCCTGTATCACAATTCATCAAGCTTTTCAAGCCAAAAAACCTCTGCTGATTTTCTTCCCCAAATTCCTCACTACCAGAAAAACCTTCGTTCATTCTCTTCTCATACTTCATTCCACCAAATTAACTTCAAATCAACCTCAAACACAGATCAATTCAACCAGAGATTCGTTCAGAAGAAGAAGAGAAGCAAGAAGAAGTTTGGATTGATTTCTTACCTGAGTTTGAAGGTAGATTGAGCTTCACCGTCATTTTCGATCCGTTATCTTTTGTTGTGATTCTTTAAACTGTTGGTACTGTTGTGAAGAACTTTTGATTTCGATCTGTTCGGTGTGATTTTCGCATCCCGTCGCTTTGATCTAAGCAAGCTTTGAGCTCGAAAAAAAATGGTGCGAAGAAGTTACCGTGAAGAAGAAAGGAGAAGATGAAGTTTCTGTTCTCTTTCTCCTTTTAAATTGTTTTTTCATTTATTTATTCTTTTTCTTATCTTTTCTTTTTTTATATTGTTATTAGTTTATCTTTTATAAACTAATAATAATATTCTTGAAAAAAGAAAGCATTAAAAAATTATTTGAAAATATTTTGATTAATTGTTGGTGGTTTTGGATCTTGAATTTTGATAAGATTTCATCAATATCAATGGACTTTGGGTGTTGATTTTTATCCACCAAGAGAGGTGATTGATATTGATGATAATTTAATCGATTTAAGATTCAAATTGTGATTTCTTGTCATTCTTTTTTTTCTTTCTTTTTTTTATTTTTTATTTTTGATCGATGAAATCTATGGATCATAGATTGTTGATTATCAAGGTTGTTTAATCTTCATTATTTCAAATCTATGGACGAATAATCATTGAGATAATTCTCCTTACTTTGGAATAGTGATAGATTACCTTTGATTAATTAATTAAAAATCTTGATTATGATGAGATCATTACCTCTTTTCTTTTTGTGTGGCATGTTTTAGGAGAGTGATTTACATATCACTTCTCTAACATGTATTAACACTAACATTTTATTGACCGGCCTCAGATAGTCGTGGTTTCTACATAAACCCGATTACGATTGCTTAACATAGCGCTAAATTGTCCCTTAATCGGAAAATGATCATTCGTGGCTCAAACTTACGTTTAAAAGTCCAAGTATGTTTAGTTGCTTGTCTTAACTCCAATACCTATGAAAATCATTGTTAGGAGGCTTTGATTCTATCAATCCTCTAATGAATTTTCATTAATCTTGGTCTAAGTGCAAGAATTAATCATCATTGATCATATGTTCTAACTACTAACCTCTAATTCACTAACAATATCCTTGTTTAATTTTGTTTATATTTTTTTCTTACTCTTTATTTTTTTACTTTTATGCTTCCATTTTATCATTACATACCATATCTTTGTTTATGTTTATGTCATTTTTCTTTTGTCCACTTGGACCATACTTTGTTCAAAACACTAATAAAGGATAAAACATCTAAAAAAATTGGTGCTATTAACTTTGTGGTTATACTCTTGGACCATTCTTAGACCTTGGACTTCATGGACATTTTGGACTTAGAATTAGGGCTCTCATTCCTATGCTTGGAGTATTGTGGATCTTAGCCTTTATTTGGCTCGCTCACTGGCTTATACTTTAAATCGGATGGAATTCTTTTTGCTTGCTTGGGAGTGTGCCACAAGTCGGTTAGATCTTTCTTATCTCTAGCTCTTATTTTGTTTTTTAGGATAGTCACTTCATCTCCTCCCCTTCTTAAATTTTCAAAACTTTCTCCCTCTTTCAAAACCTTCTTGGTTTCAAACTTCAAAACCGCTTTCGCAATAAAACCTTGACTTTCGTCAAGTGATTTTTAAACTTTGTTTTTCTTAATAAAAGTCAATCAATGTTAATCATGCTTTGACCAATTTCAAAAGACATAAAAAATACAAAAACTCATCAACTCTTTTTGTGCCTTTATGCACTTTTCACTTTAAAACTTTTCATAAAGTTTAGACATGATTCATTTCTATAGTTGAGATGTAAATCTCCTATTCCCCATATTATTAAGACTTTGACATTTTCCACGTTGATGTTGAGTGATAGTCTTATTGATAATCCAAGCAAATCCTCCATCTTTATGTGACGCAAATGTTGTCTTAATACTCGTGGGTGGATAGTCGCAGTTTTCTCCTTGAAATGACGACTTGTCTGAACATCTAAAATCAATCAAAACCAACAAAATTTTGTCATTTGTACCACGAACTACGGGGTTTTGATTCCATATTGCACTTTATGGGTACGTAGGCATGAGACGATAAGTCTCTCCAAACACAAAAATATAAAAAATAATTCTCTTCTCATCTCCCCAATCTCTTTTCAAACAAACCATTTTCAAACCAAAAAGCGTAAATATTTCAAAGGGCTCCTATAGAGTACTATAGACGTTTTGGGTGCTAACACCTTCCCATTGCGTAACCAACCCCCTTACCCCGATCTCTGTCTCGTGTTCTTATTTTAGAACTCTTTGGTTTTGTTCGCTCTTTTTCCTTTCCTTTATTTGGATAAAATAAAAGTGCGGTGGCGACTCTTGTTTTCTTTGAGTTAAGTTAGTCAATAACTTACACTCACAATTTTTACCGCTACAGGCACTGGGCAGATGAACTGGGTGATCATTCCAACTCCACCATGACTTTTGAGATATTCAACAGGTTTTTTCCTTTATTTTTCTCATGCTCCTGATGACTTGTACCAATTCTTTTGATCAAAAAAAGGCGGTCAAATTTAGGGTATGACAAGCTCCAGCATTTTTTACCCGATCTTACTGCCATGTGGATCCTGTTTTGCCCTTTTTATCCTAGAGTATCAACCGATCATGCCTGAACCCGTTGAGCCGTTACTCTTAGATATTTCCCCAGTGGAGGTTGTCTCGCCGGTGCCATCTTCATTAAGGATCTCTTCTTGCTTTCTTTCTAAAGTGACAATTGGTCGTGCTTGCCTCTGTTGGTCTATCACTTTAGATTTCCCCGGTTTCGTCCTGTTCCCCAGTGCATTGTCTTCCCTAGTGTGTGGTTGCTCGTGGCGTCTGTTCCCTGTGTCATTGTTTCGTCTGCATCCTTGCATTTATCATTTTCATCGTATGCATCATATTTGGTGTGAGAATTTGTTTCAAGGAATTTATTCTGACAAGCGCACGCTTTCATTTCTTTTCTTTGCTAGTTACGAGCTAATTTTTAGAGGAACAACGGAATTTAGGTTTGCATTGAATTTATAATAAATATTAGTTAGTTTGATCGTGAATATCAGTTGAATCGATTCAGGTTACAATGTCAGGTTACTCGAGATACAATTTGGATTTAAATGCGGAAGAAAGTTCGTTTTTGCCACTAAAGTGTATTTATCTGTTTATCTATTCAAGGTCATATTCATCAATTTTTATTACCGAGTACAGGTTAATTCTTTCAAGGCTCGGTGGAACTCATAATTTGCATCAGACGTCAATTAATTCTAAGTTTGTGCAAGCCGTTAGTTTTCGAGTTCAAATTGTGAAATGTCGAGTTTTATTCAGATGGATTTGAGTCGAAAAATAAGAAATCATTTTATTAAGGACGGGATTTAATTTATTTTTCAACTTTTGTACAAATTATGATTACAACATTATTCGGAATATTTACATTTTTGAAAATTACAAATTAAATCCTAAAATCCTAAATTTGTCCTAAACGATCTAACTCCGAAGTTCTTCATATCCGATTCTTCATCATCTATGAACTTCTGAACCTGCAAAACCAGACAATATCAGAGAAAAATTGTTATCAGTGGGAGTTAATTAAATTTTTATTGAAAAATGGTTTTTTAGTTGTTTTGATGCCCTTCGAAAATTATCATCACTGGGCATGTCGGGAGGGCAACAAAAAAAACATTCTGTTGCCAGCTCCCGATTCCGTTTTCCGACCTCCGGCAAAAATCCGGTAATTTTTGTTCTTTGAGAGAGAGAAAAAGAGCTTATTTTGGAAAAGTGATTTTTTGCAGCCAAACGGATCCTTGAGGGCAAACAGAACCAAATCATATCCAAAATCCGGATTTCATAATCCATATACAAATCGTTTCAAAATCCAGATCGTATCAAAAACAAAATAAAAATTCGGAAATCAGCGAAACAAATCCAAGTCCAGTAAGCAAGAACCGTGAATCTGAAAAATCAGTGAAATTTGGGATCTATCATCACCAACAAATTCGTGATTCCAAAACAAAATCAAAATAGAAAAATAACGTAAAACGTTCAAATCCAAGCCCAAAGAAGATCAAAACCACAATATAAAATTCATCAGTGAAACAATATCAATGGGGGGAT
This sequence comes from Lathyrus sativus, assembly GCA_963859935.3. NCBI lineage: Eukaryota > Viridiplantae > Streptophyta > Magnoliopsida > Fabales > Fabaceae > Lathyrus > Lathyrus sativus. The sequence goes on from OZ012737.1 coordinate 120,389,816, forward strand.
TTTAAAAAACCTAAAGTCCATCAGAGAAAATCCGCCGCGGACCAGAAGGAGAAAACCTCGGATCGAGAACCATCACCAACATTCATCAAACCTCACAGCCGTCAACGCAAAGCACAACAAAAAACCCCACCATCGTCATCCGAACCGTCAAAAAGCCACCAAGGCTCAGAGACGAAAACCTCGTCATCATCATTGTCGTCCTCACCAAAACGGACAAAACACCCATCACCGTGAAACTGCTCCAAACCCCAAAGGATGAGCAATTTTTTTAACATAATGCTTTGATTTTTACAGATGTCATGAGAAGAGAGAACAGAAAGCCATAGCAGGAGAGAAAAAGAGAACAAAGCAACCATGGAAGAAGAAGGAAGCTTAAATGGCCATGGAAGAAGAAGGAAATGGCAGCGAAAACTCCAAGAGGGAGCCCGCCGCTGAGCTGCAAAATGGGTCTCAGAACCCTAATCTTTTGCTCAGCCACTCTTTTATTTCATGAACCAGGTCGGGTCTGGTGGGTAATGACACAACCCGACCCGTTTTGTGTTATATTTTATTTTTTTGATTTTATTTTGTTTTATTATGTTATTTAATTTCTATTTTATATTTTTATTATAAAAATGTAAATTAACAAGTAAATAAAACCTTTTTTTTAAATTTAAACTTTTACCAATAACTTAACCCCTTTTTTTAATAAAAACTAATGACTTCCTTTTTTATTTAGAAATTAAATTTTGTTTTTTATAAAAATAAAAACCTAACCCTTTTAAAAAAATTTAAAACTAACACCCTTTTTCTTAAAATAAATCTAACCTCCATATAAATTAATTATTGACTTTTTCTTCTTTCTTTTAAATTTAAATCTAAAATTTTTATTTATTAAAATAAATCTTTTTAAAAATTAACCCTTTTTAAAAATAAAACATAACCTTTTAAAATTAACAATTAACTTTCTTTTTATTCAAAATTCTAACTTTTTTAAAATTCTAAAATTTTTTATTCAAAAATTCCAACCTTTCTTAATTTTAATGTCTAACACTTTCTTCTTAATTTCTAATTTCTAATTTAACCCTAAACTAATTTCTAACCTCTCTCATTTAATTTTGTCTAATTTTTATGTCGTCCTTAACATTATTTCTCATTTTTCCATGTTTACTAACCTTTTATTTTGTATTTATTTTTATGGTTGTAAATTGTTTAACGATACTGCAACTTCTTATCCCATCATTATTCACACTTGTACATTATTCCATGCTTCAATGTAGCCGCTTATTAAATTTCACTTTTTATTATTATTCTCCGTTATATTCCTCTCCGAAGGAAAGGTCTAGCCGTTTGACCGCCGTGGTCAATAGTCCTTAACCCTTGCATCTTTCACCTTTTAAACTTTAAGACTTTGAGTCGCCGTACTCATATTTTTAGGCGTCCCGCTGCGGACAGTTTTGCCCTTTACCCTAGCCTTAGGAATATTTACTATCTTACCCTTTTCAATTCAACTTTACCACGTAGAGATTGGAGTCGCCGTACTCCACATAAGCGCTTCCTTATGAATGTTTACTCCCCTTGGAACCTTGACCACAGTCAAGAAGTTCCTCATCTCCCTCTTCGAGGGGAACTATGATTACTCTGATTCCATCCCCTACCTCGGATACGTAGGCACAAGATGCGAGTCTTGGCGAGTAAACTTAGGACTAACCCTTAGGTCTTTCTCTTTACCCTTACCCTTAGCATTACCCTTAAGCAGTTAACATTAGCAATAGCATATTTTAAAACAAGAGGTTCCTGTAGAGTACTATAAAAGTGTAGGATGCTAATACCTTCCCTAAGCTTAACCAACCCCCGAACCCTAGATCTTTCCCCGTATTGTGTTTACGATGCAAAAATAGGTTTTTCCTTTCTTTAACCTTTCCTTCGGATAAATCAAAGACCGATTGTGAACTAAAGATGTGATTCTAATTAATTAATAATTTGATATCCTATTCTCACCACAACAATGACGAATCAAAAAACGCAAAGATCTCTTGTCGTATACTTTTGAATAAAACCCTATTGATGATGTAAGGAATTATTTCAAATCCTCAAACACGGGAGATATAAGGAAGATAATCCCTCTTTAACCCCTTTGACCCTTGAAGTAGGAGTTTTCTTTTCTAAATAAAAAACCATCAATTTTAACCTAGGGCAAGGTAGTTTTCAGTTAAACTGATCGATCACTCATACTCTCAAAAAGGATGAGTGAACATTCGAGAATCCATTTTATCTATTCCTCGCATATTAGGAGGATGGAAGTCAAGAAACCACAATGATTATCCCTCGGCTATCTAAAGAGTGAGGTTGTCACAATCCTTTCAAAAAGGTCAAAATAACTTAGAGTCACATGACTTGTTAAAAAAATGAAAAAAGAAAAGAAAAGTCCGCTATGTCAAAATCTATGAAGGAGACTTAGGAAAAATTGAGGCATCCCACTGGACTTCAAAGTCAAATTCAAAAGACTCCGTCCAGGAAAAAGTTAGGGAATAAAAAACACGAAAAGCAAAAACGAAGGATCACAAAGAAAAATCCTCAATAAAGAATAAAGTCGTATGATCAAACGCCAGAATAAAATAGGTGAGTGACTGCCATGTCCAAAGCCTCGATGAGTTCTCGACCATATCAAGATCCTCTTGAGAAATAAGTCCTCGTATCGAGTTAACTAAATGTAGGATTGGAGAACATCACGAAAAATGGGTGGGTACAAATAAACTTTGAGCCTTTATCCTTTGTTTCTTAAACCGTGAACCAAGCCACGATACAACCTTTAAAAGACCTAATTGAAGTAGGGTTCATTTTGAAAGCATACTCGATGAGATAACGTTTCCTGACTCCTATGAGCTAAGCTCAAAAGTTGTGTTGGATTTGTAAAATTAATTAATTTCCTATCCTAACTAGTGATTTCAGTCACAAGTTATTGTGATATCTTTTTCAAAAAAAAACTTCAAGACAAACATATATGTTGCATTAATAGTTTCAGGATTAACACTTCAAATGTGTTGATTTTGCGTGATATCTTAGAAATCTTACATATAGACATCGATAATGGAACTTGAAGATTCTGCTGAACATGGGAAAATTATTTCCAGGTTGCTCATTTACAAGTCTGACTTTCCTCAAGGGCGAGTTGTGAAGACTCAGTTATATATAATACCATCAATCAGGGGCAGTTACATCGAGATTCGGCGAATCTCTCCAGAGAGTTCAAAAACAGTGGGGAAATTACACGCCATGTTTTTTTGTAAAATCCTCTTGGAATGACTCACTCTCATAAAGCAAGTACTATGAGGAATTATTTTATTCAAAATGGTGACTATTACACAGTTCATCAAGATCAAAATTACTTTGTTTACAGAACAATTCTCCATTCATGTCCCTGGTAATTTTTACTTCAGGTGGTCATGATAATTCTTCGATGAAGCTTTTCAATGCAAGTATTCTTCAGCTGGTGACTTGCGATTTCCCTAGTGATTTGCTTAACTTCACTTCCCCAATGAAGTGGATGATATTTTAATCCTCAGTGAATTTTCTTGACTTCACCTTCCCAGTGAAGTGGATGTTATTCTACTCCTCAGCAGATTTCATACAACGCTGATTTCCCCAGTGAAGCGGAGGTTTATTTCATCCCCATTGAAGTTTCGACTCTAACAGGTTTAGCCGCTATGTTGTCCAGGTTTCCCCATTGAAGTGGATATTTATTTTATCCTCTATGAGACCTCAGTTCGGGTATCTCTATCTACAACTCTAGTAAGAGTCCCTCCAGTGAAGCAGATATTTATTTTATCCATGAAGTTTCTCCAATTACGAGTTTGATCTACTCCTAGTCGATCTTTATTCTCATCTTCAACAGAATAACTGAGATTCTTCTTGACAAATCCTTCAAGTAAAATCAATATGTTATATCCCCAAGTGGAATGGTTTCTTTTCCCTAGAAGAAGCTTTGAAGCCCTGAAGCAGGACTGTGATCCCATATATGGTTCTCCACCTATCCCCAGTAGTACTTCTATCTTTGAAGATTGGTCGGATGTTTGCTTCAAGATGTTTATTTCATCTCCATTTATCTCTATTCGTTTGTTTTGTCGGCATAAGCATATGCATGGCATATAGATAGATAGCATGGCATATGCATTTTGCATCTTTGTGTTTGTTTATTCTATCACTTTGGTCGTGTTTATCCCCAACTGGATGGGTTTGTCTTTTCCCTCCAAGTAGAGTCATCAGTCCTAAGTAGAAAGAGTGTAATATTTCTAATTCCCCACGGAGTTTGATCCTCGTGGAAGAAGGTTTCTTTAGTTAAACCTCGTATGAGCTCATTCCTCAATGGTGGTGTTTTTCTTGACAGTTTCTCTTCAGTTACTTCCTGAATTGAACTTCGGTCCCTAACATTCACGTTTTGGGTATCTCCAGACTCTTGGAACCAGGATTGGACGTCCATTTATTTTTCACTTTGCCCTAGGAAGAGTTTTTATGAAGACCACCATTGAAGACAGTATTCCTCCAGCAGTATTACAAGATCTTTTCAACAATTTATACCTAGACTACAAGTGGTAGCCTCTTTATTTGAGCAACTTATTTTGGTCTGGTTTTATATTCAAGATGACAAATGGTAGTCACCTCAAGATATTTTGTCCATCCCCATGGGTTTTATCAAGATTATCAACTCGGCAATGACATCTCTTCGGAAATCTGTCAGAGAAGTTTGTTGAAGACTTTACAGATATTTCTCTTTATTTAAGAATTTTCACCTCAAGAGGTTTCACACCTTTTGACAAATACAACAAAGAAACACTCCTCAGGAATGTATTCGCCCCAGTGAGTTCATCACACAAGCTTAGTACCTTCGAATGGTATATCTCCCGAGAAGTTTGGTGAAGTTTATTACAATTGATCTCTCTTTATTCGAGAAGACATATTTGTAAACCAATCGGCTTACATCTCTTCTGAAGATCCCCAGTGAAGTTTTACAATCTCCAGTAAATTATGGATTACCGCTGAAGTTCTTAATCTTCAGTGAAAATTCCAATCCCCTGTGAAGATACTCTCATAAGTATTCATCGTTCCAGGAAGAAACTGAGACCCTTTCTTGGCATACAACCTTGAAGCGTGTGGAGGTTTATTTTACCCTTTTCAAGTAAAAGAAGTTGAGACCCGTTCTTGGCATACAACCTTGAAGCGTGGGGAGGTTTATTTTACCCTTTTCAAGTAAAAGAAGAAACTGAGACCCGTTCTTGGCATACAACCTTGAAGCGTTGGGGAGGTTTATTTACCCCGTCTAAATGAATCATTTAGTTCAAGAAGAAGCTGAATCATATTTTGATCATGGAAGCTTATTTTGGTTATTACCTTTTCTTAGGCTATCATGTTTGATAGTAGGTAATATACTATCTCTTTTTGGTCAGATACCTTTGCTTAGGCTACCATGTTCGGTAGTAGGTCATCTTTCCTTTTGTGTGTACCTTTTCTTAGGCTATCATATGTTTGATAGTAGGTAACACACCTTTCTTTTGGTCAGACACCTTTGCTTAGGCTACTGTGTTGGGTAGTAGGTAATCTCTCCTTTCAAGTCTACTACCTCTTCTAAGGCTATCATATGTTTGATAGTACGTAGTATGTCTATCTCTTTTGGTCAGATACCTTTGCTTAGGCTACCATGTTCGATAATAGGTCATCTTTCCTTTTGTGTTTACCTTTTCTTAGGCTATCATATGTTTGATAGTAGGTAACACGCCTTTCTTTTGGCCAGACACCTTTTCTTAGGCTACTCTGTTTGGTAGTAGGTGATCTTTCCTTTCAAGCTTATTACCTTTTCTTAGGCTATCATATGTTTGATAGTAGGTAATATATCGTCTCATTTTGGTCAGATACCTTTGCTTAGGCTACCATGTTCGGTAGTAGGTCATCTTTCCTTTTGTGTTTACCTTTTCTTAGTTATCATGTATTTGATAGTAGGTAACACGCCTTTCTTTTGGTCAGACACCTTTTCTTAGGCTGCCACATGTTCGGTAGTAGGTGATCTCTCCTTTCAAGTATATTACCTTTGCTTAGGCTATCATATGTTTGATAGTAGGTAATATGTCTATCTCATTTTGGTCAGATACCTTTTCCTAGGCTACCAGCTTTGGTAGTAGGTCATCTTTCCTCTTCATGTTACCTTTTCTTAGGCTATCAAGTGACTGATAGTAGGTAATATGTGTTTTCTTTATTTCAACTAGATGCCTTTTCTTAGGCTACCACACATTGGTAGTAGGTTATCCTTAAATTTCAAGTTTCTCGCCTATTGTCCAGGCTACCATATTCTTGATAATATGTACTACATGTCTTTATTTTTGGAGATTCACCGTTGATGTTTGTTGTCTCTTTCCTCGTGGAGTCTCGCCTTGTTGAGCCTTTGTTTCTCGTGTATCATGTCCAGTCATTGCCCTGTGGCATCATTTCCCCACAGGACCCTTGTCTTTCATTTTATATCATTGCATTCGGTGGGATCTTAGGGCCAAAAATCCGTGCAATGTTTGTATTTAAGTCCCTTCTATCACGTCGAGACGAAGATTTCAATTTCCATATCTCTGGATAGAAGAAACTTAAATAGGGGCATCTGTAGCACCCTAATTTTTGACCTTAAGATCCCACCTCCTTGTGAATTTTTTTTGCATATTCATGTAGTCAATCACTTATGCATAACTAACCATTTTAACCAGTTTGTCCGTTTTGTTTTGTGAAGTTAGGTTTGCTGCTGGAAGTTCAGGAAATCATGGAAGTTTTACATGTACCTCTTATCTCCTGCAGACCCTTTAGTCAATACAAGTCTGGCCCCTCAAGGTCTCAGAGTTTGCCCTAAGGAGGGTTATATTTTCCTACTCTTGTGGTTTTGAGAATGGTCACGGAAAACTAATTGGAAATCATTTTGAGCTTCATTACTAATGGCATCTTCGCTTCAATGGTTTTGTTCGTGGCATGGGTTAATTCACGAAGTGGGGTCTTAGTCGTTATTTGGAAGAATTGGAATTTCAATTGAATGTTTTTTTTAAATGATTCAAGATCCAAGGTTCATAGGATTCGAGCCTTTAATTTGTCATTTAAGTTCTATTTGAATAAGGCCTCATAGCGAATATGGAATTGTTGGTGACATTTTTATGGGTTAAAGAGTTTGTTTTGTTCAAAAGTGAAATTCAAGCTACAAATTTAAGATCAATTTATAATTCAAATGAAAAGAGTTTTCTAGCAGTTTTCATCAAGTTTCAAAGCCATGTGAAGAAGGAGGTTTTCTTTTATGTGATGGATGAAGGATTTGTTTATTTATTTACTCGTTGGTTCAAGATTAGTCATGGAGTCAACTTCCATTATTTTGCAAGAATTTTGCTTATCAAAAATCAGTACAGTTTTTAAGAACAAGTTCCGAATTTGTTGCATAACTATTGTAGACCAATTAAAAGAATGTGAAATTACAAAACAATGTATATTTTTACATGATTTTTGTTTGGAATTACATTGGAATTTACAGCAAAAAGTCTTTAGTGTTTACAAAGACAAAATGTGATCTAATTTTTGATTCTTGAACAAGCTTCTTGGAGATCCATAGCCGGCAAGTACGCTCGGATTTTTGGCGATGCTTTCTTCATCGCGTACAATAGTTACCTGCAAAGAAAAACCATATCAGAAGTTAGAAATCATAAGCTTGCAAAGTCAAGAAGAAAAATAAAGTTTTTCGTGGCCCTCAGATTATAGAATCATCATTGGGCAAACTCAAACAGCCGGAAGGGCAACAATAATTCGCCACCAAACTTACGTCCTAAACAAGAAAAACCAGCAACAATGTCGAACCAAACAATATCCAAAGCCTCAAAGCAACAGTTCAGATTTAACGTCATCATCACTTTAATTTCAAAACCGTTCCCAACAGCATCAAACCAAACCAAGGCAATATCTGACCAATGTCCTGAAAAAGAGAAGATAAAGATTGAAGATAAAAATGGAATTCCGTCCCAAAAGAATAAAGAAACGATTTTTCTTCCCAACATAATCCAACACGGTTAAGAAATTTCCAAAACAATCCTCAACAGAATAAACCGAAAATGGAAACCTTCATCATCAGTAACCAAAAACGGAAATGGAAAGTCATAAACACAGTTCGGACAGAATCAAGCGAAAAAAGAAAACCATTTAAGTTTCTTCATTTCGTTTTAAAGAAATCAGACTATAAAAGAAGAAGGGATTCACGGAAACAAGGGGGGAAACCATCATAGTCTCAAAAATCCCACAGAAAGTTCACAAAGAACCCATCCGAAAAATCACGAAAAACCTCAAGGCTCAGAACAAGGGTTCGTCATCGCCCAAAATCCATAAAACAGTCACAAATCAATAAAACCCAGTCCATAAAACGAATCCACAAACAGAGTTCAAAATCAACAAATCCGTAAAGAAAATCAAAAGGGGCTCAGAGAAGACTCATCATCGCCCAGAAGCACCAAACCAACACAAGCCATCACGAACATCACGAATCAACAAAAAAAACCCACGAAACCATCAAACGGAAAATCTCATAAGCAAAACCCACCGTGAATCACGACAAGCGCGAAGCTCAGAGCACGATTCGTGGTCATCATCGCTATCGCCGCCACCGCATTGTTTAGGTAAAAAAAAAACCTTGGCCTCTAACATTTCGATTTATGTATGTCCTTGGTTAACAGGTTAAAAGAAAGAGAAGAGAAGAGTTCGCAAGAACAAGAAGAAGAGGAGATAAATCGCGCATGCGAAAAAGTAAGAGGAGAAGAATAAGTAGCAGCGTGAGAAGGAGACAAAGATCAGTGAAAAAGAGGCGCCGCATGGTGCTATGGGGACTAGGGTTTCTTTTGAAACCTAGTTTTTCCCCTTCTCTTAATACCGGACTGGGTATGGGTCCTGGAGTTTCATCACCCAGACCCAACCCATTTTTATTTTGTTTTTTTATGTGTTTTTTAATTCTTTTTGTAATATTAATTAATTAATAATAACACTAACACTAACCACTAACTTAAACATATAAAAAAAATCTGAAATAATAAAAATATAAAAAATATAAAATTAAAAAAAAACATGTTTAGATTTGTGTTTTAATTTTAATTTCTTAGTTTTCATAATAAATATAAAAAGAACCCATAAAAAAATATTAATCTAACAAAAATTCAAAAATATTTTATTTTATTTAAATTTTTTAGATAATTTAGAATTTAAGTTAATTTCTCTATTATTTAATTTTCTCATATTTCAACTTAATATTTTTTCTCAAAGAATACAAAAAATAAAAAACTTTTTTAGTTTATTTCCCTTTTTTCAATTTATTTAATTCTAACGTCTTAGCCTAGATTTAATCTTAATTAAATAATTTCCTAATAAAAAATAAAAACAAATAAATATCCTTGGCATTTTTTTTATTCAAAACTATTCAACTAATTTCTAAATTCAAAATAAAGTCCATCTCACCATTTACATCTAATCACTTCTCGATCCCATTCAAACTCAATCTCTAATCATTTGCTTATTGTATATTTAGCATCTCAATATCTCATGCTATCACTCATTATCATTGCTTTCCATTCTCCATTATCAACTGTCCGTTTCCGGAGGAAAGGTTTTCTGTTTGACCATCGTGTCAATGCCTTTACCCTTACCTCATCCTAGCCTTAGGATCCAAGTCTCTGTATTCGTGCTTAGGCTTCCCATCTTGGACACACCTCAACCTTTTCTTATCCTTAGGATTTGAGTCGTTGTACTCATGCTTAGGCGTCCCTCCGTGGAATACTTACTTCACCCTTTTCAACTCAACCTACAACGTAGAATTAGGAGTCGCCGTACTCCACGTAAGTGTTTCCATATGAACGTTTACCTCCCCCTGGAACCTTGATCGTGTTCAAGAAGTTCCGCATCCTCCTCTTTGAGGGGAACTACGATTACTCTGATTCCATCCCTACCTCGGATACATATGCACAAGATGCGATTTCTTGGCGAGTATACTTAGGACTAACCCATTAGGTCCTTTCTTTTACCTTTAACCCTTTAGCATTACCCTTTAAACAGATAATAATTAGCAAATAACACATTTAAACAAGAGGTTCCTGTAGAGTACTACAGATGTTTAGGATGCTAATACCTTCCCTAGGCTTAACCAACCCCCGTACCCTAGATCTCTCCCCGCATTGTGTTTACGATGCAAACTAGGTTTTTCCTTCTTTAACCTTTCCTTCGAGTAAATCAAAGACCGGTTGTGAATCTAAGATTGTGATTCAAATTAATTAATAATTTGATATCCTATTCTCACCATGACAGGATGTGGTGATTTGAGCATTCATAAATGGTACAACCCACACTCCTATCACCTTAAAATTTTGGGTGAGTATATGGCGTGTCTCTTACAAAGGTGTTGCTCTAGAAAGAAAAATTCCACAATCTTCAATGCTACCTAGTGAAAAATCTCCCCCAACATTTATCACTATGCCCCCGATATCTATATTATTCACGTTGTTTCCAAAACCTAGTATTGTTCCTATGTCTCCAAATCTCATTAATCGTCTCCGCCTCAGCACTATGGATTAAACAAGACTTACAGCCTTTGCCTTTACCTTTCTTGCTAATCCAATGAAGCTTCGCATGCCATCCACTAGGCTCATGCACAATATTCAATCATAAAAGGACCTATTGCTAAATTCTTTTCAATTAAGAGCAAATGAAAAACAAATTCTAAGTAGTCTCTACCTGCTGATAGAAGTTATAAATATCATCTATCAATATTCGAAATCTCTTAAGACACTCTTTTGTAGCCAATTTGTTATGGCAAGCCAACAATAGAATAAAATGCCCTAAGCCTTGCAAGAGTTTTCTGAAAAAGGAATCTCCAATTAACTTTGATCTCATCTTCCTTAATGTGGATATACATTTTCTTGGTACAATTCTTACTTGTCAGAAGAGGCCAACAAGGAATATCTTCTATGATCTAACGTTACTTCAATATGACCTTGATGATCAACGACATATTTGGCCCAATCTTAACATTTAAAACATCCCACCCTTTTAAGTAGAACGTATGAACCCACTTCACCCATAAAGTGTCTTTCTTTTTTCTCAAGTTCCACAATAACTTAGCCAGGCTAGCCTTTTTCCACCTAGACAAAGAAAGAATATTGAGACCACCATGACTTATAGTAGTACACATTTGTGTCCAAGCTATAGGAAATTTTTTGAAAATTGATTCACTACTAATCCATAGGAAGGATCTGCACACAGCATCAATGGGTTGATCAATAACCTTGTTGGGGAACGGAACGCACTACATCCAATAAGAGGAAATAGTTGAGATAATGTTGTTGATTAAATTTTTAATTTATTATTTATTTATTATTATTTATTATTTATGTTAATGTTATTATTAATAGTGATGGTTTAATATTATATTATAGCTATTATTATTATTATCGTTATTTATTCTTATTGTAGTATCAAATTGATAAGTAATATAACTAGGGTTGTGCCTAAAGTTGCTATCAATATGACACGTGGCTATGGTTGTCATCATGACAACCTTGGACTTTTGTATATTAGAACAAAATATAACCCGCCTGTTAGGGTTGGTCTATAATATATTAATGTCATTGTATATGAAAATTTAAACTTCATCAAAGTTTTAGATTTTTTTTTGTTTGTTTGGTATTTTTAAATTATTATATTTCAATAATTTTTATATGTAGTTTTATAAACACATATTTGAAAAACAATTGAGTTTTAAGAGTAATAAATAGTAAATTTATTTGAATAATTATTATTTATGTTTATTATAATATTTGAGAATTTGTTAAAGTTTAAGGAGTGTGTAATAGTAAATAATATAAGAATTATACTAAAATTTATCAATTAGTTGTATCTTAAAATCCTAATAATTTAACTGAATGAATAATATCTAAAACAACAATTTCATGGATCACTTTATAATTTAGTTTTATTTATTTTTAAAGAATAATTGATTGGTTGTCATTTACAATCCAATAATAATTGTACTAAAATATAATTTAAAAAAAAAAGTTTCAAAATTTTCAATATTACATTAATTGTTGACTTAGAAATTGAAATGATAAATAATTATTATCAATAATAATTAAGAAATATATTTTCAAAATTTCTAATAGTCATCAATCATAGGTTTAGGACTTCAATTGATAGGTAACTAATAAATAAATGCTATCAATTCTAAAATCATAATAGATAAGTAATTATAATTTTGAAAAATAATATTATTTTTAATAGTGGTAGCAAAATATTATATTATTACTAGCTAATGTTTTCTATGTTATTATTTGTTGTTGGAAATAAAGAAATATTTATTAAAATAAATTAGAAGAATAAACAAGGTGACACAAAGTTCCAACCAACACCCAAGACAAAGAAGATAAAACAAAGTCCGTACTAATTCATAATTAGATTAGCTATATTCTTCCTAATCTTAGGATTACATGTTACACCCTAATTTTGACCCTGAAGCGTTGGACCATACATATCATAACATTTCATCATTTGTGCATCATATCCATTATGCATATCATCTAAACATTATGCCTCTGAAATGCAAGTCTTTTAGCTTTTCGTTAAGTTCAGGTTTGGCAAGATTGAATCAAAGATTAGGCTAAGTTGAGTACATGATAGTCCTAGTTGAAATTCAGTGGCAGTTTGACCTAATCTTGGTCAAACATTTTGATTTATTTCAATATTAAGTTATCAGGATTAGGGTTTTTGTGTGACGATCCAAGTTTATCTGGTGAGGTCAAGTTGTAAGACTCATTCAAGAGTCAAAATAATTCCAAGATCAATTTTCCTAAGCTTTGAACTCAATTTTATGCCATCTCAAATTCATATGCCAATTTTATCTAAGATTCACATCTCAAATCCCATAATTTTAACTCAATCTCAATTCATTTTTATCTTCATCCGAGTTCATAATCACAAATTCGAGATTCAAATTTAGTTACACTTTAAAATTTCATCCAATTTTTACGCTTCATATTCAAGTTTCTTTAATGAATTCAATTTAAATTTCAAAGTTTCATAACCAATTATTAAAAAAATCCAATTCAAATTCAATCCCGTTTTAGGTTCACTTCAAGTATCTAACTCAAGTCCAGTGTGTCGCTACTGCGAAAATAAGGTGTTGGCAAAACAGAAGAGTCGCCACCTTTCGTTATTTATCCCATAGAAAGGAAAAGAAAACGATCGGAAAAACCTGACGAAAAGGTATAAGACAAGGTCATCGCAACCATGTCTGGGTTCGGGAGTTGGTTATGCAAGGGGAGGGTATTAGCACCCCTCACGTCCATCGTACTCGATGGGATCCACGCTTGTTGTGTTTATCTGACGGGTTGGTTTAACTATCTACCTATCAAGGCTGGTCTGAAAAGAAAAGAAAAATGAATCGGCAAAGCCTCGCAGCTTCGTGCCTACGTATTCTCGTCAGAGAACGAGAAATCAGAGTCAACGTAGTTCGGCTAACTACGGGTGATGGGGAAGGTGGCTCGCCAATACGTCAGTATTGTGCCTACGTACTCTCAACAGGTGTGAGAGATCAGAGCTTACGTAGTTCGGGATACTACAGATAACCAGGGTGTTCTCGATCACACAGGGGTGAGAGAAAGGATTGACGATACCGGCGTACGCATTCTAGCAGTTAGGTGTATGCTGCTCGACCATTGGAGACTTAAGCGTTACCTGTTTGCGGTAGAACGGACGTAGTATGTCGGGGTTTAAAGGTATGGGAACCTACGGGAACTAAAACTACGGTTTGGTCTCAATTACGCTAGGGCAAGAGAAAGGGAACATTAGTCGTTAACGGGAAAGTCTCGATCGTACGGAAACGAGAGAACAGAGAAGTTGGTTGTTAATATGCTCGCTAGGATATCGCATCCTATGCCTACATATTCTCGTCTGATACGAGAAATCAGAGCAGCTGTAGTTCACTTAACTACAGGAAAGGGGAAAAAGAAACACAGGTGAAATCATTAAGCAGATGAAACATAAAGTAACTGGATGCAGATGCGATGCAACAACACAAGCAGAAGGAGAGACTCAACTTCTAAGAAATCAAGCAAAGAGAACAAACAAAAGCAGACAAGCAAAGAGAGGGTCACCTCAACCTTTTAATGCAAACACATCAGCTAGAAAAGGGAAAACAACACACAAGCAGAGGGAGAAACTCAACCTCTAATAAAACAAGCAAAGGGAGCTCAGCTCAACCTTTCAATGCAGTCATGCTCCTAGCCTACAATACTCTAAACATTAGACTATCCTAATGCATCAAGCAATGTCAAACAAGGAAGATAAATGTAACCAATATGAGCAACAGGGAAGTCATCCCAGGCTACATCAGGTTGGATGTGTGTCAACACAAGAGTCTATCATGGGCTCAACCTCTTGAGGAATGCACAAAATCCAACCAAGGGAAGGATTAGGCTCTCCCAAGAGGGATCCTATGTCAATAGGACAGAGAAATTGGGTATTAGTCCTAGATGTCAATCTAAGGTATCTGGTTAAAGTGTATCAACATAGAATGTCCATCTCAGGCTCAACCTGTTGAGGAATGCACAGAATCCAACCAAGGGAAGGATTAGGCTCTCCCAAGAGGGATCCTAAGAAAAGGGACTTGGATAAAGAAGACAGTATAAACCAAAGGAATATACCATGCCATTTAATGTCAATCCAAGGCTCAACCTCTTGAGGAATGCACAGAATCCAACTAAGGGAAGGATTAGGCTCTCCCAAGAGGGATCCTCATCATAACTTGAAGGAGGAAGATAGTATGAACCAAAGGAATATACTATACTGATGGATGTCAATCCTAGGCTCAACGTCTTGAGGAATGCACAGAATTCAACCAAGGGAAGGATTAGGCTCTCCCAAGAGGGATCCTAAAGATAGGACTAGGAAAGTTTGGAATGACAAGGCAAGCTTAATCAAAGAAACCACACAAGGGATAGGAATCATCACAAAAACTTCCAAAAAATGTTTTAGCTCTAAAAGAAGTCATCCTAAGGGAACTTAATGGTATTTTAATGACTTTAAAATGGACCTAAATAGGTGTCAACCTATGTACTAAGGGTTAATGGGAAGATTGGATGCTTAAAGTTGGCTAAAAGTTCACTTATGAGGCCAAACTAGGAGAAGGTGCAAGTTGAAACATGCAAACATTGGTTAGAAAGAAAAATGTCGGAAAAATAGGAAATTAGGTCCTAAAATCTTGATAAAATTCCTAAATGATCCTAAATGTGTTAAAAATCTATGGTTAAAGTTTCAAGTCCAAACTATAATCCTAAGGGCACTAACAGAAAGCTAAGTCAAGATGTATGCTATGGGGAATTCAAAAGGGGAAGACTCTAAAGATGTGCCTCAAAACCTATTCAAATAGAATTTAAAAAATGCAAGAAACATATTACAATATTCTACAAGGTATCAACATTCACCATACAAAAAATCAAATATTAATATGGATTATTGAAAGAGAAAGAAAATCATAAAGCACAGCATGTAATTTCTCAATTATTAAAAACACATTAAAATGGGAAATATGCAATTAATTGAAAAATGCATTAAAACTGAAATTAAAAAATATGAAAAAATTCTAGACATATTCAACTATCTACATGATTTTTTTCAAGATTTATTGAGTCAATTTCATATTTTTTCTGAATTAAAATGAAACAACTATCAATAAAAAACACAAAAGAAAATGAAATGAATTAAGAAAAGCCAAACGGTGCAGTTAGTAACTTCCTACGTGTATATTACATTGGGTCGTGCGAGTGGTGGTGGGAATAGCGAACTTAAGGCCCAGCTGAGTCTCTTAATGAAACTCAGCATTTTGGGCAAGGCCAAGGCTGCACGCGAAATTAGATCCCAGCCGTGTGATGAACCTACCGAGTCTACGATCTGGCGCGATCGGACGGACGTGACGCGAGCTGGAAATTTGAATATTAAAATGGAGGGAGTTGCACGCGGTGGTTGGGGTGGCGGCCGGAGAAGATCCGGTCATCTTCTCCGGCGGAATGAATGGTGACCGGTTTTGAAATCTCATCAAAAACTCAACTTTTTTATACCGTTCTCTTCCTCTCACTTCCTAGATCATGAATATCCTATTCTTTTTCATTATTATCCAATAAATAAGGAGAAATTTGAACTACAACCTAAGGTGCCATTTCCTAAATTTTCAAGAAACTTAACCATTCTAATTCTAAAAGCTTCTACCTATCCTAAGGAGTGTAAATCCATGAAAATGGCACTAAAAATCCTCAAGAATAGAGAGCATGGATGAAAAGTAAGAACCTGGTTTTGAGCTTCAATGGAGGTGTCAATTGGCAATGGTTCTCACTCCAAATGGTGTAGAAAGCTTCAATGAATCATCCTCAAGCTTCTAGCAACCTTGGTTTGGCTTGAATGTGTGTAATTCTCCAAAAACGAAAATCGATTTTTCTTCACTTTTTCTCCATGAAATTTTGTTGTAACTGCCTCCAAATTCTGTTATTTTCTGTTAGAAATGATTAGAATATTATATACAATGGATATGTGATGATTTGCAGCCCAATGGAAGCCCATAATAGTCCAATCCAAAATTCACATTTTTGCACTTTCAAGCTTTGTAATTTCCATGAAAACAGAGCCAACCAGCTTGCAATTTGATTCATATCAGTTTCTTATGATGCAAGGATCATGTGTGGCTGAGATTGATCCCTTGGAAATGAATGGATGGTTGATTTTGCATTTGTTGCTTAAAGATGAAGAAACCATGGAATTGGCATAGCAAATGACTTCAAATTTGATTTCTGATTTTTCCATTGTTCTTAAAACATTATTTGCACTTAAAAAATGTACCAACATGACATGAATTGGTTTAAAATGTATTTGATCCAAACTAGCCCTTTTCAAGCTTCCTTTCATGAATTTTTCTTCATACATTTTCCAATTCAAGCCATATCAATGATCTCTTGAGGTTTGATTGACCAAATAATACCATTTTGAGCAACATTTAAGTTGGCAAGATTTTCATTTGAGGTATGCAAAGTGGTGAACTTGACCTATAATGAAAATGACCTGTAATCTTACTTTCCCAAAATACCCTTGACTTGTAAGTCTCATATCTTGAGTTCTACAAATCCAAATGAGGACTTCTAGTACTCTTTGGAAAGCTAAGATGATGAGGAACAATATTCATGTTTGTCACAAATTGAGGAGAAACATCCTTCTAGCCCAAAAATGTCCTGGAAGTTGGTTGACTTTCAAGTACCAAAATCACATTCATCTGATGACCTGTAACTTGTCTGCCTCATAACTTGAGTTCTAGAAATCCAATGAATGACTTATAATACTCAAATTAAAGGTATGAACATTCTCTACATGTCTCATGTGGATATCAAGATGAGATGAAACTTGTATCCTGAGTTATGTGGTCTTGAAGTTAGGCACTGAAATAGGGGATTTTACACTGTCAAGCTTAGAAACCCTAGCTCAATAACTTCTCACACTATTTAATATTGATTAATTGATATTGAAATGATATATGACATGTCCCAACACCATATTCCATGATCATAGTTGCTTGGAATTGAGTCTTAATCTCCTCAAGACTTACAGTTGACTGAGGGTTGACCAGGTGAAAACCCTAGTTGCATAATGACTCTCAAAACCTCTTATGAGCTCCCACAATGCTTCATACCCATATCCATGGACTCACAATCATCTGGTGATCTTTTCACGGCCTCCAAGATAGGAGGTGAACCACATACAACTCTTTGACTTTTTTGATGGTGATAAGCTCTTGAATAGCTTGAATATAACTCCTTGATTAGGTTTAGAACTTGGATAACCTCTTCTTGATAAGCACACCCCTTGATCCCCTGTGAATGGATGATGGTATGCAAATGCTAATGCAATGAATGCAATTCTAAGGTTATGAAACAAAAGCCAGTTAAAGAAAAAGGTTGGGCAAATTTTGGGGTGCAACACAGTGCAAACTCCATTTTATGTCAATTTCCAAGTTTCATTTTAATTCAATGCCATTTTAATTTTCAAAAAGGGTCGTTTAGATCTCATGTATTTCAACTCTATCCAATTTAAATTCCAATTCAAATCAATTTCAACTTTTAATTTCTTTCCATTTTTTATATATTCAAGTTTGTGCTAATTCAACCCATTTATCATTCAAGCCTAATACATCATCCATGTCTAAGTTATAGAGTCCAAATCAAATCTGAGCCCATATTTTTTTTAAGACCCAATACATTACAAGAAAGAATGCAACATGACAAAGGAAAAGAGAAATGAGGTAGCATACATGAGTAATAAAAATGGCAAGTTGTTACATGTTACAATCCAATTACAACCAAAGTCGGGGAAAATACAAGTTCCATTATGAGATTAAAGAAGAGCAATGACAATTCACTACACAAACTTCAAAGTTTTCTCCTACCAAAATCTGCGCAAAAATAATAAGCAATCGTACAGCCAATTCCCCCACTTGCTACTGCTACCTAGGGATGTAAATGGACATCCATGAGGGCGGATAGTATGATATCCGTGTCTGCCCCGCTGGATAAATATGATATCCGTATCTGCCCCAATCCATGCGGATATCAGTTAAGCGGGTAATCCACGGGTTTTAAGGTATCCGCGGATATTTACAGATATCCATGAATAACTTTTTTTGTCTAAAATTATTTTTTAAAAATATATTTTTTCGCTCTCAATTTAAAACTTCATCATATTATTTTCATTCTTTTTTCACTAAAACATAATAACATTCAAACATAATATCCATACATTTCATTTTTAACAAAATAAAATTCATCATACCATATAATAATTGTTTAAATAAAACAAAAAGTAATAATGCAAATAGTTTTCATCAATCATTACAAAATTCCATATTATGCATTCCTTGCTTAACATTCATACTTTGGTTTCCTAGCTTGGAAGATGTAATGACGTCTATAATAAATTAAAAATATTTAAATACTTTTTATAATTTATTAATGGGTATAGATATTCGCGGGTACGGGTATCATTAAACCCGCATCCACATCCATTAAATAACGGATATTTAAATATCTATTTATTTTATCCATGGATATCCATTAAGCTATCCACATTGTATCTGTGACGGATTATATCCGCGGATACCCGCGGGCACAGGCTTTTTTGCCATCCCTACTGCTACCTCAGCTAGTTACTACCACCACGTTACCACCTCACGCTGCTAGCTATGTTCTGGAATCCGCAATATGCAAAACGATTCGTACAAATTCACAACAACACCATCACTCCTTTGTTTCCTTTATGTAAACCAAACTACATACAAGACCCACATGTACATATCTGCAACTCCACTACAGCAAGCGAAACCGCGCAAAATGCATTGCACTTGTCGCGACTCTCCACCTCATACTGGCCACAACCACAAATCAATATGTGTTCCCTCGCCTTCGTACAACCTGCGCTACAACATACAAGACCTACTCAATTCGTATGATCTGCAAGAACCGCAAGAAAATGGCAAAACCATAGCAGCAGATAGCAGATACAATACAGTTAATTTAACACAAAATAGGAATAAGACAAACCATAACAGAACAGGGATCTCAGAAATTGTTGCAAAACATGTCTGCTAAACCTAATTGGATTGAATATATAATAGCACTATTCATCATCATAAAAGGGGGCCCTAATTTTTCTACGCCGCGGAGAAACCCTAAGAGAAAATCGCCTCCACACAGAAATTAGGTTTTCTCACTAAAGTTTATGTATTTGTTTTATTTAAGGAAACTCAGACCTAAGGGATTGCAGACATTCATAGAAAAATCGTCAAGCCAAGTTGTAAATCAGATAAGAAGAGAGAAAGAAAGAAGAAAGAAGCAGCGAATTCGGAAACTGACCTTTGCTGGAAAACTTGAACGCGGAGCTCCTTCGATCTAGGTATGCTTCGCCTCTTTCATGGCCCCTAAAGCTTGATGTGGTTTCATCATGCTTTACTACTCCTTTTTCCCTCTTTAATTTGTTGTTGCGCTTCGCCTTCGTGGGTCTAGGGTTTTGGTTTAGAGTGCGTTAATTTAAGGTTTTGGTTGAAATTTGGAGGACTTGGGCATCAGATTCGAAGTGAGAGGAAAGAGTTAGAGGGGGGTTTGTTTTGTTTTGGTTTGGTTTTGGGAGAGGTCTCGCCGGAGAAGACGGCGGCGGCCACCGAGCGCCACCTTCTTCTCCGGCCTTCTAGGGTTTCTGAAGAGTTGAATTGTTGAGAGAGAGAGAGAGAGAGAGAGAGAGAGACGAGATTTGAGATATGAAGATAAGAGTGGGAAGAAAGAGAGAGATTGGAGTCACACGAATGGGCTCCTTTTGTTTTGTTTTCCTTCTTATTCGTCAATGCATGCAACCGAGTGGAGAAGGTTTGGGCCACCTGGCCGCCATGTGTTATGGAACTTGGGGGGTTGACTGGAGGTCAACCAGGGATCCCATGAGGATCCCCTTCGTGTTACCTACCTGTTGCACCCTAAAATTTGCTCAACCTTATTCACTTGGTTTATGTTTCAATATCATTAGCATTTGCATATAGAGTCATGTACATAGACTAATCATCTGCATAGCATAGCATAGCAAGTCATCCAACAGGGGATCAAGCATTATTCTCATCTCTAGAGGCCTATCCAGAGGTTATTATCCTAATTCAATCTCATTCAAGTCATCAGAAAAGAATTTGAAAGCAGAGAGTTCAGTGGATCAAGCTTTGAGTCTATCTCCTATCTGAGGGCATCTGAGGATCAACAAGGGAATTATGAGCTGTGAGTTGAGCATGGAGAGTATCTAGACATCTTGGAGGACTTAGAAAGTCATTTGGAGAAAAAAACAAGTTGTTGATGTGAGCACAAGAGTTGCAGTTGAGGACAGTCAACTAGGGTTTCATCTGGGTCAACCCTAGGTTAACCCTAGGTCAATTGATTGATTTAAGGGCATTCAGGTCTATTGGAGAGATGTGGGGTTCATCATTTGACATATAGAGAAGGATATGGTGATATGCTAAGAAGAAATCAAGAGAAATCAAGGAGAAGAGGAGTTTCTAAATTAGGGTTTCTATGTAAAATCCCCTAGTTTAGGTCAAATTTCCAAGCAAGATAAGTAAAAATGCAAGCTTCAAATGGATCCTTGGCCAACATGAAACTTATAGAGGATCTCAAGACATTTAATTTGAGTGGTGGAAGACATCAAGTAGATTTATAGAACTCAAGTTATGGTCCTTGCAAGTTACAGGTCATCTGAGGTATCTGAAATTTTGTCTGTGAAAGTGACTTGACTTCCAAGTAATTTTTACCCCTCAAGGAGATTTCAAATGAATTTCTGGTCAACATAAGAGTTGTTCCTTATTGTCTTAGCTTTCTATAATGGTATGGTATGCCTTCATATGATGTGGGAAATTCTACTTATGGTCTTGGCAAGCAAAGGGTATTTTGGTCATTTGTGAATTACAGGTCATTTTAACCTATGCCCTAAACTCATACAAGGAGGCCTCAAATGGAAAAACTTACAACATCAAACTTTCTCCAAATGACATTTTGAGTCTAGAAAAGTGACCATGAGAGATTGGAAAGATTCATGGCACAAGGTTTCAAAATTGTTGAATTTAATGAAGAAAAATGGACTTAAAAATGAGATTTTTCATATTTTGGCCAAATGAAGCAAAATTATAGGTCATTTTGAATGGAAAGATCATTTTAAAGACATTGGATAAAGTGGAATTTTGAGTTTAGTTCATAATTTGTGAGTTATCCATGGTTGCTTGCAATGTAAGAAACATAATCAAAATCCAAGGGAATTTGTGCAAGGGAAACTTCTCCAAGTTTCTAGGAGGTTCTAACCTCATCTATATATTCATGCAAGATGGTTCATGCAAGGGTTGGTGCTTCCATTTGTTCAAAATCCCAAATTTTCCACACTTTCTTCATTTTGTATAAGTTTTCCAAAATCTCTATAATCTCCATCAATCTTCACATTTGTTGATTGAATCTTCATCATCATCATTCAAACACTATGATTCACATCAAGAATTGGCTGAATTGATCAAGAATTGTACCATTCATCATCTTTTTCCCATTTGCATTTTCTATCCAAACTCCATTAAAGCTTCATCTACCATTCCAATTTCTGTTATCATCATCATCCACCATCATCCTAGAGGGTTTGGCAAAGGAAAGTGGAAGGAATTCGTGGCTGGAAAAGGAGATCCAAGTTCAAACTCCAACTTGCATGAAGAATGGAATAGAGTGATTCACAAGGATTGATCAAGAACCATTGCAAACAGAAGCACACACACTCATTGGAGATCACTTTCAGCAAGTATCAAGGCTTGAATTGGAGTCTAACCACCATTGCCATCAGCACTTGCAAGGTATGCATAATCTTTCGAATCTCCTCATTTATGCTGTTGTAGATCATGTGGTTAGGATAGGAGTGCTTAGAAACCATAGTAGATTAATTCTTGAAACTTAGGGAGAGTTATATGAAGTTTGGTGGCAGAGTGGTGGAACTGTGATGAGCAAGAAAACATGGTTTAGGGAATGATAATCATGAGAGATTAGCTCAGAATAATCAGTGCAACATGGTGATTACATTAGGATGAAAATTGGCAAGGTTTGGTTGAGTTGATCACAGGTGCAAAGATTGAATCCCAACTGTTATACTTATCGAATTGATGTATAGGCTGAGTTTTAGAAGGAGGCAACACCATGGCTGTGTAGAGGGAGAGTTTTAGAGTATTTTTGGTTTTTGAATCTCATGATTTCATGGAGGTATGAGAGAGAACAGAGGGATGGAAGAATCGTGCATGAGAAGGGTTTTCTGAAACCCTAAGTGGCTGGAGGTTGAAGAAGGGTCAGGAGCCACACGATCTCATTTTGACTTTTGACTGAAGAACTAATCTAACGGATCATATTCAATTGGAAAACGGAGGGAAAATTTTAAACATTGAAACGCGCCGTTTCATTTAATGGAGGGACTTGGGCTCAGACAGCTATTCGCACCCCCCAATTTGATGGGCCCAACGCGCTGAACTTGATTTTCTTGCTTTTCTCACCCCCTCCCTTTATTTCTTTCTATTTTCTTTTCTTAATTTCTTTTTATTTTTCATTCATTTTTGAAAATTCATAATAAATCAGAAATTGCATATTTTCAATTCATTCTTTTTTTAACATTTTCTTTAAAAAGTCAAGAAAATTATAAAAAATAAAAATTGCATTTTATTTTTTATTTGATATTTTTCCCATATTTTCCAAATAAATAGCATTTTAAATAGTTTCATTTCATACATAAATTTGTTAATTTTTGTTCTATTAATTGCTTTAATATTTTTCACCCATTCTTTTTAGGTTGTTTAGTTTAGGCATTAAACTTGTAGATACAATTTATTTCCCATTTTTTAGAAATTAATTTGAGGTGATTTGTTTAGGTGTGAATAACATGAACAAACTAGGGTTTTAGGTGATGACTTAGGAGAATTAATTCATTTCCCTTAGGACTTAGAGATTGAGTAGGTTAGCTATGGGACTATAGGGGCTATGGGTAGTTACTAGATCCCCTTAGAAAAAGTCAGGATTCCCCTACTGCTATTAATGTACTGTATATATCTGATTGACTGGTGTGGTGTGCCCTCTGGGGATTATTGCTTGCTTGTTTGGGTATTGGGATTTGTTTGGGGACCTGGGAGAGCTGAAGACTTGAGGAGATGAAGCCATTGGAGATCCAGAGATTGAAGTTCAACTTCCAAAGTTGAAGAGGAGTTTCTTGCTAGCAGATGCTGAGGAGATTAGGGTTTAGGAGCTAGGCAGAGCTCAAGATTAGAAAGCTTGTTTCTCAAACATGGATTGCCTTGTCTGCATCCATTCTTCTCTGTGATACAGAGTCTCTCTAAGACACTCACCCCCTTCCTTTGGAAGGCTTGGTGATAGTGTCTAAGAGGTAGAACTCTTGAGAGAAAGTATCATATGTGTTAGAAGCAGTCTGTTCACCACCTTTGGTAGTCAACTGATTGCTTAACACCCAATTCACTCTTGTGACTGATCCCTCATCCTGGAGGTTTGAACTTGAAGAAAAGCCATTGCAGATAGAAGACTGATGATCAAAGCCCTTGCCTGAAGGCCATGAAGATGGAGATTGATGCTTGTTGAAGCCTGTAACTGATTGGAGGTTACTTGGAGCCAGATGTTGATTCAAAGCTGCTGAAGCTGTTTGTTTTATTGCTGTATTTCATTTCTGATGTATTGATTGGTTTTCTGGACTGTATTGTTTGCTGTTTAACCTGTTGGGTTGAAAGTGAATCCTGTTTACTTTCGCCTATTGTTTTCTAGGTTCGAGGTTGAGTGGGACTCCCTTGCCTCGCTTGTATTGCTGCATTCATGCATTTTATTGCTTTACTGAGTATATCTGCTATTGTTTCTGTTTCTGCCTATCCCGTAGGATCTCTGTTTCTCTCTGCGCAAGAGAGGAGCATGATAGACACTAGGTCTTAACCCATGCATGATAACATTAGGTTAGTTTGATTCCCTTCGCAACCGTAGGTTAGAGTTCTATCTCTTCTTCCTCAAAACAAACAGAAAAACACATAAAGATTTCAAATACCATAAAAGACACTTCTTCCGTAAAAAGAATGTGAACTCATCAAGCCGTTATTTTTGTCCGCCGGGACTGTTAATCAGAAAAACCTTTTTCAGAAGGAATAAAATCAATCAAGACAGACCTGTGTCATACGTGACCCGAACTACGTTTGCTCTGATCTTTCATGCTGTATGAAAGTACGTAGGCATAGGATACGATATCCTAGCGAGCAACCTTCCCCTCCTTTCCCGTAGGTAGGCGAACTACGTTGACTCTGATTTCTCGTTCCAAGCGGGAATACGTAGGCATAAAGTGCGATACTTTGCCGAGTCATTTTTATTTTCTTTTTAGGGTAATGTTAACTTGTGCCCTTGGGGCACATGTTAAGGAAACTACTTTTAGTAAATTTGTATTGGAAAAAATAATTTTTAAATTTATTTTATACTTTAATTTAAGTTTGAACACAATTTCCAAGATGATATTTCTTAATTTAGTTCTTAACATGTGCCCCAAGGGCACAAGTTAACATTACCCTTCTTTTTAACCCTTGACCTATAGTTTAGATAGAATAACAATCCATACCCGAAAACAAGCGTGGATCCCGTCGAGTACGACGGACGTGAGGGGTGCTAATACCTTCCCCTTGCGTAACCGACTCCCGAATCCAGGTTTTGGTTGCGACGACCATACCTTTCCCGTGTTGTGCGAGGTTTACTCTGAGCGTTTCCTTTCCCTCCCGTGGGATAAATAACGCACGGTGGCGACTCTTCTGTTCAGCCGGCGCCGATTTTCGCAGTAGCGACACTACCGTGCACCTCTCTTTGGGTGCATTTGATTTGAGTCAATGATGGACCCATCAAGGATCAGACATATCTTGTCTTCCCTGGGAGTCAACCTTATTGACTGGGTCAGTGAGGGACCCTTTCCTCATTTGGGCTTTTGGGTTTTTGTTAGGTTTTTGTGCCGTGCTGAATGCACCCCCATTTTTGTCTTATTTTTGGGCCCATTAATCTCTTTTTTGTTTTATTATTAGTATTATTATTATTTTGTAAAAAACATGTACATAGAAAAATACCATTTGTTAAATACATTAATTATTTTTATTGTCAATTAGTTAAATTATTAATTTATTTATTCTATTTTTATTATTAGTATTATTGTTAATTTGTAGAAAATAAAATATATAAAAAATGATTTGTAATTATTGTTAATTATATTTACTATTAATTAATTAAATTATTAATTTATTTTTGTTTTATTTTATTATTATAATTAGAAGAAAATGTATGTAAAAAGGATTTGTTAATTATGTTAATTATATTTATTTTATTAATTTGTTTATGTTTTATTTTTATTATTAGAAAATATGTATACATAAAAAAATGATTTGTTAATTGTATTAAATATATTTACTATTAGTTAACTAAATTATTAGTTTATTTTTTTATTTTATTTTTATTAGTATCATTATAATTTGTAAGAATATGTATATATAGAAAAATAATTTGTTGATTATGTCAAATATATATTTTAATTAATTAGATAATTAACTTATTTATTTTCTTTTTGATAATTAGTAGAAAAAGAGGTGTATATATATGATTTGTTAATCACGTTGAATATAATTATTATTTTTTAAATATTTAATTAATTTATTTCATTAAGTTTTTATTAACTAATAATTTGGTGTTGGATAGTTTAGTTTAAATTGTGTAACTTTCGATTACTTATTGTGGTCGCATGATTTCGTTATATGTTTTGTCTACACGGTGATCATACTTAACGAAGTTCTTACATACCCATTCAAGATAACAATAATTTCTCGATCCAACGTCGAGCCGCTTTCACCCTTGTAAGTCAAGTGTCTATGCCTCGCCGTCGACCTTACCCTATATCTATAGGATCTCCTATCCCTTAGTTCAACCGCTTTCGTTTCGTACATAAACTTAAACCTCGATTCCCATCAAGCGTTTTATTAAAGAAAACTTAATATACTTAATCATATTTAAACTCAATTTTGATAAAGATGAAAAGGGGGTTGGAATCGAGTCTTTGATTCCTCTTCTCAATTGTTTGGGCTCGAGGAGCCTTTCTTAAGTCTGAACAATTGTCTTCTCTAAAAAAATTCTAATCCGATAAACGAAATCCAATCTATTTTCCTAAACACTTAAATGAAAATGAGAGAGAGTCAAGCCTTTGACTTGCTTTCCCGATTACTTGGGCCCGAGAAGCCTTTCTTAAGCCTCGAGTAATCGTCATTCATAAGCCACGCTAATTATATTAAAACTATTTCATAATATAAGATGAAAAGATAATGAGTCGAGCCTTTGACTCATTCTTGATTTACTTGAGCCCGATGAGCCTTTCTTAAGCCTCAAGTAATCCTCATCCGATTAAAATACTTTAACTATCTTATATCGTTCAAAATGCTTTTCCTACACAAGCTCTTTTTGAGATGAAAAAGAGAGAGTCAAGTCTTTGGCTCACTTTCTCGATTACTTGAGCCCGAGGAGCCTTTCTTAAACTTCAAGTAATCGCCATCCGATTAACTTATTCGAACCATATCCAATTCCTTCACCATTAAGGGTGAAAAAGAGAGAGTTAAGTGTTTGACTCACTTTCTTGATTACTTGGGCCCGAGGAGCCTTTCTTAAGCTTTCAAGTAATCCTCATCCGTTAATTACTTTAATTATCTTATCACTCTAAACATTTCTCAAACACAACCTCTTTTCGAGATGGAAAAGAGAGAGAGTCAAGTCTTTGACACACTCTCCTGATTACTTGAGCCCGAGGAGCCTTTCTTAAGCTTCAAGTAACCGTCATCCAATTAAATACGTCAACACATTAATTCAACTTTTCGTCGCCGTGCGAACCGTCAAACCTTTTCATAAACATGAGATACGGTGTCTTGGGAACGACGCAAAATATTGCTTCGTCCACATAACCTATTTGAGTCGAGATAAGTGGCGTGTTTCCCATGAATGTTGATATATGGAAATCCATTCAAAGTGATGCAAACGTCCTCTTCTCACGCGTTTAGATAAAACAATATTTCCTATCAAATACGACTAAGTATCTTTCGATAAAATTAAATCAACATCCGTAATCCGAATTACGGACGCTCTGATTTCTCATTTATCAAAGAAAATACGTAGGCACAAGATTGCGATGATTTTGGCGAGTACAATTCTACAACCTCCTCTCTTGAGAAGTGAAGATGAAATTTAAAGTGTTCCTCGTAAGTGACTGATGTGGCACAAAGTTGAAGTTGCAATGAGATATATAAGATTCATATTTAATATATTTTAAATATATTAATAAATAAACAATAGATCTTTCAATTATTTTAATTAGGCTTTGTTTGGCAAGACACGTTTTCAAGTTTATAGCTTATAGCTTATAATTTATAAGTTCATATGACAATTTAGACCCGTTTAGTAACGACTTTTTCATAATGAGCTTATAGTTTATTTTACTAACTTATAGCTTATTTTTCAAGCGCTATTTTAAATAGCGTTTTAAGTTATAGCTTATCATTTTTTCTTCCACTTTTATCCTTATTATTTTAATAAAAATCCACTTTTATCCTTTATAATTTTATTTTAATTTAAAATAAAATAATTACATATTAAATATCTTTCATGTCATTTTACATTTATAAGTTAATTTTACCAAACACATCAATTAGTTTATCAATTATTAATCATCAACCATCAGCTATAAGCTATAAGCTATCAGTCATCAGTCATCAACCATAAACTATAAACTATCAACTAGCTTATAAGTCAACCGTTATTTTTACCAAACAGAGCTTTAGTCTATAATTCAGTAGAAAGTTATAAAAAATAAACAAGGATTAACTAATTGCTTAAACATTAAGTAAAGATATAATTTTTGCCAAAACGGCTAAAAAAATTCAGCTTTTAACTACTTTCAAACTTGATTATATTTTTATCAGTATGTTTTGACCGAAATTCAATTACGCATTCTCATTAAAAATATTAACGTAAAAGGGAGTTACGATATTTTTGTTTTCCAAAATCTGAACCTACACAATGACTTTTCGTTTCAATGACCTTTCTCTTTTATGTATTTTAAGCGTTGTTATGGTTTTGCTTTTTTCGGGTAATGAAATAATGTTAGCTTTTAATTATTAGATTTTTTAACCATATGGATTTTTTTTATAAGCAACAATATATTTAAAACGGTATACAAGGTGTACATCAAACCAACTACAAAGTACGAAGACCCAAAAAAACCAACCAAATCTACAAAATACATATCTACTTTCCTTAAAAAAAATTTAAAGGAGACATACACCACTCATAGTAGCTACACAAGGTTTATTATAATTCCATAATTCAACTCATCTCCAAGAATTTTGCATCACTCTAAGTAAAATATCAACATATTTTTCAATCAAATTATTAAATATCATATAGGTTAATTAACATTCATTTAATTGCAGCAACGGTGAATTTTCAAGATCTTTTGGGACATAAATGCATAAAAAATGCAAAGATATGGAGGTGATGGACTTTGCTATAAAACTTGCTATTGTTTGACTTACAGTATCTCATGGGTTTATATAGTTTGTTGTGTACACATGCTTATCCATTACATTTTATATATTTTATTATTAAACTTTGTACTAGTTATTCTTTTCTCATTTTTATAGGTATTGTTGTAATCATTTATTAAACAATTTCAAACTCATTTTTAAAACATTACTTCTTAGTACACAATTTTGGTGTGTTACAATGGCGTACAATGATTTTTTGTTTGACAAATTCACGAACAAACTCAGAAAAGTTAGTAATGAGGCTGCAAATTGGTTGCTAGATCTTGAAAAGCTTTGGAGCACGTGGACAAGAAATACCATTGCCTCTGAATGCAAATCTGATCATGTAATAAATAATGTTTTAAATTTCTTTAATAGTTAGTTGGATGATGATAGAATAAGGCAATTTTGTCAATGATTGATTCAATGGTTTGTAGGTGGATGGCTATATTTCGTACAAGTTTTAAAAAAGGATGTTGTTTTGAGAACATTATCACATCTAAGATTAAAAAGGTGCTTAATAATAGAACGCAAGATGGAAAAATGTGTAAACTTACATATGCAGATAATGATGAGTTTCAACTGAAAGATGGATATACCATGCGAACATGCATGTGCTTGCATTGAATACAAGAGAAATGTAGAATTATTTGCTAATAATGTGTATGCTACAAAAGTCTATTGTTTGTGTTATAATGAGACTTCCAGATTTACCAAGAACTAATCGAAAGGGAAGTGTCATCGAAGGTCTAGGTGGTCATCAAGATGCAAGAAGATCAAACACAATTTGATGTGGAAATTGTAAGGAATTTGGACACAATATATTAGGTTGTCAAAGATATAAAACTAAAAAATAGGCATGAATACAAAACCTACAAATTTTGGAGAAATTATCTTCACATGAGTATTTGAATTGTTTTTTTTGTGCAGAAAAAGTTGTGGGCGACCTAAAAAAACAATAGTGCTGCTTATGCAAATATGGAAAGTCATCATGGAGCTACAAGTCCAGATCACCCAATAAATAGTCAAGCCGCTCATGAGAGTGCTCAGTCACACTTGTGAAGATGTGATGTTGATGATTTTGAAAATATAATTTGATTTTAGAGATATGCATATGATTTTAGGGATATTTTAATTGTCATTTCCATTTAGTTGTTATATTATAACACATTTGAGTTTTATAACAAATTTGATATTTACTTTTTTGTTATTGTCATAACAATAATAAGAAAATATAACAGTTAATTACAACAACAAATGCAAGGATGCATTTAAATCATTAATTATAGAGCAACCATTATCCATAGAAAAATAGTAGTTTTTAGTTTAAATAAATAAATAATAACAATATTAAGTTGATGAGTGGGTCACGTGAAAAAGAGAATACAAATGTTACATGTCTTATTTTTATCCATTTTAGGAGAATTTGGGGAGGTTAATGTCTAATTTAAAACTAAATGAGTATTTAACGGATTAATTAACGGTGTAAAATTGATAAGGGAGGTTTTTATCTATTTTAAAAGAGTTTGGAGAAGGTTAGTGTCTCATATAAAATTAGAGGGAAGGTTTGTGTCATTTAAAGATAAAGTGAAATCCTACCCAATGGCTTTTCGTTTCTATCACCTTTCTCTTTTATGTATTTTAAGCGTTGCTATGATTTTGCTTCCAGCGGGTAATGAAATAATGTTAGCTTTAAATTTTTAGATTTTTTTTAACTATATGGGTTTATTAACTTTCATTTGATTGTAGCATCTGCGAATTTTCAAGATCCTCCAGGACGTACATGCATACATAAATGCAAAGATGTAACCGATGGAGTTTGCTATAAGTCATGTTATGCAATGGGTTTCAAAGCTGGTGGCGATTGTTTTTCTGACAATCCAGATAATTCAGTTTGTTGTTGTATAAAAAATAATTAGTGAATGTTGTTTTGATTTTTAGTAACTTGGTGTATTTGGTTTGATAGAAATGCTCTCTCTTTAAAGGGGATCATTTGGTTGAGAATAATATTGTTAATTCTATTAAAATTTATTATTATTATTATTATTATTATTATTATTATTATTATTATTATTATTATTATTATTATTATTATTATTATTATTATTGTTGTTGTTGTTGTGGTAGTGTCAAGTTAATAAAAAATATAATTAGGGTTACACATCTAGGTGACAACCTTGAATTGATATTGCTAGAATATAACTCACAGTTGATTTATAATATATTAATTTTATTGTATATTAAATTTTAAATTTCATCAAAATTTTAGATTATTTTTTTTGTTTTTTTTGTGTGTTTCATATCTGATTATATTTGAGTAATTATTATATTTTGTTTTATCAATTAGTTTGCATCTCAAAAACTTAATGATTTTAATGAATGAAAAATATATAAACTAAATCAACAATTCCATGGATCAATTTATAATTTAGTTTAATTTATTTTGATTCAAAAGAATAATCGATTGGTTGTCACTTACATTAATTGTTGAGTTAAAATTGGAATGATAGATGATTATCATTTAAAATTTCTAATAGTGAGCAATTAGGAATCAATTTGTTTTTTTTTGAAATGATACTAATTGCAAAGTTATAATTTTAATTAGTAGATAATGTTACTAATACTGTAAAATGGAGATTAGATTTTTTCTAGAGTTAGAACTTGAATTGATAAATAATCATAAATAGTAAGAAATGAATTTTAACTTTTTTTAATAAGTCTTTAATTTTTGAATATGAATGTAGATTGATAAATTATTATTATTGATTGAAAGAAATAAAAAACAAAACTTCATAACAATTAAAATAAAAATTAAATGTTGTCGACATGCACTGATTATAGTATAAGAATAACAACATCAACTATAACAAAATATTTTATCTAAAGGAATAAAATATTTTTTATAAAAAATAACAATATCAACTTTTTCATGTAGATAAACCACATAAATATTTTAAATTTGAGAGGAAGGAAATTAAATCATAGAAAAACTTCATAACAATTCAATGGAAATTAAATATTATTAGTATGGTTATTTTTGAAAGAAAATATAAGTGGAGGAAGAAAACTAAACAAAAATCAATAATCTAAATGGTATGGTTATAAATGAATGAAATATGTGTATTACAATTCTTAAAATTTGATGATCTAAATAATAGGAAGAGTTGTATATTTCTATCCTCATTCTAGCGTTGTTATTCGCAAAGACAATAATTATTAAAATTGCAAGACTTATAAATTTTTGTGAGTCTTTATTACAACTACAATAAACAACATATATCAAAATTAAAATTAATATGAGTATAAAATATGATTAGTTGATAAATTAAAATTTGTATATAAGCAAGTACTACCATTCTAGAATTGATTTGAATAGATGTAAAAAAATAAACCTTCCAAAAGAAATTGGATTATATAAAAATAGAAGAATCAATTCTCTTTTTGAACCATTGTTGAATAGTTCACAAATTCATCCCATGCTCTGTCACGTCATGTATCAAGTTCTAAAATATACATGTTAAAAAAGTGAGAGAAATTTATCTATTTTATTAAAAAAAATGGAAAAAATTAGTCGTTTATAATAGAAACACAAACTATAAAATTTAATTTATATCTGTATGGCCCAAAGCTAGGTTTGACAAAACTGAGTTCTGAAAGGAAAAGGAAGTTCATTTTGTGTTAACCGTGGAATTGTGGCCAGAGCTCTGAAGAAAGGTCGGAAGCAGAAATCCCAAGTGATCGTGAAAAGCTGCAGATTCGACTAAGGTATGGGGAGTATTACCTTTCATAGTTTTCTATGTGTATTTGTCGATGTGTATGGTGAGATTAAACTTTGGGATAATTTGGGTTACTTGTGGGAAAAATTAGGGAAACTGATAATACGACTCCGAGATTATGATCGATGGTATGTATCGCTGAACATTAATATGAGAAGGGAAACCTTCGGCCTTGTGGCCAAACCTTTGAGACTGTGAATATCGAGGTTTAATATGGGTAACCCTGATGTACTCAGAGTAAATTGGGAAAAATAGTGTTTTAGGTGTTGCAAATGTCGTCAGTTTAGCCTAATAAACCAGAGATAGAGTACAGTTATTGCCGTACGACCTTAGGGATGACTTGATGATGTTTTAGGAGCATTGGGAAGTTGAATCGTATGAGAATTTGGGCAGAAAACAGTTCTGACTGTAGCAGGTTTTTGCTGTCATCGCAGCATTCGCTAGAGACTCGCCTAGCGAGCAGTCAGCGAGCACTCGCTAGAGACTCGCCTAGCGAGCAGTCAGCGAGCATTCGCTAGGGACTCGCCTAGCGAGCAGTCAGCGAACGTAGCAGCGCGAAATGTGATCCTTGTGCAGCGATGCCTTGACGTTTGATTCTGGGATTTTAGTGATGAATTATTGGGAATATGGCAGTGGGTTTTGGGTGATATGTACACAATGCTATGATGGTTTCTATGATGTATTGATTGAATTAATATGATGAAATAATATGAGGAATGGTGAACTATGTGATAACATGATGAATGATGAATTATGTGATAATATGATGAATGATGATGCACCATATGTTGTATTGTGAGGATTATTATTGTGACGTGTGCATCATACATTCATTTGCATCTGGACTTCGGTTCAGGACCTCGATTATTATGACTTCAATCCCATTGTGTGGATGTGAAGTGTTGTGACGTGCTCCGATCCTATTGATGGGGATCTATGGAGGGTTGATGGCCTAGTGTCCATCGAGCTGTGATGATTGGTACCACATGCATTGGGTTGTGTTACATATTGCATTCATGAGTTCTTCTGTGTGAATTATGAAGTTGTGCCTTCGAGGCGTATGTTAAAAGGGTATCAATGTGTTGAATATAAATATGACGCCGTTTATCCATTAATTGTTATACATTGATTATTATGAATTGTTTTACTCACCCTGCCTGTTTGAATGTTACCTCCACGTTGGTAACGTGCAGATGATGCAATTTAGCTGTGGACGCCGTTGAGGAGTACTTTTGAAGTTTTTGAGTGTTTTAGCCTTTTGGTCAGCCTAGAGGGTCTTGCTCTGATATGTAACATCGGGTTGGGTTCCTTGAGTTGATTTTATACCGTTGAAGTCATTTTGATTTAATTTCCCCTTTTTAGGAAACTTTGATTTATGTTTTGAGTTCCGCTCTTTATGATGTTTTGATGTACTTTGAGAAAACCTGTATGTTACGGAGAAGTGACGTGTTTTGTTGACTTTGAGAAATGTTTGCCCTTTCGTGGCATTTTTAATGAGATTTATTTATTCACTCTGATTTACGTGTTATTTTGCTTTATTATGTGTTCGGGTAGAAAGGGTGTTACATTAGTGGTATCAGAGCAGGTCGGTCCGTCCGGCCAAGTGTTTATGTTGTTAGTCCCCTGTCAGTCGATAGTGTGAGAACACTATTGATGAGTTGTTTCCTTCTAACTTTGTTGGTGGTTGTAGATGGCAAGAAGGAATGATCGTGCTATTGCTGATGCGCTTGAATCACTTGCCCAAGTGATGGCTCAGAATGGTGGACCTCCAGGTAAGTTCTGCGCTTTGGGAAAGTTTCAGAGGAATAACTTTGTGAATAACTTTGTTTGTGGGTACTCATGATCCTGAAGGTGCGCAAAAATGGCTGAAGGTGATTGAGAAGATTTTCCGAGTTATGGCATGCACTGATGCGCAGCAAGTACAGTTTGGTACGCATATGCTGGCAGAGGAAGCTAAGGACTGATGGGATAACACTCGCCAGAGATTAGAAGATGCTGGCATGGTAGTGACTTGGGCTGTGTTTAAAGAAGAGCTTCTGAGAAAGTATTTTCCTGAAGATGTTCGGGGAAAGAAGGAGGTGGAGTTCCTTGAGCTGAAGCAAGGTAATATGACTGTGGCTGAGTATGCGGCGAGGTTTGAATCCTTGGTCAAGTTTTGCCCGCATTACAACCGTGCTGATGCAGAGATGTCGAAGTGTCTCAAGTTTGAGAATGGGTTGAGACCAGAGATTAAGTAGGGAATTGGGTATCAGCAGATTCGTCGGTTTTCAAAACTAGTGAACAAAAGCAGAATCTATGACGAAGATAGCCGAGCTCGATCTACTCACTATAAGCAGCTGAGTGAGAAGAAAGAGAAAGGTCAGTTCAGAGGAAAACCGTATGTGACTTCTAGTGATAAAGGAAGCAGAAGGCTTCTGATGGGAAAAAGCCAAGTGGGGGAGCAGCTAACGCTCCAAGTAAGTGTTTTAAGTGTGGCGAGCAAGGCCATCATGCTGAGAATTGTAAGGCGCTAAGATGCCACCGTTGCGGCAAGAGGGGTCATAAGGCTACTGATTATAAAGACAAAGCTCCGACTTGTTTCAACTGTGGAGAGAAGGGTCACATCAGTACCCAGTGTCAGCAGCCGAAGAAGACTGCTACTGCTGCCCAGACAAGTGGTAGAGTGTTCGCTTTGAGCGGTGCAGAAGAAGCCAAGACAGATAACTTGATAAGAGGTACTTGTTTTATTACTGATGTTGAATTGATTGCTATAGTTGATACTGGTGCTACCCATTCATTTATTTCGCTTGAATGTGCTAAGAGATTGGATTTGAAATTGTCTTCTATGAATGGAAGTATTGTTATCGATACCCCGGCCAATGGTTCTGTGACTACTGCGTTAGTCTGTTTGAGCTGCCCTTTGACTATTTATGATAGGAACTTTGTGATGGACTTGGTCTGTCTACCTTTACACCAAATTGATGTTATCCTTGGGTTGAACTGGTTTTGAGTACAACTATATTCACATAGATTGTTTTAGCAAAACTGTGAGGTTTCTTGAGTTTGGCGATGGAGGGGAGCTGATGTTTGTATCTGCCAAGCAAGTAAGAGAACTCTTGGAAGATGAGGCCCAGATGTTTGCCTTGTTTGCGTCGCTTCAAGTTAATCGTGAAGCAGTGGGCGTAGAGCTACCGGTTGTTCGGGAATTTCCAGAGGTGTTTCCATGCGATATGAGTGACTTACCTCCTGAGCGTGAGGTAGAGTTCACTATTGAGGTGATACCGGGCACTAGTCTTGTATCGATAGCTCCTTACCGGATGTCTGCATCTGAGTTAGGATAATTGAAGAAACAGTTGGAAGACTTGCTTGAGGAGAAGTTTATTCGACCGAGTGTTTCTCCGTGGGGTGCTCATGTGTTATTGGTGAAGAAGAAATATGGTAGCTTGAGACTTTGTGTGGACTATCGGTAGTTGAATAAGGTGACTATTAAGAATAAGTATCCACTCCCGAGGATTGATGATTTGATGGATCAATTGGTGGGTGCCTGTGTGTTTAGCAAGATTGATTTGAGTTCTGGTTATCATCAGATTTGAGTTCATCCTGATGATATTCCGAAGACAGCTTTCAGAACGAGATATGGACACTATGAATATACTGTGATGCCGTTTGGAGTTCCGAATGCACCTGGCGTATTCATGGAGTATATGAATAGGATTTTCCATCCTTATTTGGATCAGTTTGTGGTGGTGTTTATTGATGATATTTTAATATATTCTAAGTCCGAGGAAGAGCATGCGCGACACCTAAGAGTTGTATTGCAAGTTTTGAAGGACAAGAAGCTTTATGCCAAGTTGTCTAAGTGTGAGTTTTGGTTGAAGGAAGTGAGTTTCCTTGGCCACGTGATTTCTAGCGGAGGAATTGTTGTTGACCCGTCAAAGATTAATGTTGTATTACAGTGGGAGACGCCAAAGTCCGCTACTGAGATTAGAAGTTTTCTTGGGTTGGCTGGTTATTATCGTAAATTCATCGAAGGTTTTTCTAAGTTGGAATTGTCGTTGACTCAGTTGACTCGAAAGGGTCAAGCTTATGTGTGGGATGCTGCTTGTGAGCAGAGCTTTGTGGAACTTAAGAAGAAGTTGACGACTGTTCCAGTGTTGATTTTGTAAAGTCCGAGTGAGCCTTTTGTGGTGTATTGTGATGCGTTGAAGATGGGTCTTGGGGGCGTATTGATGCAGAACGGCCAGGTTGTTGCTTATGCTTCCAGACAACTGAAGATTCATGAACGGAATTATCCTACGCGTGATTTAGAGTTGGCCGCTGTGGTGTTTGTGTTAAAGATTTGGAGACATTATCTATTTGGGTTCAGATTCGAAGTGTTCAGTGATCACAAGAGTCTGAAGTATTTGTTTGATCAGAAGGAGTTGAACATGAGGCAGCGAATATGGCTTGAACTTCTGAAGGATTATGATTTTGAACTGAGTTACCATCCGGGTAAGGCTAATGTTGTGGCTGACGCGTTGAGTAGAAAGTCCTTGCATATGTCGATGCTTATGGTTCGAGATTTGGAACTAATTGAGCAATTCAGAGATATGAGTTTAATTTGTGAAGAGACTACTAACAGTGTGAAATTGGGTATGTTGAAGTTGACTAGCGGTATCCTCCAGGAGATCAGGGAATGTCAGAAGTCTGATTTGAACTTGGTGGATCGTCTCACGTTAATTAATCAAGGTAACGGAGGTGATTTTCGGATTGATGAGAATGGTGTGATGAGGTGCAGAGATAGAGTGTGTGTTCCCGATGTGCCAGAAATCAAGAAGAGTATTCTTGAAGAAGGTCACAGAAGCGAATTGAGTATTCATCCTGGTGCCACAAAGATGTATCAGGACTTGAAGAGGGTGTTTTGGTGGCCCAGCATGAAGAAGGAAATTGTGGAATTTGTGTATGCTTGTTTGACTTGTCAGAAGTTGAAGATTGAACATCAGAGACCGTCAAGTCTGATGCAACCGCTGAGTATTCCAGAATGGAAGTGGGATAGCATTTCTATGGATTTTGTGACAAGTTTGCCAAAGACGTTGAAGGGGTATGATTCGATTTGGGTAATTGTTGATAGATTGACTAAATCGACTCATTTTGTACCGGTAAGGATCAATTATTCGTTG
Organism: Lathyrus sativus; assembly: GCA_963859935.3. NCBI lineage: Eukaryota > Viridiplantae > Streptophyta > Magnoliopsida > Fabales > Fabaceae > Lathyrus > Lathyrus sativus. Next base: position 120,427,945 of record OZ012737.1, read on the forward strand.
CAGAAACTTGTCGGATTGTACATTGAGCAGATTGTGAAGTTACATGGTGTTCCTTCGAGTATTGTGTCGGATAGAGATCCGAGATTTACATCGAGGTTTTGGGAGAGTTTGCAGACGGCTTTGGGCACTAAGTTGAGGTTGAGTTCTGCCTATCATCCGCAGACAGATGGACAGACAGAGAGAACTATCCAGTCTTTAGAAGATTTGTTGAGAGCATGTGTTTTGGATCAAGGTGGATCGTGGGATAGTTATTTTCCGTTGATCGAGTTTACCTACAATAATAGTTACCACTCGAGTATCGGAATGGCACCGTATGAGGCTTTTTATGGTAGGAGGTGTAGGACTCCTTTGTGTTGGTATGAATCAGGCGAGAGTGTTGTGCTCGGACCTGAAATTGTGCCAGAGACGACCGAAAAGATCAAGATGATCCGTGAAAGGATGAAAGCGTCGCAGTGTCGTCAGAAGAATTACCATGATAAGAGGAGGAAAGCACTTGAATTCCAAGAGGGGGATCACGTGTTTTTGAGAGTTACGCCGGTAACTGGTGTTGGTCGAGCTTTGAAGTCTCGAAAGCTCACATCACATTTTGTTGGTCCGTACCAGATTTCGCAGAGGGTGGGGGAAGTAGCCTATCAGATTGCTTTACCGCCATCACTTGCGAACTTGCATGATGTGTTTCATGTATCGCAATTGAGGAAGTACATTCCAGATCTGTCGCATGTGATTCAGATGGATGATGTACAAGTGCGAGATGATTTGACTGTTGAGGCGTTACCTGTTCGAATTGACGAAAGAGAAGTAAAGCAGCTGTGAGGTAAAGAGATTGCCTTAGTGAAGGTAGTTTGGGGAGGACCAGTTGGAGAAAGTTAGACTTGGGAACACAAAGAGCAGATGAAGGAGTCGTATCCGGCTCTATTTTCTTGAGGTAATTTTCGAGGACGAAAATTCTTTTAAGTGGGGGAGTGTTGTAACACCCCAAATTTAATCGGAATATTTTAATTAAGTATTTAATTAAGAATGTTCAATTTCAGTGATTTTGAGTTGATTAATGAAGTATTGGAAATAATGTGCATTTTGGAGTGTTTATTTTGATTAATAGCATATAATATTAATTTATTAGTATTATTATTAATTAAAATGAAAATAAGGAGAATAAGGGTAAAATGAGCATTATGAAGAGTTAGTAAGGGTAAGGAGGGAAAAGCCCAATATGTAAGGCCCAAAGCTAGGTTTGACAAAACTGAGTTCTGAAAGGAAAAGGAAGTTCATTTTGTGTTAACCGTGGAATTGTGGCCAGAGCTCTGAAGAAAGGTCGGAAGCAGAAATCCCAAGTGATCGTGAAAAGCTGCAGATTCGACTAAGGTATAGGGAGTATTACCTTTCATAGTTTTCTATGTGTATTTTTCGATGTGTATGGTAAGATTAAACTTTGGGATAATTTGGGTTACTTGTGGGAAAAATTAGGGAAACTGATAATACGACTCTGAGATTATGATCGATGGTATGTATCGCTGAACATTAATATGAGAAGGGAAACCTTCGGCCTTGTGGCCAAACCTTTGAGACTGTGAATATCGAGGTTTAATATGGGTAACCTTAATGTACTCAGAGTAAATTGGGAAAAATAGTGTTTTAGGTGTTGCAAATGTCGCCAGTTTAGCCTAATAAACCAGAGATAGAGTACAGTTATTGCCGTACGACCTTAGGGATGACTTGATGATGTTTTAGGAGCATTGGGAAGTTGAATCGTATGAGAATTTGGGCAGAAAACAGTTCTGACTGTAGCAGGTTTTTGCTGTCATCGCAGCATTCGCTAGAGACTCGCCTAGCGAGCAGTCAGCGAGCACTCGCTAGAGACTCTCCTAGCGAGCAGTCAGCGAGCATTCGCTAGGGACTCGCCTAGCGAGCAGTCAGCGAACGTAGCAAAGTTCGCGAAATGTGATCCTTGTGCAGCGATGCCTTGATGTTTGATTCTGGGATTTTAGTGATGAATTACTGGGAATATGGCAGTAGGTTTTGGGTGATATGTACACGACGCTATGATGGTTTCTATGATGTATTGATTGAATTAATATGATGAAATAATATGAGGAATGATGAACTATGTGATAACATGATGAATGATGAATTATGTGATAATATGATGAATGATGATGCACTATATGCTGTATTGTGAGGATTATTATTGTGACGTGTGCATCATACATTCATTTGCATCCGGACTTCGGTTCAGGACCTCGATTATTATGACTTCAATCTCATTGTGTGGATGTGAAGTGTTGTGACGTGCTCCGATCCTATTGATGGGGATCTATGGAGGGTTGATGGCCTAGTGTCCATCGAGTTGTGATGATTGGTACCACATGCATTGGATTGTGTTTCATATTGCATTCATGAGTTCTTCTGTGTGAATTATAAAGTTGTGCCTTCGAGGTGTATGCTAAAAGGGTATCAATGTGTTGAATATAAATATGACGCCGTTCATGCATTAATTGTTATACATTGATTATTATGAATTGTTTTACTCACCCTGCCTGTTTGAATGTTACCTCCACGTGGGTAACGTGCAGATGATGCAATTTAGCTGCGGACGCCGTTGAGGAGTACTTTTGAAGTTTTTGAGTGTTTTAGCCTTTTGGTCATCCTAGAGGGTCTTGCTCTGATATGTAACATCGGGTTGGGTTCCTTGAGTTGATTTTATACCGTTGAAGTCATTTTGATTTAATTTCCCCTTTTTAGGAAACTTTGATTTATGTTTTGAGTTCCGCTCTTTATGATGTTTTGATGTACTTTGAGAAAACCCGTATGTTACGGAGCAGTGACGTGTTTTGTTGACTTTGAGAAATGTTCGCCCTTTCGTGGCATTTTTAATGAGATTTATTTATTCACTCTGATTTACGTGTTATTTTGCCTTATTATGTGTTGGGGTAGAAAAGGGTGTTACAACTGGCCTCATGCACAATATTCAACCACAAAGGGACCTGTTGCCAAATTCTCTTCAATTGAGGGCAAATGAAAAACAAATGCTTAGTAGTCTTCACCTGCAGACAGAAGTAGCAATAATCCTCCTTCAGTATTCCAAATTTCTTAAGATGCTCTCTTGTAGCCAATTTGCTATGGCATGCAAGCCATATAATAAAATGCACTAGGCCTTGATAGAGTTTTCTAAAAATGGAATCTCCAATCAACTTTAATCTCATCTTCCTTAATGTGGATATACACTTTCCTGGTGCAGTACTTACTTGTCAAAAGAGGCCAGCCATGCATAGCTTGTATGATATCACGTTGCTTCAATATGGCCTTGATGATAGATAACATATTTACTCCAACTTGAACATTTAAAACATCTCTCCCTTTGAAGTAGAACGTATGAACCAACTTCACCCATAAAGTGTCTTTCTTTTTTCTCAAGTTCCACAGTAAATTAGCTAGGCTAGCCTTATTCCACTCAGACAAAGAAAGAATATTGAGACCACCATGACTTTTAGTAGTACACACTTGTTTCCAAGCAACAGGAGAATTTTTAGAAATAGATTCACTACTAGTCCACAAGAAGAATCTGCACACAACATCAATGACATGAATAACCTTCTTGGGAGAAGGGAACACACTGCATCTAATAAGAGAAAATAGCTGAGATAAAGTCGTTGATGAATTTTTTTATTATTCATTATTATTTATTATTTATGTTACTATTATTATTAATAGTGATGATTGAATATTATATTACTATTATTATTATAATTATTGTTATTGTTATTTATTTTTATTGTAGTGCCAAGTTGATAAATAATAGAACTAGGGTTGCGTCTATCAAAATGACACGTGGCTAAGGTTGCCATTATGACAACCTTGAATTTCTATATACTAGAATAGATTATAACCTACCCGTTACGGTGAATCTATAATAAATTAATGTTATTGTATATGAATATTTAATCCTCATCAAAATTTTAGATTATTATTTTGTTTGTTGAGTATTTTTTAAATAATTATATTTAAGTAATAATTATATGTAGTTTTATAAACATATATTTAAAAAACAATTGAGTTTTAAAAGTAATATATAGACTCAATAGATTATGTTTAAAGAATTTTTTCCTAGTGATTTTATTTGAATAGTTATTGTATATATTTATTAGAATATTTGAGAATATGTTTAAAGAGTAATAAAAAAGATCGATGTAATGGTAAATAATATAGGAATTATATTAAAATTTATCAATTAGTTTGCATCTTAAAAACTTAACAATTTTATTGAATGAATAATATCTAAAACAACAATTTCATGGATCACTTTATAATTTCGTTTTATTTACTTTTAAAGAATAATTGATTGGTTGTCATTTAGATTAAAATAATAATTGTACTAATATATAATGAAGAAGTTTTAAAAATTTTAATATTACATTAATTGTTGACTTAGAAATTGGAATGATAGATAATTATTATCAATAATAGGTAACAGATATAATTTCAAAATTTCTAATAGTCATCAATTATAGATTTATGATTTGAAATAATAGGTAACTAGTAAATAGTGAAAGATGAGTTACTGCAAAGTTAATATTTTGATGGGTAGATAATGTCACTAATATTGTAAAATAGAATTTCAATTTTTTTATAGTTAAAAATTGGATTGATAAATAATTATAAATAGTGAGATATGAATTTTAATTTTTTTTTTATAAGTCTTTACATTTTGAATATGAATGTCTGATTCATAGCTTATTTTAGGTCACAATTAGAAAGAAATAAAAAACCAAAACCTTATAACAATTAAAATAAAAGTAAAATATTGTTGATATGCATTAATTAATTATAGTGTAAGAATAATTATATCAACTATTATAAAATATTTTGCTGAAAGGAATAAAATATTTTTTATAAAGAATAACAACAAACTATTCCCTATAGCTAAACCATAAAAACATACTTTGAAATTGAGATGAAGCAAATTAAACTAAAGAAAAACTTTATAACAATTAAATGGAAATTATGTAATGCCCCAATTTATTTTTTTTATTTTTTATAATTTTATTATTAGATAATTGTGATTGTATTGTGTTGATTGGTGATTGGTGTGTTTGAACTATCCTTGATGTGGGGTAGTGGCTTTAAAAACTGACATTAGTTGTGTGAGTAATAGAATAGAGATGGGTGGTGTGGTGAGTAAAACTAATTAATTTATATTAGTAACTATTTATTTAATTAAATAATATTAAATATATTTATTTAAATGAATATTTAGTATTATCATCATTGTTATTATTTTAATTAGTGGAGATTAATAATAATAATAATAATAATAATAATAATAATCATAATAATAATAATAATAATAATAATAATAATAATGATATTAATATTAATAATAATAAGAAATAAGAGAATTAGGGAGAAATTGTCAGAACGTGAAAACAAGAAAGAACATGGAGTGAGAGATAGGGAAAGGAAAGGGAAAAGTTAGGAAGAATCACTATTATTGAGAAAGCTTTGCAAGAACTCTAAGATAAGGGTAAAATTCTAATTATCTAAGAGATTGTATGATGATGGTGGGCAGATTATGTATATGCTTGATTTGTGTTTCTATTCACTAAATGCTATGAACATGTTGCAACTGTATGTTGTCATATTGAATTCTTGATTTTTGAACTATGAATGTATGATTGATGTTGTGATCGTTGAAATGATATGTTTTTGATGTTGGAATTATGCAATTGATGGATTGTATGATGTAGTTGTTGTGTTGTTGATGGTGGATTACGAGTCAGAGTCGAAACTTAAGTTATGGATGTTTTTGGGGGGAATAATTGGGATTTAGATGTTTATGAAAATTGATTTTTTGAGTAAAACTATACTTTACATGAAGTGTATGAAAGTGGGATTTTAGGATGTGTCAAAAAGTACTTTTTCGTACTGATAAGCAGCAGAAAAGTGCTTTTGTTACAGATGTAATCGGTTACCAGAAAAGGGGTAACCGGTTACACTGTTGAAAAATAGTGTTTTTTGGCAGTTCTGTGAGGGTGTAATCGGTTACCATAATTTGGCTAACCAGTTACACTGTGTGCGTTTTGTGAAGCATGACTGGTTACAAGGGGTGTAATCGGTTACTTGATTTGGTGTAACCGGTTACATTGGGAGCAATTTTTGAAAATCTTTGAAAATTCATAACTTCAGTTCTGGATGTTCGATTTGGGTGCCATTCGAAGCGTCGGGAAGCTGACGTGATGGACTTTATTTCAAAATTATAGTTTCTATACTATAAGTTGAATAATTTATTGTGTGATAGTGTTAAATTCATTGTAACACTTATGTGGTGGTGTGACATAATTGTGAATGCATTGTTGTTGGTTGCTATATTGCTTTGTTGTTAGTGATGAACTATTGTAGCATGTGTTAATGTATGGTAGCTAGTATTGGCAAAGTACATTGACTTTGGAGGTGTTGGTAATTGTGCTAGTGTTGTTGTTGCATGTATAATATGTTGCATGCATTCATGTTGTTGGACAATGGTCTGTTGTTGGTGAGCCTCAATCACAAGAGGTGGGGATTGAGTGTGTGTAGCTGATTTTAGAGGTGATGACTACAAATTGGTGAGCTCGAATCCTAGGAGGTGAGGATCGGAGCTGTGAACATGAGTATTCACATATTGGTATCACATGCATTAATTTGAGCTATTGAGTCTCATTGCATTGTATATTTGTTGTATTATATTATGTTGGTTGGTTGATGTGTTTCGATAGTTGTTACGTTGATGGTGTAGTTGTGTGTTGTGAAAGTGGTAATGTTTATGTAATAATCTATTGCTTACTTACTATCATGTTTTCCTTTATATAATTATGATATCTCACCCATTCTGTTTGAATGTTGCCTTTACATGAGCATCATATAGATAACTCGCAGTAGAGGAGTTGATGTGAGTGGAAGATAGATTCTTCCTTTTTTTTATAGAGTTGACGTCTGCTCTTATGTGTAACACCGGGGAATGGAATGCTTTATGTCGTTTATGTTTGTTAGAGATTATTTGGATATCTTTTAAGTTGATGTGGTTTATGTTTACTTTAAAACGTGATTATGTTTTGAATTATTAAACTGTCAAGTTTTTGATGTTTTCGCTGCAATAAGAATTACTTTTTTAGACATGTTTTGTTGTTATTATTAGTATTAATTATTTTTAAAAGTACATGTTTCACATATCATGAAGTATGAACAGGTTTTGGTGAAAGTAGCATCCTAAATGTTTATTTGTTGAATTTTGATCATTTATTTAAATAACTTGGGGGTTATTTAGATAGTCACGGGAGTAGCTTGAGTATCCATCCAAGAGCTACAAAGATGTTTAGGATTTGAAGAATATATTTTGGTGGCCTTGATTGAAATGTGATGTGGCTCAATTTGTGGGTGCTTGTTTGACTTGTCTGAAGTCGAAATTTGAACATCATAAACCTGCAGGATTGAAGCAACTGTTAGATATTCCATAGTGGAAATGAGATAACATTTCTATGGGTTTTGTGACTGGGTTGCCGATTACTCTGAGTGGACATGATGATATTTGAGTGATTGTTGATAGACTGACGAAGTCGCTGAATACTTCTTGTCCATTAAATGGAACATGACTTGATTTGCCATACAAACTTCATAATTAATCTATTGAAAAAGATTGGGGTGTAAGCAATTTTCCTCTCATTTCCTGTATATTTATGTGATGTCCGCACTTAGCCTACCGTTTAAATATTCTTCAATCGCTTAAAATATTCAAACGAATCAAATTTAACTTTTTCTCAAACCTCTAAACACACTAGTTTCTTGCCCCGTGCAGTCCGACACTCTTTGAAAAGAACATTGTTTAGTCCCTTCTATCGCACATATGAACTAGTGCTTTAACCTCCCTTAGTGAGAAAACAAGCCAACGTTCAGCTGTTAGAATGTGACCTAAACACTTGTTCGCTTAAAAGACACAAACCAACAAACTGTAGTCCCATGAACTATGAACAATCTTATTCTTTATTCCACAATAAAGGTACGTAGGCACAAGGGTCTCAATCCTTGGTGAGCAACCTAATAAAAAACCTTTCCCTTTTCCCTTTTCGAGGTTTCCGTTCTTTCCGCTTTTTAATCTTTTATCTCTTCAAGAAAACAAATAGCATAAGTTAACATTCAATCGCAAGTCTAACTAAGAGGTTCCCGGTGAGTATAACAGACGTCAGAGGTTCTAATACCTTCCCCTTGCATAATTGACTCCCGAACCCGAATATGGTTGTGATGACCATTATTTTGTTTTTAAGGGTTAAACCTTCGTTCTAGCAGTTAGGGACGATGCCTGTTTGCGGTAGAACCAAGACTTAACACACTCTTTTTGAAAATGATTTGCAAACAATCCCGAAGGATAAAAAGGTTTGATGTTTTTTTTTGTGTTTTTTATAAGAAGAAGTGAATTGAGTTAAGTTTGTAACTCATGTTGCACTAAAGACTATGACTTGAGAGTTAATGCGTCGCATATCGCCCAAAGGGCATACGCTAGACACTCTAGACAAGGTGAGAGGAAGCCCTCCACTCATTATTCTTCAAGTGCTTAAGGCTCGTAGCGTACAACAAATGTTAACCTTTATTAAGTGTCTTAAAAAGTTATGAGAAGAGAGGAGAAGACAAAACACTTTAAGGGGAACTAATCAACCCTAATGTTATCATACAAAGTGATTCTAAAGTTGGGATTGAAAGGGAGAAAAATATCCAAATGTTATCATGCAATGGATTGAACACCTAATGTCTCTCCTACTCCCATCTTGAATAGAGGGACTAGGAATCCTAAGGGATCATGGAAAAAGACCAAGTAAACGATAAATAATTCAATCACGGATGAACAGAAAATGAGATGAAATTAACTTAAACAAGCCAAAGCAATGTAAACAAGGAATGCAAGGATGCAAGGATGCTACAGGGACTCAACAACATAAGGCTCAAACACAAACAAGTTGACTTAAACAAGTCAAGAAAAGTGAGATGAAATGGGAGAAGTAAAAACTCCTACAACCATCAAACATCCATCACTTAAACAAATGCTAAACACCAAACAAAGGCAAAGGGCCACGATCAAAGAAATAATGGGAGAAAGAATCTTGGGCAGCAACCACATATGAATTATCTCAACCAGACATCTAACAATGGTCATGCAAAGGAAACGAACAAACAAATGCAACAAGTGACCAATTATTCAAGACAAACTCAAAGTGCAACTATGAACACCGAATCATCTTGAATAATTGTCAAACCAAAAGGGGCCGAGGTGGATCAACAAGATAAAAACCTCAAATCAAAGCTAGAAACAAAGTACAAACTCAAACAAGATCATGGCAAATGGAAGAAACCAATTTTCAACACAAACTCAACACCTAAAATAAGTGGAGAAGCATGATTTCCAAGTAACTTGCAAAACAAGTAATACAAATGTATGACCTAAAACAAATGAACCAGCACCTTAGGTAAGTTATAAACATGTATCAAAGCTCCCAAGATGCAAGTGGGATCCATAGAAGTCATCTCCCAAAGGAACTAGGTCAAACTAGCTTGTGTGGATACCCTCAAAGGTGACTTGACTTGCAAGCTTCATCACAAATAGAAAGAATATCCAATAAATATCAAATAAAAGGTACAACAAAGTTAGGTCAACCAACAACCAGCAAGCAAAACCTCAAAGACAAAATCAACTCAAGGCATCACTAAATAATTCAAGAATTGATGGTGTTCCACCTTATCGAGCAAATGTCGAGGGTTAACCAAAATCCAATTAAAGTCAGATGAAAAATGTTTTAGAGTTCTTTAATAGTTAGTTGGGTGATGATAGAATAAGACAAATTTGTAAATGATTGATTCAGTGGCTTGTAGGTGGATGGCTATATTCCATACAAGGTTTGAAAAAGGATGTGGTTTTGAGAACATTATCAAACCTAAGATTAGAAAGGTGTTTGATAATACAATGCAAGATGGAAGAATGAGTAAACTTACATATGCAGATAATTATGAGTTTGAAGTGAAAGATGGATATACCATGTTGACATGCATTTGCCAGCATTGCATACAAGAGAGAAAATGCATAACTATTTGCTGATAATGTGTATGCTAAAAAAGTCTATATTTTATGTTATAATAAGATTTCCGGGTCGACCTAGAACTAATCAAAAGGGAAGTGTCATCGAAGGTCCAAGTGGTCGTCAAGATGCAAGAAGATCAAACACAATTAGATATGGAATTTGTAAGGAATTTGGACACAATAATTGAGATCTCAAAGAGATAAAACTAAAAAATAGGTATGAATGCAAAACTTAAAAATTTTGGAGGAATTATCTTCACATGAATATTGAATTGTTTTTTTTATGTGCAGAAAAAATTGTGTGCGGTCTAAAAAAATAGTAGTGCTGCTAATGCAAACATGGAAAGTCATCATGGAGCTGCAAGTCCAGATCACTCAATAAATAGTCAAGCCGCTCATGAGAATGCTCAGTCACACTGGCGAATATGTGATGTAGATGATTTTGGAAATATATTTTGATTTTAGAGATATGCATATGATTTTGGGGATATTTAATTGTCATTTCCATTTAGTTGTTACAATTATGGTATATGTTTATAATGAATTTGAGTTTTATGACAAATTTGATATTTACTTCTCTATTAGTGTCATAACAATTATAAGAAAATATAATAGTTAATTACAACAACAATTGCAAGGATGCTTTTAAATAATTAATTTGATGGGTGGATCACGGGAAAAATAGAATACAAATGTTACATGTCTTTTTTTATCTATTTTACGAGAATTTGGAGAGGTTAATGTCTAATTTAAAATTAAATGAGTATTTAAGACATTAATTAACGGTGGAAAATTAATAAGTGAGGTTTTTATCTATTTTAAATGAGTTCAGGGGAGGCTAGTGTCTAATATAAAATTAGAGGGAAGGTTTGTGTCATTTAAAGATAAAGTGAAATCATACGCAATGGCTTTTCGTTTCCATCACCTTTATCTTTTATGTATTTTGAGCGTTGCTATGATTTTGCTTCCGGCTGTTGTACCCCAAATTTTGACCCCTAGATTACATCATTATTCTAGGAGCATCATCATTGTTTATCTAACCTTAACTTGTTTCAAGTTTGATCTTTGTTAAGATGCAGGTGAATTAGGGTTCCATACAGTCAAAAGTCAAGGTTTCTATGGTTGTATCAGTCAAGGTTTTGGATTGATTCTCCATATAAAAATTATATGTATCATCAATAATACTGTATTGGATCAAGTGTGAATCCAATTTGAGGTTGTCACCCAGGGAAGAAGAGCAGTGCGGTCTAGGACCCCTGATTAGGGTTTCTGATAAGGAAAGTCAACCGTGGTTTGACATTTGGTTTAAGTGGAATTTCAATGGTGGAGTCATTGGTCCGTAAAGCTTATATGACTTATTGAAGTCCCCTCAATAATTTTCAAGGCCTCAGGAAATCCAGGATACCAACAGTCGATTCGGAGGTTTTCAATCGTTCGATTCGTTTGACTGAAAAATCAATTCGTGGACCAACAGGGTTTCAACCCAAAATTGAATATAATTATGTTCCTAGTGTTATGTCATACATAATCATGAATTTTGGTGACCATTGGATTAAGAATTGAGAAGTAATCAAAAAGTCAGGAAATTAGGGTTTTCAAAGGGGCAAGGCCATAACTTCCTAACCACACATCCAAATGAAGTGGTTCAAAGCTTGTTGGAAAGGTCTTGGGAAGCCCTACAAAAGTTCCAAAGTGACATATGTGAAAAAAATGAATAGAGTTTGAGTTATGATCAAAAACAAGTTAAGAGGAGAAAAACACTTAGAGAAATTTCATGTTTTTGGCACTTTTAAGTCATGTTTTCAACCAACTTCAAGGGGATTTTTGACCTAGTTCCATTTGGAATTGGAATTTGTTTAAACTATGAAAGTTGTAGAGAATGATGAGGGATTTCCAAAAAGTACTAGAACTCCTCCATATCATTTGTGAGCTGGGAGTTTCGAAGGAGGGAAGTTAGGGTCCAAAAGCTTGAAATGTGAGACTTCAACTTGTCATGAACTAATGTAAAAACCAGCCAATTGGTTCCTAATTATTTGTTTAACTCTTGATCTGATTTTTTGAAGATTGATGGATAGAAATACAAGAGGAATCCATGAGCAGAGCCAAAGTTTTAGCTAAAAGCATTATTAAAATCAAAGAAAGTACAAAAGTACATGATGAAAGAGAAGGCTATGGAGTAAGATCTTATGCAGCATAGAGACTCTCCTCTTGCCATCTCTCTAGTCACCTTATACAGCTTGATCACAACCTGTTTTAATGCTGAGATGCATTGGAAACAAGCTTGACCTGTAGAAGCAAGATCACAAGTGGATTTGCTCAGCCTTCCTCCAAAAAGGCAAGATCTTGCAAAATGGTTTGATCTACCCTCAAATTTGGTTTCTTTGCTCTCCCTATAAATAGAACAACCTCTATGCAATAAAAACACACCAGAACCACCATCAATTCAAGAAGAAACAAGCTTCTCATTCTTGCCTTGCATTTTCTTGCTAGTGAAGAAACCTCACAAAAATACCAAAATTTGTTTTGAACAGATTCCATCCCAAAATCAATTCCAACCTTTGAAACCCTCCACCAAGACTGCTAGCAATATACAAATGTTCTTTTAAAGATGTTACAACCATTATCCCAACCAAAAACCTTGTATTTCAAAAAGTCAACCCTCAAACCAAAGAACGTTGACTTTTTGCACTAAGCAAGAGAGTTCTCTGCTCAGACCTGTTCTAGCCTTCATAACACCTTAAACACCTTGAGTAAAAAGTGTATTCACTCTCCAAACCATCAAAGATCAACTATCCCACCATTTTGTGGATCTGTCATAAAAATCCACTTGTTGCTTCAAGTGTAAGCAATTCTGTTTTGCACAAAAACTTGCTTGGAAGGAACTTGAGCTGCTTGGACTTTGCACTGGAGGTGTGGAGAAGCTGGTAAAACCATTTGCAACTCAACTAACAGCTTGGCATCAAGAGTTTTCTTTGGAAGTGTTCAAGGGGTAAGTCACCTCTATTAAATGTACTCATTATGCACCATGGTTATGCTTGATGTACACTAGCCTGAATATGCTTAGAATCCCCCCACAAGCCATGTTTGAACTTTGTTTATGATTGTTCTCATGAGTTTGCAATCTGTCATGAGATTCAGTGCTTGATATTTGTCTTATCTTCATTCCATAATCCATTTTGTGATTCTTCCTAGGGTCGATATCATGTTTGTGTTTGAGCTCATTTATAGGTCTTCTTGAACATGTATGAACATTGTATGATGAGTGTTGCGGTGGAATTTGGATGTCAAGCTATTGATTAACTTGAATCTTAATTCATTTACAACCGGTCTTTGATTTATCCGAAGAAAAGGTTAAAGAAAGGGAAAAACCTATTTTGCATCGTAAACACAATGCGGGGAGAGATCTAAGGTTCGAGGGTTGGTTAAGTTTAGGGAAAGTATTAGCATCCTAAACCTCTGTAGTACTCTACAGGAACCTCTTGTTTTAAATGTGCTATTGCTATAGTTATCTGCTTAAGGGTAATGCTAAGGGTTAAAGGTTAAGAGAAGGACCTAAAGGGGTTAGTCCTATGTTTACTCGCCAAGACTCGCATCTTGTGCCTACGTATCCGAGGTAGGGGATGGAATCAGAGTAATCGTAGTTCCCCTCACAGAGGGAGAAAGAGGAACTTCTTGACTGTGGTCAAGGTTCCTGGGGGAATAAACGTTCATAGGGAAGCACTTATTTTGGAGTACGACAACTCCTATTTCTACGTTATAGTTGAATTAAAAGGGTATGGATAAACATTCTACGGCGGGAAACTTATATGGAGTGCGGCGACTCCTAATCCTAAGGCTAGGATAAGGGTTTGAATATCCATGGCGAGACGCCTAAGTATGAGTACGGCGACTCGGATCCTAAGGATAGGATGGGGTGAAGGTGAGGTATTGACTCGGCGGTCGAACATGGTAACCTTTCCTTCGGGGGGAAATATAGTAAAAATGAAGCACAATGGATAATGATAATTGAAAGCGATAAATTGATGCACAATTGATGATAGCGATGAGCATATGGTATGTGGAATTAAATGATGACATTGGAAATTTACTTAGCAGTTTGAAATTGAATTTTTTAGTTGTTTTTGTGAATATTGAACCTAAATAGGCATGAAAATTAGAATTAATTATTTTATGGCTCTATGAATTTTAAGAATTAAGTCTAAGTTAAATAAGAGATGGCCAATTGTTTTTAATTATTTTTGAGGATTCTAATAAATTAAATGAAAAGATTAATTAAGCTTAAGCTAAAAAAACTTTTTTTTTTAATTTTAAAAGGGAATTAGGATAGAATTGGTTTAAAAAAGTGAATTAATTAACTTAACAAAATTGGATTAGTTGAAAATCAATTTAACTAGATTAGGAAAAGTTTTGAATTGAAATAATCCTTTTTATTGGGTTTTTAATTTATTATTAAGGAACAAATAAAAATAATAAAAAAAGATTCCTAAACTATACTAAACATTTTTTTTTTTTTACAAGAACTTAAATTAAAATCTATAATTATTGTTAATATATACCCTTTTTTATTTAAAACTCCTTTTTTATTAATTATTAAAATTTTCAGATTTTTTTTAAATTAATAATAATGTTAGTGGTTAGTAATTTATTATTAATAATAATAATTAAAGATTACAAATAAACAAAATAAAAATTTAGAAAATGAAAAAAAAAGGAATGGATAATAAAAATGGGTGGGCTGGGGTGATGAAATCCCCAGACCCGGCCCGGTCAAATGAAAAAAAGGGGGCAAAAGGGTTTTGTTGGAAACCCTAACTCCACAAGGAGCCGCGGCGGCCTCCCTCCCCTTCTTCTCTCTTTCTTCTTCCGTCAACCTTCACTCTCTTTTCCTTCTCTTCCTCTTCTTCTTCTTCTTCTTTCACTTTCTGCTTCTCGCTCACTTCACACTCGCCTTCTCTATTTTCGTGATTTTTGTTCTCCGATCCACGACTCTTTCTTCTTCGTCTCTCCTTCTCCATTTTTCTTCACCTGTGAACAGACAAGCAACAAAAAGGAAAGCAAATATCACAATTATAAAAGTGGAAGGGCCACCTAAATGGAGGCGATGAGTTCGAAGGTGCGGCGGCTTGAGGGATTCTGACGACAGTGGTTTTGAAGCGACAACGATAAACAAATATAACAGATAAGTTTTATTTCCAAGCCCTTTAGAATTTCAGGGTTTTCGAATCTCTCTGATTTCTTGTGTATTTGTGACTGTTCTCCCCCATTTGTGTTCTCTATTTCGCCAATTTATATCCCACGAAAAAAAATGAAACTTTGATTTAAATTTAATGCCATGATTCTTGTTTCCCTTTATGATTTCTATTTCAAAATGATTTGGTTTAATGATGTTCAAAGTATTTCCAATTTCAGCCTAGACATGTCGGGATTGGGTTTTGGAAATGTTTGGATTGTCTTTATGATTTTTGTTGGGGTTCCTTTTGGAAACAAAGTTGTGGCTGTGACATGTCCAAAATTTTCATGCTAACATTAAGTGTATGTCGTATTTGTTAAGATTTCCTTTTAAGTGTGTTTTTTCTTTTTCTCAACAAGCCACTTGATAGCCATTTTTAAGGATGAGGAACAACCCCTGGGCATGTGTCTTGCATTTCTGCAATTTCCCACAAGTCGTTGTATGTTATTGAAATTCCATGGGTGGTGTGGTGGTGCAATTGCTTGAACCATGTTTTCTCAGGGGTAGTATTTTTCATCATGAAGATGAATTGAACTTCCACATTGGTGAGTTTTGAATATACTGTTTTGAGCTTGTTTCGGAAAAGTCGCAAATGCTTGTCTTGTTTGTAGTGTTTCCTAAAGACTTTTTGTGATGAATTGGAGGCTTTCATTGTGATTCGTGACGCAGGTGCGATAGTTGCGACGATTGTCCGAAAGAAATTGCGGAGGAAAATACATCAAAGTCTATGGCTCTTAGATTTTCGGACGATGCTAGACGACATTTCTTGGAACTTCAGTTTCGCACAACTTGTTCAACTCCATATCCTTCCTTCCCAGTTTCGTTCAAAAATAGTTTTGTGGGCTGTTGGTATTAATGCGTAGATTCCTTTTTGATGCAGGTTTTGCAACGAAGGTCATGAACTCGTTGTGTTTGACTTCATTTCTGCTTGGATAGCTTGGGTTACTCCAGGATTAGTTAGAAGGTTATTGCCGGTGCTGTCGACCCAATTCTCGACCCATGCTCATGGGAGTTGAATGATTTATAAGCTACATCCCATTTCTAAATTCTCTTTCAGTTAATCCAATATTGTTAGCATCTTGAGGCAAACTCGTTGATTTCAATGGTTACGAGACCACTGTGTTTTAACGCGGCAAAACAGTTCGAAGGAGCTCTTGGTTTAACCGCGGTGGTCTTAAGGGTAAGCATTTCTAGTTTTCTTCTCTAAATCGTCTTGTTATGATGTCGCTTTGCTAGCTTCGTATAATTGTTGTTATGCTGATGCAGGATGAGGTTTTAGAGAAGCTTGAAGAAAGAGTGATTGTAAGGATGCCGACATTGTGTTCCAACTGGATGGCGGGTGAAATTGGTAAGAGAGATCACCATGTAAGCCTTAACTCTTGCCTTCTTTCATGTATCAATTCTGATGATGAATTATGTTTCAATGCTAATAGGTGATTATACCCTCCTTCGGAGAAACGTAATGTGCGGCATTCTCAGAAGTGTGTCGTTCTAACATTCGAGATAGACCATCTTCGGTTCTTTGTAGGGAGTTCGAGCTACTTGAAGTTTTCTACTCATTATCCCGTGAATCTCTTGCCATACGGTGACTTCTTCCTATTCATTTCTTATTAGGTCAGTTAATTGAAACTCTAATATCAGAATTTCATATTTGCAGGTTACGCTCAAGCATCAACGACTTTTGAATGTGTTAGCAAATTTTGAACCTCCAAATGGATGGCAGATTGTAGACATAGTGTATGTTCTGCTACCTCTAATGATGGAAATATGGACGAACAGTTCGGTAAAGAGAGTCCATGAATCTTGTATGAAGCTCGATGTTCTTTGTAGGAAAGAGTACGAACTGTGGTAAAGTTGTACTTCTTGCAGCACCTTAAAATTGTTGGCTTTGGTGTGTGTAGAAAGATCCTGAGGAGCATCATTAGACAGGATGGAATTAAACTTTGACATGGCCTTGAAGTCACCAACTGGAGCCGGTTTGATCAAACAGAGTCTTTTATCCTTAGGCCTCCTTTGTCAGTAGCAATAGCGGCGGTTTTGACTGGGTCACGCTTCAAATAATGCACTGTCTTGAGGGACAAAAGGGGTTACCGTGAATTTTCAAACTCTCAGCAATTAAGGTTTGTACTTCCTTACATCTCTTGGTCTTTGCTATCTTTGTGATATGCTTCTAAAGCTTCTTTTTTTTATTTGTTTAGATGCCGGTAATTGTCGCGAGATACACTAACTAGTGTGGCAATATGCATTTCACACAGCAGAGACTGCTATCTTGAAGGGCAGGTTAGAGAGTTTGATGGAAATTCCACGACGGATAACTCACACGATTGTCCTGGAAGATGAACCTGAAGTCGGCACTTTTCTAGTTTAAGACATGTTGTCGTTGCTATATTGCAAAATCTTGGAGAAAAAGAACTCTGGGCTAGTGGCACGTTCCATTTGAGAACCACCTTATAGTCAATTATGCTATGTATTAGAATTCATATTGTTATGATCTTTTATTATTATTTTTCACTAGCAATAACATGTTCTACATTTCCCTCCAAACCGAAATTGAATGTTAAGAGAGAAAACTAAATATGCCTGCGTATCTAAATGTAATGCCATGCTCTCTCTCTCTCTCTTTCAATGAAGCTTTTTTCTAAAATTTCAATGTTTAAACCATTACGCCCTTCTAAGATAGCAAAGCCAGAAACCTAATCTTCTCCTTTCTAAACCAAACTGACCATGCTTCACAAAAGGCTTTCCCTTGTTTATGATTTCACTCCTGAAAGGTCTTAAAACAGAACAGAGGTTTTATGCTTCCTCATGAAAGTTTGAATTTATTTTATTTGAAGTCTTGGACTATTACAAATTTCAATTCTTTCCTTATGAGGAGGTTTTGATCTTGGTACACTTTAGATTTTGCAATTCGTTATGGAAACTCATGCACTCGAAAATGATCTCGATCGACGCATATCTTAACTTTACATTCAACCCTTATACGAAGTCATATGGACATGAATCTTGAGTCTAATTTCCATGAATCTATGATGCGGAGCTTTGTTGATTAGATTTGAATTTAACCGTTGATGAAACACCGCATTAAAACTTCTTGCAATTTTGATCCTCTGAGTTTGAACTTCGAACAGACTTGAATATACATAGGAAAATTAAATTGGCACTTTGTACCCGTCGTTCTGAATTGGCCCATGAACCCGTTGTCGCTACCGCGAAAATAAGGTGCCGGCAAAACAGAAGAGTCGCCACCTTTCGTTATTTATCCCTCAGAACGGGAAAGGAAACAATCGGAAAAACCTGACGAAAAGGTATAAGACAAGGTCATCGCAACCGTTGTCTGGGTTCGGGAGTCGGTTACGCAAGGGGAAGGTATTAGCACCCCTCACGTCCATCGTACTCGATGGGATCCATGCTTGTTGTGTTTATCTGACAGGTTGGTTTTACTATCTACCTACCAAGGTTGGTCTGAAAAGAAAAGAAAATGACTCGGCAAAGCGTCGCACTTTATGCCTACATATTCTCATCAGAGAGTGAGAAATCAGAGTCAACGTAGTTCGGCTAACTACGGGTAACAGATGGGGGAAGGTAGCTCGCCAATACATCAGTATTGTGCTTACGTACTCTCAACAGGCTTGAGAGATCAAAGTTTACGTAGTTCGGGATAATACGGATTATGGGAATTCAGATTCATCTGTTTTATCGAGTAGGGTTAACAAACAGTTCCAGCAGTTTGGCGCACGCAGCTCGACCCTTGGAGACTTAGGCGTTACCGTTTACGGTAAAACAGAGAGTTAACGACACTCTTTTCTTCAGAAAAGCTTTCCTTTGAATCATGGGCCCATGGGGCAAAAAGGTTTGAAGTTTGTTTTCCGTCTTTTATGGATGTCTTCAACCAATATCGTACTAGAGACTATGACCTGAGAGTGAATGCGTCGTATGTCACCCAAAGGGTGCCATACTAAACATCCAGACTGTTGAAAAGAAACTCTCCAACAATCCTTTCTCAGATAGCTTAAGGCTCGTAACGTATGACGTCAGTTAACCTTTATTACTGTATTTTAATTTGTTTTGAGATGAGAAGAGAGAGGGCTCAACTAAGGGGAGACTATCAAGTCCTAATGTTGTCATGCCAAGGATTCATCCTATGGTTGAGGTTTGAAACAGGGAACTCCTAGAAGTTATCATGCATAGGTTTCAACCTAAAGTTCTAATCATCACTTCCTTATCAAAGGAAGTGAGATTCCTAGGGGATCATGTCAATGATACAGCAACAGATAAAGCATCAGCTTAAACAGTAAACAGATATACGGTAAAATGCATGCAATGCAAGTGAGGGAGGAAATGTGTGTGGGGCATCAGCCTCCACAAGCTCATCTCAACCTCAAGCCAGTTAAGAATAACTGCAATCATACAGAGGAAATAACATGCTATCAAGCAAACACAATAGCTGCACTCATACAGAAGAAGTGAAATAAAATGCCATCAAGCAAATCACAAACCACATAGGCAAGGGAGCTGGGCTCTACCGAATACCAGCAAGCAAAGCCATACAGTAAAAATACAAGCAGAGGGAGCAACTCAACCTCTAGTGCAATCATGCTCCTAGCTTAAAACAATTTAATCATGAACTTATTCTAATGCATCAAGCAAATCACACAAGTCACATCAATACAGTTGCACAGAAAGCAAACAGACAAGGAAAGAAAACAGATCAACCACTCCCACAGCTTCACAGCAAAGCTCCTCTGACAGCAGTTCAGTCTACCATCTGTAGCTGCTCTTCAAAGCTATCATCTCTAATAACAAGTATCAACTTGCTTCTTCAAGCTTCCAACACATCCACATAAGTATCAACTTATCTCTCTCCTTCAACTTCAAGCTTCAGCTCTTCAGTAAACTCCACCTTCAGGCCTCAATGCATTAAACCCACAAGCATCAGCTTGCTTCTTCCTCAAGCTTCAGCTTCTTCATTCAATATTCAATGAATTCCCCTCACAAGTATCAACTTATTCTTTACCTTCTTCAAGCTACAACTCTTTCTTCAACCTTAGCTTGATCTTCTTCCCACAAGTATCAACTTGTTCCTCTTGATCTTCAAGCTTCAGCTCCAAGGGTAGTCTTCAAACACAAAGAAGTAGCAACTTCTATCATCTTCAATCTTCTATCAAGGAACTCCATCCTCTAGCAAGGGGGAAAGATTCATCTGACAAGAGCAAGGTGGGATGATTGACAGCAGAGTGAAGACCAAAGGTCACCACTAAGCATTCCATCATCAGAGAAAGGAACCCTCAAAGGTTCTACCAACTTGTGAAGAGCCACACATCCTACCAAAGGAGGGATGAGGCCTTCCCAAGGGGACCTTACATCATAGGGAAGAATGGAAGTGATCAACATCTTCCATGTTTATGAAAGAAGAAAATCTATCTAGAAGCTCTACTTACAAACCCTAATCCTAACACCTAATCAACACTACACCAAAAGAAGGGAAATCTTCACATCCAAGCTTCCTCAAGCATTCCATAGTAACCCAAGCTTGTCTTCAACATCATCTAAGAGCAAGCAAAGCAAAACCCTAATCTAAGGGAACTAAAGAAATCAATCTAGTTGAATTAGCAAGTTAGGATCACCTAAAACTTAGTACTAAAGTTAGTCCTAACTAAAATACTAAAACCAATTGTAAAATCCTACAAAAATAACTATGGGACCCTAATTCAATCATGAATCTACCATATAAAATACAGAGGTTGAATCTTCCACCAAGTCCTAGAAATAAAACCTAAATCACAAGGTACTAAGCATAAACCCTAAAACTAGAGCACCTAAAGTTTCAACTTAAAACTACCACCTACATTCATCACAAAAATGTGAGAAAAATCTAAGGGGAACATGCATATCTATTATAGCTACACACAAAAAATCAAGGCAAGAATCATCACCAAATGCTCAAACCAAATTCATCAAAACAAGGTATCAACCATGGTCATTTTAATATCAATTAATATTCAAAAATGCAAATAAAAATAAAAAATGCATGAAATACTAATATTTTTTATCTAAAAAAAACTATATTCAATCATGAATCAATGGAAAAAAGAATGGAATTAATTGAGTCAGTTTTCAATTTTTTATGAATTATTTACTAAGTCACATGAAACAATGAAGAAAATAAAGAAAATAAATGGAGAATATGGCCAGAGGGTGTAATCAGCAAACAATTCCCACTAGATTCGCTTGGGCCCTCAATTCTGGGGGTGCACATAGCAACTGGGCATGAGGCCCATCTGAATTTCAACTCAGCCACAAAGACTAAAACCAGGGGAGGGTGCATTGAGTAAGGATTTCATGCTGTAAATCCATGCTGGGCTTGGAGATGGGGTGCGCATAGGAGGAAACACTAAGGCCCAACGCTCCACTTCAGCTTATTCAACTCTCAAATTAATCAAAAAAAATGCACGCGTGAGGTATCGAGCCTACACTTCCTTGGTTCACACAGCGAAGAGCACAAACTGGGCAACCTCATTAATCAAAACGCTGTGTTTTGAGGGGAGTATACGTGGCGCAACGAGGAACCTTGGATCGCTTGACTAAGTCTATTTTTCCACACGCATGGACTTCCCATATTACGTCTTCAACCTTTTCAAACTCCTGCAAGCTGCAAAACGCGCGCGCGAACCAGGGCCGCCGGTAGCTTTTCCGGCCACCATCACGCAACCCTAACTCTCTCTACAGACCACCAATGGCCACGATTTCAGAATGAAAGTTGACCAGAATTTCCTCAGGAATCCAACCATACCACTAGTTCATGCTAAAAACGCAGGGTTCGTAAAAACACAATCTCAACGGAAAATGGCATAAACCCTAAATTGTCTCTAATCTTCAAATCAATTATCCAGAATCCATCTATACCCTAAGGGGAACTTAACCACATGCTTCTAATTGATTAAAAGTGCGTAATTAGAGAGATATTTCAAGAACTTAGAACCTACCTTGATGCTTGAATTGCAGTGGTTACACGCCTCAATTCTCTTCCAAACCTTGCAGAATTCTTCAAGGATTAATGGTGAACGATTCTTGGTGCTCAATTCCTGCTGAAACCCCTTGATTCTCCAAAACGAGTTTTCACTTTCAAGCTTTTTTCTTCACCTCACTCCAATGGCTTCTCAACAGAATTTTGCACTAGAAGCTTCCTAACATGATCCAAAACCTATTTATGATGTGTTCTCATGGATTAGAAGCCCAAACTAGGCCCAATTATGGATTTTGGATCTTCACTTTTTCCTCCAAATTTCAACATGGATATGTGCCTTCAAGCCTTGGTCATGCTCCAAACTCAGGCCAAATGACTCCCTTAACACTTGTGGAATGTGATTGAAGTGTTTCCCTCCTTTGGTTTCAACATATGGAGTGTGTTTGATATGTTTCTTACTTGTGAAGTAATCATCCAAATGGCTAAGTTATGGACCTCAAATAAAAAATGTGACAATGCCAATCTTTCTAAAACATCAATTCCATTCAAAATGACCACAAATTTGACTTGGAAACATGTTAATCTCATTTATTTTGAATTTTCTCATTTTAATTCATTAAAGTGGCTTTTATGTGAAGTTTCTTCAACCAATGCTTGGTATAATCCATATCAATGAACACTTGATGTTTAGAAAAGCTAAAAACATCATTTTGAACAACTTTCATGTTGAAAAAAATTGCATTTGAGACCTCTAAGTTGGTGAAAATGGCCTATGATCACAAATGACCTATAATCACCAAATGTCCAAAATACCCTTGACTTGTCAAAGCCATAACTTGAGTTCTACAAATCCTATCAAGGACTTCTAGTACTATATAGAAAGCTAAGAGGATAAGGAACAACATTCATGTTGACCAAAAGTTCATAGGAATCATCCTTCTAGGGAAAAAGTTTCATGCAAGTTGGGTAACTTTCAAGCTCCAAATTCACATTCCTCAGATGACTTGTAACTTGCCAAAGCCATAACTTGAGTTCTACAAATCCTATCAAGGACTTCTAGCACTCAAATTAAAGCTAATATCATGATATACAACAATAATGTTGGGGGTAAGATGAGATGACAATCACATCTTGAGCTAAATTGCCTTGAAGATAGGGGTCAAACTAGGGGATTTTACACTGTCAAGCCTTAGAAACCCTAGCTTGAAACTTCTCAAACTCTTCAATCATGATGAGTTACCCTTGGAATCATCCTTAGAACATCTCAATGTATCAATCCATGATCACATGGCTCTTGAATTAGGTCTCAACTTCCTTCAAATCATCAGTTGACTTAGGGTTGACCTAGTCAAACCCTAATTGCACCACTCATGGCTGAGGCTTCTCAATCTTACACAATGACCTGTCTAGGACTCAAAGTGATCCTCAATACTTCCCATGAACTCTCTATAGACCTCAAGTCCATCCTCATGGCTTCAGAATCATCTGATGACTTCCCACAACTCTCAAGTTAGGAGACACACACTCTTGGTTTCAATCACTCTCTCTGAGGATCTTTTAATTTCTCTGACAAGGATATCAACCCTTGAACACTTGAATAACCTTCTTAGCTTAGCTTCATAGTCTTGTATAGCTCTTAATTGGTGATCATACCTCTTGATCTCCTGCATACATGTCAATGAAATGCAAATGATAATGCTAATGTGAATGAAATGAAACATAAGCTAGGTAAAGAAAAGTTGGGCAAATTTTGGGGTGCAACAGCTGCCCCTATTCAAACGTCTTGGACATGAATGGGTGAGAAGCGAACGAATCGCAAACAATCAAGGTAAAAGATGGTTGAATACCAACAAACCCGGAAATTTTCCAACTGCACAAGTACACGGTACTCTGATGGGGACAAATCTTCGGAAACTGAAATAATAGTTGCACGGCAACTAGCTGGAGAAATACTGATCTGAATCTCCGTCAGGGCGATTCTCTGATTTATCTGATACCCTTGCATCCTTAAATCATCAAGGGATCACTGGTTACATGGTAACTGGTGATTTGCCAACCGCACAGGTAAACGATACTCTGATTGGTAGGAACATCTTCCAAAACTGAGCATGCCAGTTGCATGGCAACTTGTTGGGGAATTGGTCACACGGTAACCGGTGAAAAGGTCAAATATCCGTCAGGATGATCGTCTGATTTAACTACAGCTTCGTCCTCAAGTCATCAAGGGATCACCGGTTACGCGGTAACTGGTAATGGAAGGTTGATTATGCCGTCAGGCATTCTGCGTCATTAGGAACTTTTTAACAATCAAGTTAACTATGCCATCGGGCATTCAAAGCACTTTTAGGCGTCAGCCGGACTTCGTCAGTAAGTCGGGAATAGAATTTCTCGGTCAATCATGAGCCAAATAGAGATATCCAAACTTCTACCATCAGGCGCTCCGCATCAGCTGAGAGAACTGCTTCGACATCACAGTTAGACTTCATCAGTAAGTCTTAAAATGGGATCCTTAATCCATCACGGACCGATAAGGATAGACATTCTTTTGCCATAAGGCGCCCTGCGTCAGCTAGGCAAACTGCTTTGACCTTGCAATTATACTTCATCAATAAGTCTGGGGTTTTGACACCGCTGCCGGACTTCAATCATCAAGTCTTCAAGGAAATTTCAACTTTTTTGTTTAAAACACTGCCGGGGATGACACATCTCCGCTGGGGATTCTGGAGAACTATCAAGTAACTCTGCTTCGGGGATCCAGAAATCATTCTGGGTGAATCAACTCTGCTGAGGACTTCAAGAATCATCTTGGACAAATAACTCCGTCGGGGACTTCAAGCATCATCCTGAACCAATAACTCTGCTGGAGATTTCAGGAATCATCCTGAGCAAACACTCTGCCGGGGACTCTAAGCATCAACTTGAGAAACCAACTCTGGCGACTTCACTGGGGATTTTAAGAATTATCTAAAACAATCCACTTCGCTGGGGAATCCAAGAATCATCTTGAGCAAACCATTATGCGGAGGAACACCTGCAAAACAAGAACGGTAACGACCTAGCTCATGTTTCACATGCATATGTTTGACAATGGCGCAATGCTCCACACGGTGGAAATGCTACGCATTTTAGGGTAAATGCTATGCAATCATGCGAGATGCTACGACCCCATCAGCAAAATAAATGCTGAATGGAGAATCCTCCTATCAAGGAGAAGGAACCACTCTGGTGGAGAGGAGGAATCATCCTGCCGAGGAGAAGGAGTCACGTCAATCTCAATTGGACTCCGCCTGGGGAAACGAACTTCAGTCAACTGCTGCAGGGTGTAAAGCTCTTCGAGAACTTGGACTCGCTCAACCGGGTATTCAAACCACAAACTGTCGAGGAAAATGATGCCAATCGCAGAAATAAACTGCACGGCATTCACAGCAAAACTTTCCTGGAGATACCGACTCCGATGGGGAAATATAGCATCAACTATTCAACACTCTACTGGGGAAAACCAATCATGGTCCCAACTGCTTTCCAAGAACTCGGCTCTCTTGGGGCTCTGCAAACTCGGTTGGGGAAGAAGGAATCATCCTGCTTACAGGGGAGAGTACGACTCTGTGGGGGAATCTCAATTCTGCCGGAGACTTCAGTCTGCGCTATCGAAGGCTGAACACTTGTGAATAGTCTCCTACGAGAAACTGCACCCTGACCTAGTGCTGGGGAATGAGTGTACACTTCAGTGTATGACTCAGCTAGGGAGATGGCGATCCTTCAGGATACATCTGGTTGGGGGAGAATCTTCTCTTCTTGGGGAAACATATCAATGCTTTCGATCTCATGTTCAGACTCCATGGGGAGGCGCTGCTGAACTCGCTAGAGAGGAAGGAATCATCCTGCTTGGGAACACATACGGCGTACTGTCTGGAATATGCTACACCTGTAACAACACAAACAAACAAACAAGATACCCTTCTCAAAGGGACCTATCAAGGTTATCATCTTGTGACAATGTTCTAGTAATTCATTGTTTCAACAATCAGTGGCCTAGGCCCGTAAGTTTATGTATGCGCATTTTATCAAAAACATCGGGGTTCTTTTTCGCAAACAAAACAGATAAATGCTAAACAAACAAACAGAATTGCTGAATAGTATACATTTTATTGATAACGAACCCCTGAATGGGTAAAAGTGTTTTACAACAGATGCAAGGTCCTGGAATGAGGAAGCTGCGCAAATATAAACATAAATATACATCAGTATATACACAAATGTCGACAATGAGGCGTAGATGAACACCATGAGTTGATCCCTCTATGACCAACTCGACTTCAATACCTCTCCGACGCTTCAGCTTCAGAAGAGATTGATTCAGATAAACGGCCCTCAGGTCTTCCAAACCACTAAACAATGAAAGTCCATACGCGGAACGCAGTCATTTGCTTTTTCAAATCCCTAACTTTTGCCTGAATCGCCCTTCCGGGTTTTCGATTCACCGGGATACCCTTTTTTGCCAAAGTCGCCCTTCCAGGTTTTCGACTTTGCGGGTGTACATTCTTTTCTTTATATCCCTAATTTTTGCCCGAACCTTTTTTCTTTTTTATGGTTCGCCGGAATGCCCCATTTTTTCCTGGATATTCTTTTTCTTTCCAGCGGGTCATTTTCTTAAGCAAAGTATTTTTTAACTGCGTCTGTGTTTACCGGGGACGCAAAATCTTCGCCATCCATCGTGGATAACAACAAGGCTCCTCCCGAGAAGACCTTGCTGACGACGTACGGACCTTCGTAATTGGGAGTCCACTTGCCCCGGTGATCGGAGTGTGGAGGAAGAATCTTCTTCAGGACGAGATCACCCATCTGAAAGCTTCTAGGACGCACCTTCTTATCATAGGCTTTCTTCATTCGGCTTTGGTACAGACGACCATATGCAATCGATGCTAATCTTTTCTCGTCCATCAGGCTGAGTTGGTTTAGTCGGTTCTTAACCCATTCTGCCTCATCGAGTTTCACATCAACCAAAACTCGCAAAGAAGGAATCTCAACTTCCAACGGTAGGACAACTTCCATACCGTACACCAGTGAGAAAGGAGTTGCCCCGGTTGATGTGCGTACCGTCGTACGATAACCGTGCAACGCAAATGGCAACATCTCGTGCCAATCCTTATAGGTCACAACCATCTTTTGTACAATCTTCTTAATGTTCTTATTGGCCGCTTCAACGACGCCATTCATCTTCGGCCGGTAAGGAGATGAGTTGTGATGTTCAATCTTGAAACTCTGGCACAGCTCCTTCATCATCTTGTTATTCAGATTCGAACCATTATCAGTAATGATCCGCTCGGGAATTCCATAACGACAGATGATGTCCCTCTTTATGAATTTAGCCACCACCTGCTTGGTCACATTAGCATATGAGGCTGCCTCCACCCACTTGGTGAAGTAGTCGATAGCTACTAGAATGAAGCGATGACCGTTAGATACAGTGGGCTCGATCTTGCCTATCATGTCGATGCCCCACATGGAGAACGGCCACGGGGAGGACATGACATTTAACGAGCACGGCGGCACATGTATCTTATCAGCATAAATCTGGCATTTATGACATCTCTTCGCGAATTTAAAGCAATCCGATTCCATCGTCAGCCAGTACTATCCTGCTCTCAGGATCTTTCTCGTCATAGCATGCCCACCAGCGTGCGTACCAAATGTGCCTTCATGGACTTCTTCCATGAGCATACTCGCTTCTTTCTCATCTACACATCTGAGTAGCACGAGATCATGGTTTCTCTTGTACAAAACTCCATCAGGATTGAGATAAAAATTTCCAGACAGCCTCCTCAGAGTCTTCTTATCCTGGGTTGACGCTCCCGCAGGATATTCCTTAGTCATAAGGAAGGTCTGGATATCATGGAATCATGGCTTGCCGTCGGAGGCTTCCTCGATTGCAAAGACGAATGCAGGTCTATCAAGACGAGAAAGGACAATTCTTGGAGCTTCATTCCAAAAATTGACTTTATACATCGAAGCTAACGTGGCTAAGGCATCAGCCATTTAATTCTCGGCCCTGGGCACATGATAGAGTTCCACTCGATCAAAGAACTGAAGCAGCCTTCTGGCATAGTTCATGTACGGCACGAAATTTGATTGACAAGTCTCCCACTCCCCTTTAATCTGGTTAATCACAAGTGCCGAGTCACCATATACATCTAGGTTCTTGATTCTCAAATCAATTGCTTCTTCTAGACCCATGATGCATGCTTCGTACTCCGCTTCGTTATTGGTGACCGGAAACGTCAGTCTCGCAGTGAACGGGATGTGGGATCCATGGGGAGTCGTGATGATCGCCCCAATGCCACTTCCATAAGAGTTAACCGCCCCGTCAAATATCAATTTCCATTGGGATTTCCTATCTGGACCCTCATTGGGAAACGGTTCATCACAATCCTTCGCTTTGAGAAACATGATATCCACATCAGGGAATTCAAATTTCATCGGCTGATAATCTTCGATCGGCTGTTCGGCAAGGTACTCAGACAATACGCTTCCCTTGATGGCCTTCTGGGAAATGTACTGAATATCATATTCCGTCAACACCATTTGCCATCTAGCAATCCTTCCCGAAAGCGCTTGCTTCTCGAAGACGTACTTGATTGGATCCATCTTTGAAATTAGCATGGTTGTGTGATTGAGCATGTACTGTCGTAAACGTTTGGCAGCCCAGGCTAGTGCACAACACGTTTTCTCCAGCATCGAGTAACGAGATTCACAGTCTGTGAACTTTTTACTCAAATAATAGATGGCATGCTCCTTTCTGCCCGTCTCGTCGTGCTGACTGAGAACACACCCCATACTATTCTCAAGAACTGTCAAGTACATGATTAAGGGTCTTCCAGCCACTGGGGGTATCAAGATCGGAGGTTCCTGCAGATGCTGTTTTATCTTATCAAATGCCTTCTGGCAATCCTCGTTCCAGATAATCGCCTGATTTTTCTTTAGTAGTTTGAACATCGGTTCACACGTGGCCGTGAGCTGAGAGATAAACCTTGCAATGTAGTTTATTCTGCCCAGGAAACCACGAACTTCTTTTTCTATTTTTGGCGCTGGCATTTCTTGTATTGCTTTTATCTTCTCAGGATCAACCTCGATGCCTCTTTCGCTCACGATGAACCCCAATAGTTTTCCCGACCGTACTCCGAAAGTACACTTGTTAGGATTCAGCCTCAACCTGAACTTCCTAAGCCTCTCAAAAAGCTTCAGCAAATTGACCAGATGTCCTTCCTCTGTTTGGGACTTCGCAATCATGTCATCAACATAGACTTCAATCTCATGATGAATCATGTCATGAAACAAAGTAACCATAGCTCGTTGGTAAGTGGCCCCTGCATTCTTCAGACCGACGGGCATTACCTTGTAGCAAAATGTTCCCCAAGGTGTAATAAACGTAGTCTTCTCCATGTCCTCCGGCGCCATCTTGATCTGATTGTAGCCGGAGAAGCCATCCATGAACGAAAACACGGAGAACTGAGCTGTATTGTCGACCAACACATCAATATGAGGGAGCGAGAAATTATCTTTAGGGCTCGCCCTATTCAAATCTCGATAATCGACGCACATTCGCACCTTACCGTCCTTCTTCGGTACAGGCACTATGTTGGCGACCCACGGAGGGTAAGTAGTGACCGCTAAAAAGCCAGCATCAAGCTGCTTTTGTACTTCTTCTTTGATCTTAACGGCCATATCTGGTCGTGTCCTCTTAAGCTTTTGCTTAATGGGAGGACAATCTTCTCGCAGCGGCAAGTGATGGACCACGATGTCAGTATCAAGTCCGGGCATATCTTCGTATGACCAAGCAAAGATGTCACTATACTCTCTCAACATCTCGACCAATCTCTGCTTGACATCACTCTGCAATGCAGCCCCTATCCTGACGTTCCTGACAAGCTCTTCAGAACCCAGATTCACAATCTCAATCTCTTCCTCGTAAGGCAGAATAACTTTCTCTTCTTGTTTCAACGAGCGGGCCAACTCTTCGGGAAGGTCTTCGTCTTCATTAATCTCTTCTTCGGCTTGATAGATCGGGCAATCGAAGTCGAAGTGAGTCGTAGAAGGTCCAGAGTCGATGTCATCTGCTATGTGGATCCTGCAATAACAAGGGTTAAGCTTAAGACAAGGATATGCAGGTTAGCACAAACCCCATTGCCATTTTATTGTTTTTCAAACCGATATAAAACAGGAATAACAGAGATCACAACATTTGAATGCGAAAGAACGCCCTTTGATTTATTGGTAAAATACATGTACATAATCAAACAAGGCCCTGACAATAAAACCACTATGCCCCAGGTAGGACATAGGGTTGTACAATGATTGGAGAAAGTAAATCATTACTCTTTGCCTGTCACTTGGATGGTATCCCTGATGGACCAGTTGTCGAGGCTCTCACCTGGTTTGCTTGGCTGGATCCAAGAATCTAGGTCGCAATCGCTGTCTTCGCCGTCTTCAGACACCGCGTTGACACTTTCAAATATCACCCCGCCACTGGTAAACTGGATCGGCCCTTTACCTCGCGACGCACTGTGAGAAGAGGAGGCTTCAGCCGCAGGGGAGTATCCTAACCCGAACCTGTCTTGCTTGTTAGGTATTTCTAGAATTCGTCCCCAACCTGGGGTAGATCCGGCCTGAACAACGGCCCGGGCTTCCTTGAAGGAAGAGAGAGTCATCTCTGGTTTTTCAGTAATGACAGGACTCACGTCCTTGACCTTAATAGCTTTGAATGCCTGACATAGGGTTTCGTGGATTTCTCCATCCATCTCAACATACTTGAAGGACGACAAATGGCTCACCATTATGTCTTCCTCGTCACATACAGTCACGATGCTGCCTCCGACAGCATACTTGAGCTTCTGGTGCAACGTGGAGGTCACGGCGCCAGCAGAATGGATCCATGGCCGGCCTAAGAGACAGCTGTAGGCTGGCATGATGTCCATAATGTAGAAGACTGCGTCGAAAGTTTCCGGCCCAACTTGGATCGGTAGCGTCACCTCCCCAAAAACGTGACGTTTGGTTCCATCGAAAGCCTTCACAACCAGGTCACTGGGTGTGCAAATCAATCCTCGAGTATCTAACTTCATCAATGCCTTCTTCGGAAGAACATTGAGCGATGACCCAGTGTCCACCAACACATGAGACATAATCGTTCCCCTACACTCTATCGAGATGTGCAGGGCACTATTGTGGTTTCTTCCCTTCGGCGTCAGCTCCAGGTCAGTGAACCCTAACCCGTTTCCAGCATTCACGTGGGCTACGACCCCTTCCAACTGGTTGACCAATATTTCCTACGGTACATACGTGGCATTCAAAACCCTGAACAGCGCGTTGCGATGTGCCTCCGAACACAACAACAAATTCAGGATGGAAATTTTCGAGGGCGTTTGATGGAGATGATCCACGATCTTGTAGTCACTCTTCTTAATCAATCTCATAAACTCTTCAGCGTCCTTAACAAGTAAGTCTTTCTCTACCCCACGAGGGGTTTCCTCAATGACTTAACTCTTTCCCTTATCAGTTATTTCAGCTTTGTCCGCTTTGTCCGCCACAACCTCTAGTGGAGCAAACACTCTTCCGCTGCGAGTGATTCCGCCAATGCCCATTAGGTTATCCACAGCCGGCCCAGATGGTTCCAGTTCCAACTTCTGTCTGTTACAGTAGACGTCTGCCCCATAGTGCCATGGGACAGCGTTGGTGCTTTCAAAAGGTATCGGCCCAGCCTTGGTGATGGTAATCATGGGCGGTCTGGATGCAAAAATAGTGATCGTCTGACGAGGGATGGTGATGGTGGCAACCTCATCATCTTGCTTCAGCATTACCTCTCCAGATCCACTTTCGGCCCTTCGGCTGAACTGCAAGATTCCTTCGGTCATCAGACTCTGAGTCCCCTCTATCAACTGTTCACATCCATCAGGACAACTCGCACAGCCCATACACAGTTCTCCACAGCCTGGAAAGAAGCCTCTCTTCATCAGCTTGGCTTTGACAAAGCTAAGCGGTGTCTTCAGATCCTTAACATCAGTCAATAAATCCAAGTTCTCGTCTTTAATAATGGCATTCACCCCACCTCCCCTATGATTCGGAATAGGGTTATTCGTGACATTTGACACATTATCTGAGAAGTTGATGATCTTAGCATCCACCATATCCTGCACCTTGTGCTTGAAGGCTTTGCAATTTCCTATCGTGTGGCCCGGCGCCCCCGAGTGAAACTCACAAGTTGCATTCGCATCATAACCCGGTGGAGGTGCCCCTGTCAAGGGAGCCATGGTTCTCTTCTGGATTAGCTGTAACTGAAGCAGAGTCTGTAACAGCTGAGCATAAGACATGGGCGGTGTTTCAAGGTGACGACTTGATAGAGGTGCCCTGTTCTGATACTTTCTGTACCCTTGCTGATTCGGCTGCTGTTGCTGCTGCTGCTGTGGCTGGGGGTGTTGGACAGCGGGGATGGTTATACTTGCCACCTGTTGGCCCTTGACCTTCCTGCGAGCATTAGACATGGCGCTCGTCTCTCCTTCCTGCCTCTTGCCACCATACGGTTTCTTTCCTCCTCCAGCTGAGGCTAGATCGACACCTTGAATTTTCCCCAGTTTGATCCCATTTTCAACGTGCTCGCCCGTGATGATGAGATCTGAGAAGCTTCCAGACATACTGCTGACTAATTTCTCGTAATAAACCCCTGGGAGGGTGGCTACAAACATTTCAACAAGCTCCCGTTCAACCATCGACGGTTGGACTCTAGCTGCCAATTCACGCCACCGCTGGGCGTATTCTTTGAACCCTTCGTTGTTCCTCTGTGACAAATTCTGCAGTTGGACCTGGTTTGGAGCCAAGTCGCTGTTATATTGGTAATGGTGCACGAATGCTTCAGCAAGTTCCTTCCACGTGCGCACACTGGTAGGCTCCAAACTCATGTACCACTCCAAGGATGGCCCGGACAAAGTATCCTGAAAGAAGTGCATCAACAACTTCTCGTCTTCAGAGTGAGCGGACATCTTTCGGTAGTATGATCTCAGGTGGACGCGAGGGCAAGTGGTGCCCTTGTAATTTTCAAAGTCGGGTACCTTGAACTTGGGAGGCGCCTTGAAATCAGCAATCAATCCCAACTTGGACATGTCGACACCCATAGTGTTCAGGTTTTCGAAATTCCTCATCTTGTCCACGAGTGCCTTAAACCTCAGACGTGCTTCAGCAGTCAGCTCCCCTTCAGCACTTTTCTATGTGAACAGATCGTCTTGACGGTCCTCTAACCATGGCTGAGGCCCGTACAGATTTCCAACACCTGTGTTGCCATTGCCCAACCCAACATTGACATTAGCTTCAAAATTCCCATTACCGACGCCAGTCGTATTACCATTGAGCCCCATGTTAGTGATCACATTGCCGTTGGCACTACCGTTCCCCCCGGTCACGGGGATGCCATTTTGAGGAGTTTCAACAGGTGGAGGGGTTGGAACAGCCCCACCATGGAGTACACCATTGCTATCAACCCTTGAGATCAAAGGCTGGACCAATGTTCTGAGCTGGTCTTGGCCGTTGGCAACCACTTGCATGAGCTCCATGAAGTGGTCCATCCTCTCTCGGAGTTCTTGAACGTCATTCTGCACTTGTTCCATTGCTCTAGCTTGATTTGCTCTGGTCGGGTAGCGGTGGATCGGCCTCTGATCAATCCTGAAACAACCTGAAACAACCTGCATACACAAAAGGGTTAGAAAAAACGACAAAGTGCTCGTTATGCAGATGCTTCATGCAAATGAAAACGTGTGTCTGTGCGCTAGGGAGATCCCCCCCGATCCTAGTGCCTGAGTGCCAGTGCTGATAATAAGAAGTCCGAGTCCAGTCGTGGAAATAACATCTCATATATATATGAAGAAATCCTATCAAGGCGGTACACAACGTCACTGAGTACAAGCAGAATCAATAGCACGACCTCGACCAACAAGCCTGGTGATGGTCAGCACGCAACAATGATCAACACAAAAGGATTACAAATATAGTCAAGCACGGCCACGGGCGCGGAACTCTTCTAACAGATTCCTCGTTTCTGTATGATCAGGCCGAGTGAGCAACCCTTCGACGAGTAACTCCCTCCGCATAATAGTGTACTGAAGTCCTTCAACTGAGTCTTCCCATGCTCCTTCGCCGAAACAATCTTCTAACTTCCGCTTCTTGGACTCAAACGTCAGTTTGCGCTCCTTCAGGTTAGCAAGAGCCTTGTTGAGCAGGCCTTCGGCGGCATATCTGCGAGCGGTTTCTTCATCAAACCTCTTCTCACTAGCCTTCACCTGGGCTTTCAATTTGGAGATCTGCTATTTCAGTTTATCCTCTCGTTCCTTGCCGTTGGCTAGGGTGGCCTTCCAATGCTGATTAAACTTGGATATTCTCCGGTACGCTTCATCTAAGTGCTGCTTCTTAGTGGCCAGTACGTCATTGACAGCTTTGAAGTCCTGACCCAAACGCTCACGCTCAGCCATCTGCTTAGTCAAATCCGTCCCGAACTGGTTCACCAGCTCTGTTTGCCTCTTGAAGGAATGGACGGCTTCGCTTTTCTCGCTTCTGAGTTGAGCCAATTCTTTCTCCAGTTCTTCATTTGCCTTCTTCAGCTCATCTCTCTCAGCTAACACCTGATTGTACTGCTGAATAGGCACGGTGGTAGGCTCTTCAGTCACTGGAGGGCTTTCTAATTGGGCCGGTGGAAACGGCATCCCTATAATATCTGCTCTGGCTCTGATCCAGGTCATATACGGAGCGTAGGCTTGGCTATTACTTTTTCCCAGCAACGGTTTTCCCCGCTTACAGATACCATTCCAAGCGTGCTGAAGCTTAGATAACATATCCCCCTCTAGAAGACCAGTGAGGTACAGAGATTCCTGCACCTCTTCATCCTTTGGAGGAGCTCTCAAAGCATAAGCGAACTGTCGGACCAACAGAGATGGATTATAGTTGATACAACCCTTCCTGCCTATCAAAGGTACATTCGGAAACCCGCTGCAGCTGAAGATAATCTCAGTACCCAACCTATCTCTATCGAACCAGGCAATATCCTCCACTGACAGACTCATCAAGCGCTCAGGCCACTCAGCTGTGGCTGCAGACGAAGCAAATGGACCCTTCTTGGGTAGGTGACTATCAAGCCACATGTAGAGCAGGGGCACACATCATGAGACGTTCTTACCCCTTCTGCTCTCGTTCTTGTAGTGGACGGAATGGTAGACGTCTCCAATCAAGGTAGGGACTGGATTCCCTGATGCAAAGATGTGAAATGCGTCGAAGTCTACAAAGTCGGGCATATTGGGGAACAGAATGATGCCATATATGCACAGATCAAGGATGGCGTTGAACACGATCCAACATCCGTCTTTGGCGCACTGCTGGGCCTTTCCCACTAAGAACTGCAAGGAGAAACCGGGAACCTTGTTCCAACTAGACAAGACCAACTCGGAGGCGTCCAGATGAAGTGAAGGGGCTAGACTAGCCAAATTAGGCGCAGCATCTATGTGAACAAAGGGCATCTGACTCTTGATAGGCACACCTAACAAATCAGCATACTCCTCTAGTGTAGGTGCGAGAACAAAATCCGGGAAGGTAAAGCATCTCAAAGGAGGATCATAGAACTGTAGCAGGGCGTGCAACCCATTCAACTCAAACACAAAGGGTTTACGAACCAAGCTGAGCAGTTTCCCATAAGACTTTCTGAATTCACCTCTAAAAGAATCATCTGCCAAAGCAATCAAACCAGTCAGCTGAACAACATCAGGAGTGGGGAGCTTGTAGGCCACAGTCTTCCTCAGAGAACCCATGACAGCACAATAGAAGGCAAGAAAACTTGAATCGGGGGAAACGGTACCTGCAACACAGACACACGTTAATGAAATGCAGATGAATATGCAAAATAATGCAAAATGCAATCATGCAGCAGGAGATCAAGACGACTGTGCTGTTGAGGAGACGAAGGTGAAGATTCTGTATCAACAAAACCACAATACTACCCTGTCAAGAACAACCCTATCTCTGATGAGAAGAAAACCCTGATATCGGACCATAAATTCTGCTCTGATGATAAGGACCTCTGATACAGGACCATAAATCTGCTCTATCAAGAACAATCATATATCTGATGATGAGAACCTCTAATACCAACAAGACTGATTCATTATCAAGAAAACCAGGTAGTCTGAAGGTTAAGGTTTCCTGCAACAAACCCGACCCTGCTCACAGGTATGGACCTAAACTGACACAAGTTCGGCATCCTATACGGTCATCAGCGTCATAGATATTCAAGAGGGGTGATACGATACCCAGAAGGTGTGGCATCACCATCTCCTGAAGCGGCCTCACTCAGCTGAATTCCAAATGATCGGTCCCCAGAGTCGACAATCCTCCAAACCAACAACTCCTCCGGCCCAAAGGGCCGGAAAAGAAGTCAACCGGGAGAACCTCGTCTGAGCGTGGATTTCATGAGACACTAGTGCCTGCAAAGCAAGCACGCGCCCACTAATTTCCACAACTAATGCTAAGTACACTCAAGCTTGGGTCTGGCTTCTCACTCATCAGAATGCCCCTCCCACAACAGCATAGATAATCATATCATACTGAAAATAAAGTGTGGGAAATAAAATGCGATAGATAAACACAACCCAACAAGTAATCATACAAGCGCTAGGATTGACTCTCGCAGGGGACGTTGGATCCCCAAACTGACTCGCATAAGGGACATTGGATCCCAGGAAACTATCGCTTCCCCAGCAGAGTCGCCAGCTGTCGCTACCGCAAAAATAAGGTGCCGGAAAAACAGAAGAGTCGCCACCTTTCATTATTTATCCCTCAGAACGGGAAAGGAAACGATCGGAAAAACCTGACGAAAAGGTATAAGACAAGGTCATCGCAACCGTTGTCTGGGTTCGGGAGTCGGTTACGCAAGGGGAAGGTATTAGCACCCCTCACGTCCATCGTACTCGATGGGATCCATGCTTGTTGTGTTTATCTGACGGGTTGGTTTTACTATCTACCTATCAAGGCTGGTCTGAAAAGAAAAGAAAATGACTCGGCAAAGTGTCACACTTTATGCCTACGTATTCTCATCAGAGAATGAGAAATCAGAGTCAACGTAGTTCGGCTAACTACGGGTAACAGATGGGGGAAGGTAGCTCGCCAATACATCAGTATTGTGCCTACGTACTCTCAACAGGCTTGAGAGATCAGAGCTTACGTAGTTCGGGATAATACGGATTACGGGAATTCAGATTCATCTGTTTTATCGAGTAGGGTTAACAAACAGTTCCAGCAGTTTGGCGCACGTAGCTCGACCCTTGGAGACTTAGGCGTTACCGTTTGCGGTAGAACAGAGAGTTAACGACACTCTTTTCTTCAAAAAAGCTTTCCTTTGAATCATGGGCCCACGGGGCAAAAAGGTTTGAAGTTTGTTTTATGTCTTTTACGGAAGAACTGTTTTTTATGGATGTCTGCGACCAATATCGTACTAGAGACTATGACCTGAGAGTGAATGCGTCGTATGTCACCCAAAGGGTGCCATACTAAACATCCAGACTGTTGAAAAGAAACTCTCCAACAATCCTTTCTCAGATAGCTTAAGGCTCGTAACGTACGACGTCAGTTAACCTTTATTATTGTATTTTAATTTGTTTTGAGATGAGAAGAGAGAGGGCTCAACTAAGGGGTGACTATCAAGTCCTAATGTTGTCATGCCAAGGATTCATCCTATGGTTGAGGTTTGAAACAGGGAACTCCTAGAAGTTATCATGCATAGGTTTCAACGTAAAGTTCTAATCATCACTTCCTTATCAAAGGAAGTGAGATTCCTAGGGGATCATGTCAATGATACAACAACAGATAAAGCATCAGCTTAAACAGTAAATAGATATACGGTAAAATGCATGCAATGCAAGTGAGGGAGGAAATGTGTGTGGGGCATCAGCCTCCACAAGCTCATCTCAACCTCAAGCCAGATATGAATAACTGCAATCATACAGAGGAAATAACATGCTATAAAGCAAACACAATAGCTGCACTCATACAGAAGAAGTGAAATAAAATGCCATCAAGCAAATCACAAACCACATAGGCAAGGGAGTTGGGCTCTACCGAATACCAGCAAGCAAAGCCATACAGTAAAAATACAAGCAGAGGGAGAAACTCAACCTCTAGTGCAATCATGCTCCTAGCTTAAAACAATTTAATCATGAACTTATTCTAATGCATCAAGCAAATCACACAAGTCACATCAATATAGTTGCACGGAAAGCAAACAGACAAGGAAAGAAAGCAGATCAACCACTCCCACAGCTTCACAGCAAAGCTCCTCTGACAGCAGTTCAGTCCACCATCTGTAGCTGCTCTTCAAAGCTATCATCTCTAATAACAAGTATCAACTTGCTTCTTCAAGCTTCCAACACATCCACATAAGTATCAACTTATCCCCATCCTTCAACTTCAAGCTTCAGCTCTTCAGTAAACTCCACCTTCAGGCCTCAATGCATTAAACCCACAAGCATCAGCTTGCTTCTTCCTCAAGCTTCAGCTTCTTCATTCAATCTTCAATGAATTCCCCTCACAAGTATCAACTTATTCTTTACCTTCTTCAAGCTTCAGCTCTTTCTTCAACCTCAGCTTGATCTTCTTCCCACAAGTATCAACTTGTTCCTCTTGATCTTCAAGCTTCAGCTCCAAGGGTAGTCTTCAAACACAAAGAAGTAGCAACTTCTATCATCTTCAATCTTCTAGAAAGGAACTCCATCCTCTAGCAAGGGGGAAAGATTCATCTGACAAGAGCAAGGTGGGATGATTGACAGCAGAGTGAAGACCAAAGGTCACCACTAAGCATTCCATCATCAGAGAAAGGAACCCTCAAAGGTTCTACCAACTTGTGAAG
The DNA here is from genome assembly GCA_963859935.3 of Lathyrus sativus. Taxonomy (NCBI): domain Eukaryota; kingdom Viridiplantae; phylum Streptophyta; class Magnoliopsida; order Fabales; family Fabaceae; genus Lathyrus; species Lathyrus sativus. The sequence continues at coordinate 120,467,150 of OZ012737.1, forward strand.
AGCGACACATCCTACCAAAGGAGGGATGAGGCCTTCCCAAGGGGAACTTACATCATAGGGAAGAATGGAAGTGATCAACATCTTCCATGTTTATGAAAGAAGTAAATCTATCTAGAAGCTCTACTTACAAACCCTAATCCTAACACCTAATCAACACTACACCAAAAGAAGGGAAATCTTCACATCCAAGCTTCCTCAAGCATTCCATAGTAACCTAAGCTTGTCTTCAACATCATCTAAGAGCAAGCAAAGCAAAACCCTAATCTAAGGGAACTAAAGAAATCAATCTAGTTGAATTAGCAAGTTAGGATCACCTAAAACTTAGTACTAAAGTTAGTCCTAACTAAAATACTAAAACCAATTTTAAAATCCTACAAAAATAACTATGGGACCCTAATTCAATCATGAATCTACCATATAAAATCCAGAGGTTGAATCATCAACCAAGTTCTAGAAATAAAACCTAAATCACAAGGTACTAAGCATAAACCCTAAAACTAGAGCACCTAAAGTTTCAACTTAAAACTACCACCTACATTCATCACAAAAATTTGATAAAAATCTAAGGGGAACATGCATATCTATGCTAGCTACACACAAAAAATCAAGGCAAGAATCATCACCAAATGCTCAAACCAAATTCATCAAAACAAGGTATCAACCATGGTCATTTTAATATCAATTAATATTAAAAAATGAAAATAAAAATAAAAAATTCATGAAATATTAATATTTTTTATCTAAAAAAACCTAGATTCAATCATGAATCAATGGAAAAAAGAATGGAATTAATTGAGTAATTTTTCACTTTTTTATGAATTATTTACTAAGTCACATGAAACAATGAAGAAAATAAAGAAAATAAATGGAGAATATGGCCAGAGGGTGTAATCAGCAAACAATTCCCACTAGATTCGCTTGGGCCCTCAATCCTGGGGGTGCGCATAGCAACTGGGCGTGTGGCCCATCTGAATTTCAACTCAGCCACAAAGAATAAAACCAGGGGAGGGTGCATTGAGTAAGGATTTCATGCTGTAAATCCATGTTGGGCTTGGATATGGGGTGCGCATAGCAGGAAACACTAAGGCCCAACGCTCCACTTCAGCTTATTCAACTCTCAAATTAATAAAAAAAAAATGCACGCGTGAGGTATCGAACCTACGCTTCCTTGGTTCACACAGCGAAGAGCACAAACTGGGCAACCTCATTAATCAAAACGCTGTGTTTTGAGGGGAGTATACGTGGCGCAACGAGGAACCTTGGATCGCTTGACTAAGTCTATTTTTCCACACGCATGGACGTCCCAGATTACGTCTTCAACCTTTTCGAACTCCTGCAAGCTGCAAAACGCGCGCGCGAACCAGGGCCCCCGGTAGCTTTTCCGACCACCATCACGCAACCCTTACTCTCTCTACAGACCACCATTGGCCACGATTTCAGAATGAAAGTTGACCAGAATTTCCTCAGGAATCCAACCATACCACTAGTTCATGCTAAAAACGCAGGGTTCGTAAAAACACAATCTCAACCGAAAATGGCATAAACCCTAAATTGTCTCTAATCTTCAAATCAATTATCCAGAATCCATCTATACCCTAAGGGGAACTTAACCACATGCTTCTAATTGATTAAAAGTGCGTAATTAGAGAGATATTTCAAAAACTTAGAACCTACCTTGAAGCTTGAATTGCAGTGGTTACACGCCTCAATTCTCTTCCAAACCTTGCAGAATTCTTCAAGGATTAATGGTGAACGATTCTTAGTGCTCAATTCCTGCTGAAACCCCTTAATTCTCCAAAATGAGTTTTCACTTTCAAGCTTTTTTCTTCACCTCACTCCAATGGCTTCTCAATAGAATTCTGCACTAGAAGCTTCCTAACATGATCCAAAACCTATTTATGATGTGTTCTCATGGATTAGAAGCCCAAACTAGGCCCAATTATGGATTTTGGATCTTCACTTTTTCCTCCAAATTTCAACATGGATACGTGCCTTCAAGCCTTGGTCATGCTCCAAACTCAGTCCAAATGACTCCCTTAACACTTGTGGAATGTGATTGAAGTGTTTCCCTCCTTTGGTTTCAACATATGGAGTGTGTTTGATATGTTTCTTACTTGTGAAGTAATCATCCAAATGGCTATGTTATGGACCTCAAATAAAAAATGTGACAATGACAATCTTTCTAAAACATCAATTCCATTCAAAATGACCACAAATTTGACTTGGAAACATGTTAATCTCATTTATTTTGAATTTTCTCATTTTAATTCATTAAGATGGCTTTTATGTGAAGTTTCTTCAACCAATGCTTGGTATAATCCATATCAATGAACACTTGATGTTTAAACAAGCTAAAAACATCATTTTGAACAACTTTCATGTTGAACAAAACTGCATTTGAGACCTCTAAGTTGGTGAAAATGGCCTATGATCACAAATGACCTATAATCACCAAATGTCCAAAATACCCTTGACTTGTCAAAGCCATAACTTGAGTTCTACAAATCCTATCAAGGACTTCTAGTACTCTCTAGAAATCTAAGAGGATAAGGAACAACATTCATGTTGACCAAAAGTTCATAGGAATCATCCTTCTAGGGCAAACGTTTCATGCAAGTTGGGTAACTTTCAAGCTCCAAATTCACATTCCTCAGATGACTTGTAACTTGCCAAAGCCATAACTTGAGTTCTACAAATCCTATCAAGGACTTCTAGCACTCAAATTAAAGCTAAGATCATGCTCTACAACAATCATGTTGGGGGTAAGATGAGATGACAATCACATCTTGAGCTAAATTGCCTTGAAGATAGGGGTCAAACTAGGGGATTTTACACTGTCAAGCCTTAGAAACCCTAGCTTGAAACATCTCAAACTCTTCAATCATGATGAGTTACCCTTTGAATCATCCTTAGAACATCTCAATGTATCAATCCATGATCACATGGCTCTTGAATTAGGTCTTAACTTCCTTCAAATCATCAGTTGACTTAGGGTTGACCTAGTCAAACCCTAATTGCACCACTCATGGCTGAGGCTTCTCAATCTTACACAATGACCTGTCTAGGACTCAAAGTGATCCTCAATACTTCCCATGAACTCTCTCAAGACCTCAATTCCATCCTTATGGCTTCAGAATCATCTGATGACTTCCCACAACTCTCAAGTTAGGAGACACACACTCTTGGTTTCAATCACTCTCTCTGAGGATCTTTTAATTTCTCTGACAAGGATATAAACCCTTGAACACTTGAATAACCTTCTTAGCTTAGCTTCATAGTCTTGTATAGCTCTTAATTGGTGATCATACCTCTTGATCTCCTGCATACATATCAATGAAATGCAAATGATAATGCTAATGTGAATGAAATGAAACATAAGCTAGGTAAAGAAACGTTGGGCAAATTTTGGGGTGCAACACCCGTATCATAAGTGAGAAACCTGAGGCGAGAAATAATTTTAAAATGGAACTTGTTGCACCCCAAAATTTGCTCAACATATCTTTACCTAGCTTATGTTTCATTTCATTCACATTAGCATTATCATTTGCATTTCATTGACATGTATGCAGGAGATCAAGGGGTATGATTACCAATCAAGGGCTACACAAGAGTTTGAAGCTAGATAAGAAGGTTATTAAGGTGCTCAAGGGTTGATATCCTTGTCAGAGAAGTTAAGAGATCCTCAGAGAGAGTGGTTGAAGCCAAGAGGGTGTGTCTCCTAACTTGAGAGTTGTGGGAAGTCATCAGATGATTCTGAAGCCATGAAGTTAGACTTGAGGTCTTGAGATAGCTCATGAGAAGTGTTGAAGATCACTTTGATGCCTAGACAGGTCATTGTGCAAGATTAAGAAGCCTCAGCCATGAGTGGTGCAATTAGGGTTTGACTAGGTCAACCCTGGGTCAACTGATGATTTGGGGAAAGTTTGAGGCCTAATTCAAGATCCATATGATCATGGAGTGATGCATTGAGATGTTATAAGGATGATTCCAAGGTCAACTAATCATGATTGAAGAGTTTGAGAAGTTTCAAGCTAGGGTTTCTAAGGCTTGACAGTGTAAAATCCCCTAGTTTGACCCCTATCTTCAAGGCAATTCAACTCAAGATGTGATTGTCATATCATCTTTCCCCCAACATGAATGTTGTAGAGCATGATCTTAGATTTAATTTTAGTGCTAGAAGTCCTTGATAGGATTTATAGATCTCAAGTTATGACTTTGACAAGTTACAAGTCATCTGAGGTATGTGAATTTGGAGCTTGAAAGTTGTCCAACTTGCATGAAACGTTTTCTCTAGAAGGATGATTCCTATGAACTTTTGGTAAACATGAATGTTGTTCCTTATCCTCTTAGATTTCTAGAGAGTACTAGAAGTCCTTGATAGGATTTGCAGAACTCAAGTTATGGCTTTGACAAGTCAAGGGTATTTTGGTCATTTGGAGATTATAGGTCATTTCAATCATAAGGCCATAACTCCTATTTGCAAGCTTCAAATGGGAAAATGTTCAACATAAAACTTGTTCAAAATGATGTTTTAAGGCAAGCCAAGAGGTCATGAGAGCTTGGAATAGCTTGCTTCACAAAATCACAAAAATGACCTAAAATAAGGGTGAATTTCAAATGAAACAAAGATGGAAATTGGGATTTTTGATCTACATGTCCAAACCAAGCCATATGACATAACAATTTGATTGTAAAACACATTTTAAGAACATTGACATTGCCACAATTTTGAATTGAGGGTTAATTTGAGGACTTGCTTTGAAAAGTGGTTACTTACATCATAAGTAACAATTGCCAAACCAATATGCAAGGCATAACCAAGGCTCCTTTCAATCCAAAAACTTTCATAATCTCATTTGGAGAGAATTTGGATGAAAATCATAATGAATACAAGTTGATGCAAGGACTGTCTTGAGTATACCATGAGATTGGATTTTCAAGTGAAGTGAGATATTGAATTTCTCATTAGAGTGATCTAGAACTTTCTAGATCATTCATCCATGTTCTATATATGATTTAGAAGTGGTTCAGAGTGAAGGTTGGTGAGGATTAAGAGAGGAGATTGAGATTGCATTTTGAGTTTGCACCTTGCAAATCAAAATCGGTTACAAGGTTTGAAGCCATTTCAATCCAAGATTTTGATCTCAGAAGCTTGCTCTAGCATTGGTAGATGATTCCAGATGGAGAATTGAGCAAGATTGGTGAAGAATCGTGTGATAGCCATTGAAATTTTTCATCTGCAACTCAGAATCGAATTCAAGAATCCAAGCCATTTCAATCAAGTTTGTTGCATACAGAAGCTTGGTTATGCTCCAGTGAAGGATTCTGCAAGTTCTTGAGGGTTGATTTGAAGATTCAACCACTCTGTTTGCTCAATTTTACCAGGTATGCAGTTCTTATTCAATGGCTCAAATTAGGTAGAATCAATGGGAATTATTGTGTTAGATGCATTGTAGATTGATGTAGGAAGGTTTTTGGATCATCAATTGGGAGATTAGTGACCAATTAGGGTTGTTCCAATTTTCGGTTGAGATTGTGTTCTTGCGAATCTTGAACTCTTAGGATGATTAAATGGTATAGGAAGATTCCTTGTGAGATTTGGGACAAGTTTCGTGTAGAGACTATTTGCAATGGTGGATTCTATAGAGAGTTAGGGTTGTGGAAGGTTGATCGGAGAAGTCACCGGTGGTGACTCTAGCGTGCGCAGAGGGAGGAAACTCAGAAATTCAAAAGGTTGAAGATGACTGGATGGCCATTGGATTGGGCTGAGACCTTTGACCAGATGAGGATCCAACGGCCACGCGTGAAGGAATTTTGTGAAGGATTTCTGAATCATTATGAAACGCAGCGTTTCATTTTTTTGCTGGTTTTGGGCTTAGTCCATAGTTGATACTCCCACCCCCCTTTTGGCCCAGTTTGGATATTGAACTGAATTCATTTGCTATTCACACCACGCGCCTATTATTTTCTCATGATTTTCATTTTATTTTTCATTTTATACATTGTTATTGGAAAATTCATAAATAATGGAAAAATGATTCAATTAATTCCATTATTTTTGCCATGGATTAATGATTGAATCTAGTATTTTTTAGATAAAAAATATTATTATTCCATGCATTTTTTGATTTTATGTGCATTTTACATTTTAATTGATATTAAAATAATCATGGTTGATGCTTGATTTTGTTGAATTTGGTTTGATCATGTGATGATGATTCTTGCCCTGATTTTTTGTGTGTAGCTAGCATAGATATGCATGATCCCCCTAGATTTTTCTCACATTTTTGTGATGAATATAAGTTGTAGTTTTAGGTTGAAACTTTAGAAGCTCCATTTTTAGGGTTTATGGTTGATACCTTATGATTTAGGTTTTAGATCAAGAACTTGGTGGATGATTCAACCTCTGATTTTTGTAGGGTAGATTCATGATTGAATTAGGGTCCCTTAGGAATTTTTGTAGGAATTTACAATGTAGTTTACTATTTTTGTTTGATTTTAGTTTAGATGCTAACTTTAGATGATTCTAATGCACTAATTCAACTAGAATGACTTCTTTAGTTCCCTTAGATTAGGGTTTTGTCTCTCTTGCCCTTGGATGATGTTGAAGACAAGCTTGGGCTACCATGGATTGCTTGAAGAAGCTTGGATGTGAAGATCTTCCCTTATTTTGGTGTAGTGTTGATTAGATGTTAAAATTAGGGTTTTGTAGGCAGAGCTCCTAGATAGATTCTCTCCCTTCATAAGCATGGAAGGTATTGATCACTTCCATTCTTCCCTATGATGTAAGGTCCCATTGTAAAGGCCTCATCCCTCCTTTGGTAGGATGTGTAGCTCTTTACAAGTTGGTAGAACCTTTGAGGGTCCCTTTCTCTGATGATAGGATGCTTAGTGGTGACCTTTGGTCTTCACTCTGCTATCAATCATCCAAACTTTGCTCTTGATGGATGAATCTTTCTCCCTTGCTAGAGGATGGAGTTACTTGTTAGAAGATTGAAGATGCTAGGAGTTGATACTTCTTTGTGCTTGAAGAGCTGAAGCTTGTGGATCAGGAAGGGCAAGTTGATACTTATAAGTAAGACTGCCATTGAAGCTGAGGCTTGAAGATCCAGGAGAACAAGTTGACACTTGTGGAGGAGATCAAATTGAAATTGAGTGAGAAAGAATAAGTTGATACTTTTGTTGATACATTGAGAGCCTGAAGGAGACAAGTTGATACTTGATGTTAGGAGTGAAGCCTGAAGGTGGAATTGACTGAAGAGCTGAGGCTCGAGGAAGAGAGAATAAGTGGGTACTCATGTTTGATGTAGCTTGAAGAAGTAAGTTGACACTTGCTATTGAAGATGATAGCCTTGAAGGGTGGTTGCAGAATGTGGACTGAACTGCTGTCAGAAGATTGCTTTGCTGTGAAGCTGTTGATTTGCTTTCTTTTCTTGTTTGTTTTCTTTCTGTGCAAATGTATTGATGTGACTTGTGTGATTTGCTTGATGCATTAGAATAAGTTTGTATTTAGATTGTGTTAAGCTAGGAGCATGATTGCACTAGAGGTTGAGTTGCTCCCTCTGCTTGTATTTTTACTGTATGGCTTTGCTTGCGGGTATTCGGTAGAGCCCAGCTCCCTTGCCTATGTGGTTTGTGATTTGCTTGATGGCATTTTATTTCTCTGTATGATTGCAGTTATTCTTATCTGGCTTGAGGTTGAGACGAGCTTGTGGAGGCTGATGCCCCACACACATTTCCTCCTTCACTTGCATTGCATGCATTTCATTTACAGCTTTCTTCTGTTTACTGTTTAAGCTGATGCTTTATCTGTTTCTGTTTATCATTGACATGATCCCCTAGGAATCTCACTTCCTTTGATAAGGAAGTGATGATTAGAACTTTAGGTTGAAACCTATGCATGATAACTTCTAGGAGTTCCCTGTTTCAAACCTCAACCATAGGATGAATCCTTGGCATGACAACATTAGGACTTGATAGTCTCCCCATAGTTGAACCTGTTCGTTCTCTCTTCTCATCTCAAAACAAATCAAAATACAGTAATAAAGGTTAACTGATGTCGTACGTTATGAGCCTTAAGCTATCTGAGAAAGGGTTGTCGGAGAGTTTCTTTTCGACAACTTGGAGGTTTAGTATGGCACCCTTTGGGTGAATACGATGCATTCACTCTCAGGTCATAGTCTCTAGTACGATATTGGTTGCAAACATCCATAAAAAACAGTTCTTCCGTAAAAGACAGAAAACAAACTTCAAACCTTTTTGCCCTGTGGGCCCGTAATTCAAAGGAAGCTTTTCTGAAGAAAAGAGTGTTGTTAACTCCCAGTTCTACCGCAAACGGTAACGCTTAAGTCTCCAAGGGTCGAGCTGCGTACACCAAACTGCTGGAACTACGTAAGCTCTGATCTCTCATACCTGTTGAGAGTACGTAGGCATAATACTGATGTATTGGTGAGCCACCTTCCCCGTAACCCGTAGTTAGTCGAACTACGTTGACTCTGATTTCTCATTCTCTGATGAGAATACGTAGGCATAAAGCGCGATGCTTTGCCGAGTCATTTTCTTTTCTTTTTCAGACCAGCCTTGATAGGTAGATAGATATAACCAACCCGTCCGATAAACACAACAAGCGTGGATCCCATCGAGTACGATGGACGTGAGGGATGCTAATACCTCCCACTTGCGTAACCGACTCCCGAACCCAGACGATGGTTGCGATGACCTTGTCTTATACCTTTTTCGTCAGGTTTTTCCAATCGTTTCCTTTCCTGTTCTGAGGGATAAATAACGAAAGGTGGTGACTCTTCTGTTTTGCCAGCACCTTATTTTCGCGGTAGCGACAGCTGGCGACTCTGCTAGGGACTCTATAGTTTCCTGGGAACCAACGTCCCTTATGCGAGTCAGTTTGGGGATCCAACGTCCCCTGTGAGAGTCAATCCTAGCGCTTGTATGATTACTTGTTGGGTTGTGTTTATTTATCGCATTTTATTTCCCGCATTTTATTTTCAGTATGATATGATTATCTGTGCTGTTGTGGAAGGGGCATTCTGATGAGTGAGAAGCCAGACCCAGGCTTGAGTGTACTTAGCATTAGTTGTGGAAATTAGTGGGCGCGTGCTTGCTTTGCAGGCACTAGTGTCTCATGAAATCCACGCTCAGACGAGGTTCTCCCGGTTGACTTCTTTTCCGGCCCTTTGGGCCTGAGGGGTTGTTGGTTTGGAGGATTGTCGACTCTGGGGACCGATCATTTGGAATTCAGCTGAGTGAGGCCGCTTCAAGAGATGGTGATGCCACACCTTCTGGGTATCGTATCACCCCTCTTGAATGTCTGTGACGCTGATGACTGCATAGGATGCCGAACTTGTGTCAGTTTAGGTCCATACCTGTGAGCAGGGTTGGGTTTGTTGCAGGAAACCTTAACCTTCAGATTACCTGGTTTTCTTGATAGTGAATCAGTTTTGTTGGTATCAGAGGTTCTCATCATCAGATGTATATGTGTTCTTGACAGAGCAGATTTATGGTCCTATATCAGAGGTCCTTATTATCAGATGTGTGTTTGTTCTTGACAGAGCAGATTTATGGTCCGATACCAGGGTTTTCTTCTTATCAGAGATAGTGGTTGTTCTTGATGGAGCAGCATTGTGGTTTTGTTGGTACAGGACCCTCATATCTTCAACAACACAGTCGTCTTGATCTGCTGCTGCATGATTGCATTTTACATTGCTTTGCATACCCATTTGCATTTCATTAACGTGTGTCTGTGTTGCAGGTACCGTTTCCCCCGATTCAGGTTTTCTCGCCTTCTATTGTGCTATTATGGGTTCTCTGAGGAAGACCGTGGCTTACAAGCTCCCCACTCCTGATGTTGTGCAGCTGACTGGTTTGATTGCTTTGGCAGATGATTCTGTGAGAGATGAAATTAGAAAGTCTTACGGTAAACTGCTCAGTTTGGTTCGTAAACCCTCTGTGTTTGAGTTGAATGGGTTGCACGCCCTGCTGCAGTTCTACGATCCTCCGTTGAGATGCTTTACTTTCCAGGATTTTATTCTCGCACCCACAGTAGAAGAGTATGTTGATCTGTTAGGTGTGCCTATCAAGAGTCAGATGCCTTTTGTTCATATGGATGTTGAGCCTAATCTGGCTAGTCTAGCTCCTTCACTTCACCTAGATGCCTCCGAATTGATCTTGTCTAGTTGGAACAGGGTTCCTGGTTTCTCCTTGCAGTTCTTAGTGGGAAAAGCTCAACAGTGCACCAAAGGCGGATGTTGGGTCGTGTTCAATGCCATCCTTGCTCTGTGCATATATGGCATCATTCTATTCCCCAATATGCCCGACTTTGTAGACTTCGACGCCTTTCACATCTTTGCAGCAGGGAATCCAGTCCCTACCTTGGTTGGAGATGTTTACCATTCCGTCCACTACAAAAACGACAACAGAAGGGGTAAGAACGTCTCGTGTTGTGTGCCCCTGCTCTATAGATGGCTTGATAGTCACCTACCCAAGAGGGGTCCCTTTGCTTCGCCTGCAGCCACAGCGGAGTGGTCCGAGCGTTTGATGAGTCTGTCAGCGGGGGATATTGACTGGTTTGATAGAGATAGATTGGGTACTGAGATCATCTTCAGCTGCAGCGGGTTTCCGAATGTGCCTTTGATAGGCAGGAAGGGTTGTATAAACTATAATCCATCTCTGTTGGTCCGGCAGTTTGCTTATGCTTTGAGAGCTCTGCCGAAGGATGAAGAGGTGCAGGAATCTCTGTACCTCACTGGTCTTCTAGAGGGGGATATGTTATCCAAGCTTCAGCACACTTGGAATGGTATCAGTAAGCGGGGAAAACCATTGCTGGGGAAAAGTAATAGCCAGGCCTACGCTCCATATGTGACTTCGATCAGAGCCAGAGCAGGTGCTATAGGGATGCCGTTTCCTCCTGCCAAGCTAGAAAGCCCTCCAGTGATCAAAGAGCCTACCACCGTGCCCATTCAGCAGCATAATCAGGTGTTAGCTGAGAGAGATGAGCTGAAAAAGGCAAATGAAGAACTGGAGAAAGAATTGGCTCAACTCAGAAGCGAGAGAAATGAAGCCGTTCATTCCTTCAAGAGGAAGATAGATCTGGTGAACCGGTTAGGGGCAAATCTGACTAAGCAGATAGCTGAGCGTGAACGCATGGGTCGAGACTTCAAGGCTGTCAATGACGTACTGGCCACTAAGAAACAACATTTGGATGAAGCGTATCGGAGAATATCCAAGTTTAATCAGCATTGGAAGGCCACCCTAGCCAACGGCAAAGAACGGGAGGATAAACTGAAGCAACAGATCTCTAAGCTGAAAGCCCAGGTGAAGGCTAGTGAGAAGAGGTTTGATGAAGAAACCGCTCGCAGATATGCTGCTGAAGGCCAGCTCAACAAGGCTCTTGCTAACCTGAAGGAGCGCAAGCTGATGTTTGAATCCAAGAAGCGGAAGTTAGAAGATTGTTTCGGTGAAGGAGCATGGGAAGATTCGGTTGAAGGTCTTCAATACACCATTATGCAAAGGGAGTTACTCGTCGAAGGGTTGCTCACTCGGCCTGATCATCCAGAAACGAAGGGGTTGTTAGAAGAGTTTCGCGCCCGTGGCCGTGCTTGACTATTTGTAATCCTTTTGTTTTGATCGTTGTTGTATGCTGACCATCACCAGGCCTGTTGGTTGAGGTCATACTATTGATTCAGCTTGTACTCAGTGACGTTATGTACCGCCTTGATGGGCTTTCTTTATATATGAGATGTTATTTCCATGATTGGACTCGGACTTCTTATTATCAGCACTGGCACTCAGGCACTAGGATCGGGGGAAATATCCCCAATGCACAGACACACGTTTGCATGAAGCATTTGCATAACGAGCACTTTGTCGTTTTTCCTAACCCTTTTGTGTATACATGTTGTTTCAGGTTGTTCCAGGATTGATCAAAGGCCTATCCACCGCTATCCGACCAAAGCAAATCGAGCTAGAGCTATGGAACAAGTTCAGAGTGACGTTCAGGAACTCCGAGAAAGGATGGACCGCTTCATGGAGCTCATGCAAGTGGTCGCCAACGGCCAGGATCAGCTCAGAACCTTGGTTCAGCCTCTGATTTCAAGGGTCGACAGCAATGGCGTACTCCATGGTGGGACTGTGCCAAGCCCTCCACCTGTTGAAACTCCTCAGAATGGCGTCCCCGTGACCGGGGGGAATGGCAGTGCCAACGGCAATGTAATCGCTAACATGGGACTCAACGGTAATACGACTGCCGTCGGTAATGGGAATTTTGAAGCTAACGTCAATGTTGGACTGGGCAACGACAACGCAGGTGTTGGGAATCTGTATGGGCCTCAGCCATGGTTAGAAGACCGTCAAGACGATGTGTTCTCGCAGAGAGGTGCTGAAGGTGAGCTGACTGCTGAAGCACGTCTGAGGTTTAAGGCACTCGAGGACAAGATGAGGAATTTCGAGAACCAGAACACCATGGGTGTTGATATGTCCAAGTCGGGACTGATTGCTGATTTCAAGGTTCCTCCCAAGTTCAAGGTCCCCGACTTTGAAAAGTATAAGGGCACCACTTGCCCTCGCGTCCATTTGAGATCATATTACAGAAAAATGTCCGCTCACTCTGAGGACGAGAAGTTGCTGATGCACTTCTTTCAGGACAGTCTGTTCGGGCCCTCCCTGGAATGGTACATGAGTCTGGAACCTACCAGCGTGCGCACGTGGAAAGAACTTGCTGAAGCATTCGTGCGCCATTACCAATATAACAGTGACTTGGCCCCGAACCGGGTCCAACTGCAGAATCTGTCACAGAGGAACAATGAAGGGTTCAAGGAATACGCCCAGCGGTGGCGTGAATTAGCAGCTAGGGTTCAGCCGCCGATGGTTGAACGGGAGCTTCTTGAGATGTTCGTAGCCACCCTCCCAGGGGTTTATTACGAGAAATTGGTCAGCAGTATGTCTGGAAGTTTCTCAGATCTCATTATCACGGGTGAGCACGTTGAAAATGGGATCAAGTTGGGGAAAATTCAAGGTGGTGATCTATCCTCAGCTGGAGGAGGAAAGAAACCATATGGTAACAAAAGGCATGAAGGAGAAACGAGCGCCGTGTCCAACGCTCGAAGGAAAGGTAAAGGCCCTCACCAGCAGGTGGCCAGCATAACCATCCCCGCTGTCCAACAACCCCAACCACATCCGCAGCCGTAGCAGCAGCAGCCAAATCAGCAAGGGTACAGAAAGTATCAGAACAGGGCACGTCTGTCAAGTCGTCACCTTGAGACGCCGCCCATGTCTTATGCTCAGATGTTACAAACTCTGCTTCAGTTACAGTTAGTCCAGAAGAGAACCCTGGCTCCCTTGACAGGGGCACCTCCACAGGGTTATGATGTGAATGCAACGTGTGAGTTTCACTCAGGGGCACCCGGCCACACGATAGAAAACTGCAAAGCCTTCAAGCACAAGGTGCAAGATATGGTGGATTCTAAGATCATCAATTTCTCAGATAATGTGCCGAATGTCACAAAGAACCCTATGCCGAATCATAGGGGAGGTGGGGTGAATGCCATTATTGAAGAAGAGGATTTAGATTTATTGACTGACGTCAAGGATCTGAAGACACCGCTTAGCTTCGTTAAAGCCAAGCTGATGAAGAGAGGATTCTTTCCGGGTTGTGGAGAGCTATGTATGTGCTGTGCGACTCGTTCTGATGGATACGAACAATTGATAGAGGGGATTCAGAGTCTGATGACCGAGGGAATCTTACAGTTTAGCCGAAGGGCCAAAAGCGGATCGGGAGAGGTAATGCTGAAGCAAGATGATGAGGTTGCCACCATCACCATCCCTCGTCGGACGATAACTATTTCTGCACCCAGACCGCCCACGGTTACCATCACCAAAGCTGGGCCAATACCTTTCGAAAGCACCAATGCTGTCCCATGGCATTATGGGGCAGACGTCTACTGTAACGGACAGAAGTTAGAATTGGAACCATCAGGGTCGTGTATGGATAACCTAGGGGGGATTGGCGGAATCACTCGTAGCGGGAGAGTATTTGCTCCACCTGATGTTGTGACGGACAAAGCGGACAAAGTTGATGTAACTGATAAAGGGAAGGGTAAAGTCATTGAAGATACCCCTCGTGGGTTAGAGAAAGACTTACTTGTTAAAGACGCCGAAGAGTTTATGAGGTTGATTAAGAAGAGTGACTACAAGATTGTGGATCATCTCCATCAAACACCCTCGAAAATTTCCATCCTGAATTTGTTGCTGTGTTCTGAAGCACATTGCAATGCGTTTCTGAAGGTGTTGAATGCCACGTATGTACCGCAGGAAATATCGGTCAACCAGTTGGAAGGGGTCGTATCCCACGTGAATGCTGGAAACGGGTTAGGGTTCACTGACCTGGAGTTGACGCCGAAGGGGAGGAACCACAATAGCGCCCTGCACATCTCGATAGAGTGTAGGGGAACGGTTATGTCTCACGTGTTGGTGGACACGGGGTCGTCACTCAATGTTCTTCCAAAGAAAGCATTGATGAAGTTAGATAATCGCGGATTGATTTGCACACCCAGTGATCTGGTTGTGAAGGCGTTCGATGGAACCAAACGTCATGTTTTCGGGGAGGTGACGTTACCAATCCAAGTCGGGCCGGAAACGTTCGACGCAGTCTTCTACATTATGGACATCATGCCTGCCTATAGCTGTCTCCTAGGCCGGCCATGGATCCACTCTGCTGGCGCCGTGACCTCCACGTTGCACCAGAAGCTCAAGTATGCTGTCGGAGGAAGCATCGTAACTGTTTGTGGCAAGGAAGATATAATGGTGAGCCATTTGTCATCCTTCAAGTATGTTGAAATGGATGGGGAAATCCACGAAACCCTATGTCAGGCGTTCGAAGCTGTTAAGGTCAAGAACGTAGCTCCCGTGATCACTGAAAAACCAGAGATGACTCTCTCTTCCTTCAAGGAAGCCCGGGCCGTTGTTCAGGCCGGATCTACCCCAGGCTGGGGGAGAATTCTAGAGATACCTAACAAGCAAGACAAATTTGGGTTAAGATACTCTCCTGCGGCTGAAGCCTCTTCTTCTCACAGTGCGTCGCGAGGTAAAGGGCCGATCCAGTTTACAAGCGGCGGAGTAATATTTGAAAGTGTCAACGCAGTGTCTGAAGACGGCGAAGACAGTGACTGCGACCTGGACTCCTGGATCCAGCCAAGCAAGCCCGGCGAGAGCCTCAACAACTGGTGCATCAGGGATATCATCCAAATGACAGACAAAGAGATCCACATAGCAGATGACATCGACTCTGGACCTTCTACGACTCACTTCGACTTCGATTGCCCGATCTATCAAGCCGAATAAGAGATTGATGAAGACGAAGACCTTCCCGAAGAGTTGGCCCGCTTGTTGAAACAAGAAGAGAAAGTTATTCTGCCTCATGAGGAAGAGATTGAGATCGTGAATTTGGGTTCTGAAGAACTTGTCAGGAACGTCAGGATAGGGGCTGCGTTGCAGAGTGATGTCAAGCAGAGATTGGTCGAGATGCTGAGAGAGTATAGTGACATCTTTGCTTGGTCATACGAAGATATGCCCTGACTTGATACTAACATCGTGGTCCATCACTTGCCGCTACGAGAAGATTGTCCTCCTGTCAAGCAGAAGCTTAGGAGGACGCGACCAGATATGGCCGTTAAGATCAAAGAAGAAGTGCAGAAACAGCTTGATGCTGGCTTCTTAGCGGTCACTACTTACCCTCCGTGGGTCGCCAACATAGTACCTGTTCCGAAGAAAGACGGTAAGGTACGAATGTGCGTCGATTATCGGGATTTGAATAGGGCGAGCCCTAAAGATGATTTCCTGCTCCCTCATATTGATGTGTTAGCCGACAATACAGCTCAGTTCTCTGTGTTTTCATTCATGGATGGCTTCTTCAGCTATAACCAGATCAAGATGGCGCCGGAGGACATGGAGAAAAGTACGTTTATTACACCTTGGGGAACGTTTTGCTACAAGGTAATGCCTTTCGGTCTGAAGAACGTAGGGGCCACTTACCAACGAGCAATGGTTACTTTGTTTCATGATATGATTCATCATGAGATTGAAGTCTATGTTGATGACATGATTGCGAAGTCCCAAACGGAGGAGGGACATCTGGTCAATTTGCTGAAGCTTTTTGAGAGGCTTAGGAAGTTCAGGTTGAGGCTGAATCCTAACAAGTGTACTTTCGGAGTACGGTCTGGAAAACTACTGGGGTTCATCGTGAGCGAAAGAGGCATTGAGGTTGATCCTGCGAAGATAAAAGCAATACAAGAAATGCCAGCGCCAAAAACAGAAAAAGAAGTTCGTGGTTTCCTGGGCAGAATAAACTACATTGCAAGGTTTATTTCTCAGCTCACGGCCACGTGTGAACCGATGTTCAAACTACTGAAAAAAGATCAGGCGATTATTTGGAACGAGGATTGCCAGAAGGCATTCGATAAGATAAAACAGTATCTGCAGGAACCTCCAATCTTGATACCCCTAGTGGTTGGACGACCCTTAATCATGTACTTGACAGTTCATGAGAATAGCATGGGATGTATTCTCGGTCAACACGACGAGACGGGCAGAAAGGAGCATACCATTTACTACCTGAGTAAAAAGTTCACGGATTGTGAATCTCGTTACTCGACGCTAGAGAAGACGTGTTGTGCACTAGCCTGGGCTGCCAAACGTTTACGATAGTACATGCTCAATCACACAACCATACTAATTTCGAAGATGGATCCGATCAAGTACATCTTCAAGAAGCAAGCGCTTTCGGGAAGGATTGCCAGATGGCAAATGGTGTTGACGGAATATGATATTCAGTACGTTTCCCAGAAGGCCATCAAGGGAAGCGTATTGTCTGAGTACCTTGCCGAACAACCGATCGAAGATTATCAGCCGATGAAATTTGAATTCCCTGATGTGGATATCATGTTTCTCAAAGCGAAGGATTGTGATGAACCGTTTCCTAATGAGGGTCCAGATAGGAAATCCCAATGGAAATTGATATTTGACGGGGCGGTTAACTCTTATGGAAGTGGCATTGGGGCGATCATCACGACTCCCCATGGATCCCACATCACGTTCACTGCTAGACTGACGTTTCCGGTCACCAATAATGAAGCAGAGTACGAAGCATGCATCATGGGTCTAGAAGAAGCAATTGATTTGAGAATAAAAAACCTAGATGTGTATGGTGACTCGACACTTGTGATCAACCAGATTAAAGGGGAGTGGGAAACTCGCCAATCGAATTTGGTGCCGTACATGAATTATGCCAGAAGGCTGCTTCCGTTCTTTGATCGAGTGGAACTCCATCATGTGCCCAGAGCTAAAAATCAGATGGCTGATGATGCCTTGGCTATGTTGGCTTCGATGTATAAAGTCAATTTTTGGAATTAAGCTCCAAGAATTGTCCTTTCTCGTCTTGATAGACCTGCATTCGTCTTTGCGATCGAGGAAGCCTCTGATGGCAAGCCATGGTTCCATGATATCCAGACTTTCCTTATGACTAAGGAATATCCCGCGGGAGCATCAACCCAGGATAAGAAGACTCTGAGGAGGCTGTCTGGAAATTTTTATCTCAATCCTGATGGAGTTTTGTATAAGAGAAACCACGATCTCGTGCTACTCAGATGTGTAGATGAGAAAGAAGCGAGTATGCTCATGGAAGAAGTCCATGAAGGCACATTTGGTACGCACGTCGGTGGACATGCTATGACAAGAAAGATCCTGAGAGCATGATACTACTGGCTGACGCTGGAATCGGATTGCTTTAAATTCGCGAAGAGATGTCATAAATGCCAGATTTATGCTGATAAGATTCATGTGCCGCCGTGCCCGTTGAATGTCATGTCCTCCCCATGGCCGTTCTCCATGTGGGGCATCGACATGATAGGCAAGATCGAGCCCACCGCATCTAATGGTCATCGCTTCATTCTAGTAGCTATCGACTACTTCACCAAGTGGGTGGAGGCAGCCTCGTACGCTAATGTGACCAAGCAGGTGGTGGCTAGGTTCATAAAGAGGGACATCATCTGTCGTTACGGAATTCCCGAACGGATCATTATTGATAATGGTTCGAATCTGAATAACAAGATGATGAAGGAGCTGTGCCAGAGTTTCAAGATTGAACACCACAACTCATCTCCTTACCGGCCGAAGATGAATGGCGCCGTTGAAGTGGCCAATAAGAACATTAAGAAGATTGTACAGAAGATGGTTGTGACCTATAAGGATTGGCACGAGATGTTGCCATTTGCACTGCACGGTTATCGTACCACAGTACGTACATCAACCGGGGCAACTCCTTTCTCATTGGTGTACGGTATGGAAGTTGTCCTACCGTTAGAAGTTGAGATTCCCTCTTTACGAGTTTTGGTTGACGTGAAACTTGATGAGGCAGAATGGATTAAGAACCGACTAAACCAACTTAGCCTGATGGACGAGAAGAGGTTAGCATCGATTGCGTATGGTCGTCTGTACTAGAGCCGAATGAAGAAAGCCGATGACAAGAAGGTGCGTCCTAGAAGCTTTCAGACAGGTGATCTCGTCCTGAAGAAGATTCTTCCTCCACACTCCGATCACCGGGGCAAGTCGACTCCCAATTATGAAGGTCCGTAAATTGTCAGCAAGGTCTTCTCGGGAGGAGCCTTGTTGTTATCCACGATGGACGGCGAAGATTTTGCATCCCCGGTGAACGCGGGCGCAGTTAAAAAATACTTTTCTTAAAAAATGACCCGCTGGAAAGAAAAAGAATATCCAGGCAAAAATGGGGCATCCCGGCGAACCATAAAAAAGGAAAAGGGTTCGGGAAAAAAATTAGGGATATAAATTGAAAAAATGTACACCTGCAAAGTCGAAAACCCGGAAGGGCGACTTTGGCAAAAAGGGGTATCCCGGTGAATCGAAAACCCGAAAGGGCGATTCAGGCAAAAGTTAGGGATTTGAAAAAGCAAATGACTGCGTTCCGCGTATGGACTTTCATTGTTTAGTGGTTTGGAAGACCTTAGGGCCGTTTATCTGAATCAATCTCTTCTGAAGCTGAAGCGTCGGAGAAGTATCGAAGTCGAGTGGGTAATAGAGGGATCAACTCATGGTGTTCGTCTACGCCTCATTGCCGACATTTGTATATACTGATGTATATTTATGTTTTTATTTTTGCGCGGCTTCCTCATTCCAGGAGCTTGCATCTGTTGTAAAACATTTTTGCCCATTCAGGGGTTCGTTATCAATAAAATGTATACTATTCAGCAATTCTGTTTGTCTGTTTAGCATTTATCTGTTTTGTTTGCGAAAAAGAACGCCGATGTTTTTGCTAAAATGCGCATACATAAACTTACTGGCCTAGGCCACTGATTGTTGAAACAATGAATTGCTTGAACATTGTCACAAGATGATAACCTTGATAGGTCCCTTTGAGAAGGGTATCTTGTCTGTTTGTTTGTGTTGTTGCAGGTGTAGCGTATACCAGGCAGTATGCCATATGCGTTCCCAAGCAGGATGATTCCTTCCTCTCCAGCAAGTTCAGCAGCACCTCCCCGTGGAGTTTGAACATGGGATCGTAAGCATTGATATGTGTCTCCCTAGGCAGAGAAGATTCTCTCCCCAACCAGATGTACCCTGAAGGATCGTCGTCTCCCCAGCACTAGGTCAGGGTGCAGTTTCTCATAGGAGACTATTGACAAGTGTTCAGCCCTCGATAGCGCAGACTGAAGCCTCTAGAAGAATTGAAATTCCCCACAGAGTCATACTCTCCCCAGTAAGCAGGATGATTCCTTCTTCCCCAGCCGAGTTTGCAGATCCCCAAGAGAGCCGAGTCCTTGGAAAGCGTTCAGGCCATGATCGGTTTTCCCTAGTAGAGTGTTGAATAGCTGATACTGTATTTCCCCCACCGGAGTCGTTATCTCCAGGAAAGTTTTGGCTGCGAAGGTCGTGCAGGTTATTTCTGCGATTAATATCGTTTTCCTCAGCAGTTGTGGTTTGAATACCCAGTTGAGCGGGTTCAGGTTCTCGTAGAGCTTTACTCCCCTGCAGCAGTCGCCCGGGGTTCGTTTCCCCAAGTTGTGTCCGATTGATATTGGCGGGACTTCTTCTCCTTGGCAGGATGAGTCCTTCCTCCACCAGAGTGGTTCTTTCTCCTTGACAGGAGGATTCTCCCTTCAGCATTTATTTTGCTGATGGGGTCGTAGCATTTTGCATGATTGCATAGAATTCACCCTAAAAACGCGTAGCATTTCCACCGTGTGGAGCATTACGCCATTGACGATCATATGCATATGAAACATGAGCTAGGTCGTTACCGTTCTTGTTTTACAGGTGTTCCTCCGCATAATGGTTTGCTCAAGATGATTCTTGAATTCCCCAGCGAAGTTGATTGTTTAAGATGATTCTTAAAATCCCCAGGGAAGTCGCCAGAGTTGGTTGCTCAAGTTGATGCTTAGAGTCCCCGGCAGGGTGATTGCTCAGGATGATTCCTGAAATCTCCAGCAGAGTTATTGGTTCAGGATGATTCTTGAAGTCCCCACGGAGTTATTTGTTCAAGATGATTCTTGATTTGCTCAGCTGAGTTTATTTGTCCAGAATGATTTCTGAATCCCCGAAGCAGAGTTACTTGATAGTTCTCCAGAATCCCCAGCGGAGATGTGTCATCCCCAACAGGTTTCTGAACAGTAAAGTTGAAACTTCCCTTGAAGACTTGATGATTGAAGTCTGGCAGTAGTGCCAAAACCCCTGACTTACTGATGAAGTCTAACTACAAGGTCAAAGCAGTCCTCCCCGCCGACGCGGAATGCCTGATGGCAATGGCTTAGATACCCCTATTTGGTTCATGATTGACCGAGAATTCTATTCCTGACTTACTGACGAAGTTCGGGTGACGCCCAAAAACTTCTTTGAATGCCCGATGGCATGATTAACTTGATTGTTGATCTGATGAGTCCCGAGGAATTCGGATGCCTGACGGCATGGTCGACCGTGTATCACTGGTTACCGTGTGACCAATCTCCCATCAAGTTGCCGTGCAACTGGCATGCTCAGTTTTGAAGATGTTCCTACCAATCCAAGTATTGTTTACCTGTGCGGTGGGTAGATCGCCAGTTACCGTGTAACCGGTGACCCCTTGATGATTTGAGGATGCAATGATATCAGATAAATCAGAAAATCATCTTGACGGAGATTCAGATCAGTATTTCTCCAGCTAGTTGCCGTGCAACTATCATTTCAATTTCCGAAGATTTGTCCCCATCAGAGTACCGTGTACTTGTGTAGTTGGAAAATTTCCGGGTTTGTTGGTATTCAACCGCCTTTTACCTTGATTGTTTGAGAGTCGTTCACTCCTCACCCAGTCAGGTCCAAGCCGTTTGAATAGGGGCAGCTGTTGCACCCCAAAATTTGCTCAACATTTCTTTACCTAGCTTATGTTTCATTTCATTCACATTAGCATTATCATTTGCATTTCATTGACATGTATGCAGGAGATCAAGGGGTATGATTACCAATCAAGGGCTACACAAGAGTTTGGAGCTAGCTAAAAAGGTTATTCAGGTTCTCAAGGGTTGATATCCTTGTCAGAGAAGTTAAGAGATCCTCAGAGAGAGTGGTTGAAGCCAAGAGGGTGTGTCTCCTAACTTGAGAGTTGTGGGAAGTCATCAGATGATTCTGAAGCCATGAAGTTAGACTTGAGGTCTTGAGAGAGCTCATGAGAAGTGTTGAAGATCACTTTGATGCCTAGACAGGTCATTATGCAAGATTAAGAAGTCTCAGCCATGAGTGGTGCAATTAGGGTTTGACTGGGTCAACCCTGGGTCAACTGATGATTTGGGGAAAGTTTGAGGCCTAATTCAAGAGCCATGTGATCATGGAGTGATGCATTGAGATGTTATAAGGATGATTCCAAGGTCAACTCATCATGATTGAAGAGTTTGGGAAGTTTCAAGCTAAGGTTTCTAAGGCTTGATAGTGTAAAATCCCCTAGTTTGACCCCTATCTTCAAGGCAATTCAACTCAAGATGTGATTGTCATCTCATCTTGCCCCGAACATGAATGTTGTAGAGCATGATCTTAGATTTAATTTGAGTGCTAGAAGTCCTTGATAGGATTTGTAGAACTCAAGTTATGACTTTGACAACTTACAGGTCATCTGAGGTATGTGAATTTGGAGCTTGAAAGTTGTCCAACTTGCATGAAACTTTTGCTCTAGAAGGATGATTCCTATGAACTTTTGGTCAACATGAATGTTGTTCCTTATCCTCTTAGATTTCTAGAGAGTACTAGAAGTCCTTGATAGGATTTTCAGAACTCAAGTTATGGCTTTGACAAGTCAAGGGTATTTTGGTCATTTGCTGATTATAGGTCATTTCAATCATAAGGCCATAACTCCTATTTGCAAGCTTCATATGGGAAAATGTTTAACATAAAACTTGTTCAAAATGATGTTTTAAGGCTAGCCAAGAGGTCATGAGAGCTTGGAATAGCTGGCTTCACAAAATCACAAAAATGGCCTAAAATAAGGTTGAATTTCAAATGAACCAAAGATGGAAATTGGGATTTTTGATCTACATGTCCAAACCAAGCCATATGACATACCAATTTGATTGTAAAACACATTTTAAGAACAATGACATTGCCACAATTTTGAATTGAGGGTTAATTTGAGGACTTGCTTTGAAAAGTGGTTACTTACATCATAAGTAACAATTGCCAAACCAATATGCAAGGCATAACCAAGGCTCCTTTCAATCCAAACACTTTCATAATCTCATTTGGAGAGAATTTGGATGAAAAGCATAATGAATACAAGCTGATGCAAGGACTGTCTTGAGTATACCATGAGATTGGATTTTCAAGTGAAGTGAGATATTGAATTTCTCATTAGAGTGATCTAGAACTTTCTAGATCATTCATCCATGTTCTATATATGATTTAGAAGTGGTTCAGAGTGAAGGTTGGTGAGGATTGAGAGAGGAGAGTGAGATTGCATTTTGAGTTTGCACCTTGCAAATCAAAATCGGTTACAAGGTTTGAAGCCATTTCAATCCAAGATTTTGATCTCAGAAGCTTGCTCTAGCATTGGTGGATGATTCCAGATGGAGAATTGAGCAAGATTGGTGAAGAATCGTGTGATAGCCATTCAAAATTTTCATCTGCAACTCTGAATCGAATTCAAGAATCCAAGCCATTTCAATCAAGTTTGTTGCATACAGAAACTTGGTTATGCTCCAATGAAGGATTCTGCAAGTTCTTGAGGGTTGATTTGAAGATTCAACCACTCTGTTTGCTCAATTTTACCAGGTATGCAGTTCTTATTCCATGGCTCAAATTAGGTAGAATCAATGGGAATTATTGTGTTAGATGCATTGTAGATTGATGTAGGAAGGTTTTTGGATCATCAATTGGGAGATTAGTGACCAATTAGGGTTGTCCCAATTTTCGGTTGAGATTGTGTTCTTGCGAATCTTGAACTCTTAGGATGATTAAATGGTATAGGAAGATTCCTTGTGAGATTTGGGACAAGTTTCGTGTAGAGACTATTTGCAATGGTGGATTCTATAGAGAGTTAGGGTTGTGGAAGGTTGATCGGAGAAGTCACCGGCGGTGACTCTAGCGCGCGCAGAGGGAGGAAACTCAGAAATTCAAAAGGTTGAAGATGACTGGATGGCCATTGGATTGGGCTGAGACCTTTGACCAGATGAGGATCCAACGGCCACGCGTGAAGGAATTTTGTGAAGGATTTCTGAATCATTATGAAACGCAGCGTTTCATTTATTTGCTGGTTTTGGGCTTAGTCCATAGTTGATACTCCCACCCCCCTTTTGGCCCAGTTTGGATATTGAACTGAATTCATTTTCTATTCACACCACGCGCCTATTATTTTCTCATGATTTTCATTTTATTTTTCATTTTATACATGGTTATTGGAAAATTCATAAATAATGGAAAAATGACTCAATTAATTCCATTCTTTTTGCCATGGATTCATGATTGAATCTAGTATTTTTTAGATAAAAAATATTATTATTCCATGCATTTTTTGATTTTATGTGCATTTTACATTTTAATTGATATTAAAATAATCATGGTTGATGCTTGATTTTGTTGAATTTGGTTTGATCATGTGATGATGATTCTTGCCCTGATTTTTTGTGTGTAGCTAGCATAGATATGCATGATCCCCCTAGATTCTTCTCACATTTTTGTGATTAATATAAGTGGTAGTTTTAGGTTGAAACTTTAGAAGCTCCATTTTTAGGGTTTATGGTTGATACCTTATGATTTAGGTTTTAGATCTAGAACTTGGTGGATGATTCAACCTCTGATTTTTGTAGGGTAGGTTCATGATTGAATTAGAGTCCCTTAGGAATTTTTGTAGGAATTTACAATGTAGTTTACTATTTTTGTTTGATTTTAGTTTAGATGCTAACTTTAGATGATTCTAATGCACTAATTCAACTAGAATGACTTCTTTAGTTCCCTTAGATTAGGGTTTTGTCTCTCTTGCCCTTGGATGATGTTGAAGACAAGCTTGGGCTACCATGGATTGCTTGAAGAAGCTTGGATGTGAAGATCTTCCCTTATTTTGGTGTAGTGTTGATTAGATGTTAAGATTAGGGTTTTGTAGGCAGAGCTCCTAGATAGATTCTCTCCCTTCATAAGCATGGAAGGTATTGATCACTTCCATTCTTCCCTATGATGTAAGGTCCCACTGTAAAGGCCTCATCCCTCCTTTGGTAGGATGTGTGGCTCTTTACAAGTTGGTAGAACCTTTGAGGGTCCCTTTCTCTGATGATAGGATGCTTAGTGGTGACCTTTGGTCTTCACTCTGCTATCAATCATCCAAACTTTGCTCTTGATGGATGAATCTTTCTCCCTTGCTAGAGGATGGAGTTACTTGTTAGAAGATTGAAGATGCTAGGAGTTGATACTTCTTTGTGCTTGAAGAGCTGAAGCTTGTGGATCAGGAAGGGCAAGTTGATACTTATAAGGAAGACTGCCATTGAAGCTGAGGCTTGAAGATCCAGGAGAACAAGTTGACACTTGTGGAGGAGATCAAATTGAAATTGAGTGAGAAAGAATAAGTTGATACTTATGTTGATACATTGAGAGCCTGAAGGAGACAAGTTGATACTTGATGTTAGGAGTGAAGCCTGAAGGTGGAATTGACTGAAGAGCTGAGGCTCGAGGAAGAGAGAATAAATGGGTACTCATGTTTGATGTAGCTTGAAGAAGTAAGTTGACACTTGCTATTGAAGATGATAGCCTTGAAGGGTGGTTGCAGACTGTGGACTGAACTGCTGTCAGAAGATTGCTTTGCTGTGAAGCTGGGGAAGCTGTTGATCTGCTTTCTTTTCTTGTCTGTTTTCTTTCTGTGCAAATGTATTGATGTGACTTGTGTGATTTGCTTGATGCATTAGAATAAGTTAGTATTTAGATTGTGTTAAGATAGGAGCATGATTGCACTAGAGGTTGAGTTGCTCCCTCTGCTTGTATTTTTACTGTATGGCTTTGCTTGCGGGTATTCGGTAGAGCCCAACTCCCTTGCCTATGTGGTTTGTGATTTGCTTGATGGCATTCTATTTCTCTGTATGATTGCAGTTATTCATATCTGGCTTGAGGTTGAGACAAGCTTGTGGAGGCTGATGCCCCACACACATTTCCTCCCTCACTTGCATTGCATGCATTTCATTTACAACTTTCTTCTGTTTACTATTTAAGCTGATGCTTTATCTGTTTCTGTTTATCATTGACATGATCCCCTAGGAATCTCACTTCCTTTGATAAGGAAGTGATGATTAGAACTTTAGGTTGAAACCTATGCATGATAACTTCTAGGAGTTCCCTGTTTCAAACCTTAACCATAGGATGAATCCTTGGCATGACAACATTAGGACTTGATAGTCTTCCCGTAGTTGAACCTGTTCGTTTTCTCTTCTCATCTCAAAACAAATCAAAATACAGTAATAAAGGTTAACTGATGTCGTACGTTACGAGCCTTAAGCTATCTGAGAAAGGGTTGTCGGAGAGTTTCTTTTCGACAGCTTGGAGGTTTAGTATGGCACCCTTTGGGTGACATACAATGCATTCACTCTCAGGTCATAGTCTCTAGTACAATATTGGTTGCAAACATCCATAAAAAACAGTTCTTCCGTAAAAGACAGAAAACAAACTTCAAACCTTTTTGCCCCGTGGGCCCGTAATTCAAAGGAAGCTTTTCTGAAGAAAAGAGTGTCGTTAACTCCCAGTTCTACCGCAAACGGTAACGCTTAAGTCTCCAAGGGTCGAGCTGCATACACCAAACTGCTGGAACTGTCTGTTGACCCTACTCGATAAAATAGATGAATCTGAATTCCCGTAATCCGTATTTTTCCGAACTACGTAAGCTCTGATCTCTCATACCTGTTGAGAGTACGTAGGCACAATACTGATGTATTGGCGAGCCACCTTCCCCGTAACCCGTAGTTAGTCGAACTACGTTGAATCTGATTTCTCATTCTCTGATGAGAATACGTAGGCATAAAGCGCGATGCTTTGCCGAGTCATTTTCTTTTCTTTTTCAGACCAGCCTTGATAGGTAGATAGATAAAACCAACCCGTCCGATAAACACAACAAGCATGGATCCCATCGAGTACGATGGACGTGAGGGGTGCTAATACCTTCCCCTTGCGTAACCGACTCCCGAACCCAGACGATGGTTGCGATGACCTTGTCTTATACCTTTTTCGTCAGGTTTTTCCGATCGTTTCCTTTCCCGTTCTGAGGGATAAATAACGAAAGGTGGCGACTCTTCTATTTTTCCGGCACCTTATTTTCGCGGTAGCGACAGAACTCTCCTAATTAAGTCTTAAACCTACCACCCTGGACACTCTCAGGGAAAGATGAATGCCCAAAAATATCACTTGAAACATTCTTGAATTCATGAGTTTGTTATCCTTAACCTTCAATTCAGCTCTAATTCAATCATATTCTTTTTGACAGATACACAAAAACATCTTGCTTTAATGAAGCTCTGAGCAATATTTAGGTACTATGATGAGCCCTTCACGTAAACCGTGCCTTGAGGAGTCTTTATATTTATTAAGGGACCAACAGGAATAAGTGCCTATCTTTTACTATCTCTTCAAGAATTAACATGACTTGTAGGAGACTAGAATATACATCAGGTCTCGAATCTTCCTCCGCAAACTTGTCTTTATACAACAAAACAAACAAACTGGTTAGAACGGTCAGCTATGCATAGATGATTGACTTAGATGGTATACGAATGATCAAGGAATCTAAGGGTAAAATTTGGGGTATGACAATGAGAAATTTATGTACTTATGAGTCATTATGTTTGTGTATACTGAGATTAGCTTAAACACGCCCTTCCATGTGCCTTATTTTTGTTTCTGTTTTAGGATAATGCCTTGGTCATGTTTGGCTCCATCTATAGTTCATTTTGGACGTGTATGAGCACCCCTCACATCCGTTGTACTCAACGGGATCCATACTTGCTGTCTAATCTACGGGTGAAAAACTATCTAAAGCTGCTACTACTAAACGGGGGGAAAGAGAAAGAACTGACTCGATAGGACATCGCCGCCCTATGCCTACGTATTCCCTCATGCAATGGGAAAGTCAGAGTCAACGTAGTTCGGGAAACTACGGGGGAGGTTGCTCGCCAAGACATCGCGTCTTGTGCCTATCTATCCGCATCTGACATGAGAAACCAGAGCAAAACGTAGTTCAGACTGACACGACCACTGGTTGGTTCAAGTGTTTTAACTGAGTAGGGTTAAACCTTCGTTATACCAGTTAGGGACGATGCCTGTTTGTGGTAGAACCAAGACTTAACACACTCTTTTTGAAAATGATTTGCAAACAATCCCGAAGGATAAAAATGTTTGATGTTTTGTTTCGTCTTTTTTATGAGAAAAAGTGAATTGTGTTAAGTTTGTAACTCATGTTGTACTAAAGACTATGACTTGAGAGCTAATGCGTCGCATATCTCCCAAAGGGCATACGCTAAACACTCTAGACAAGGTGAGAGGAGGCCCTCCACTCATCATTATTCAAGTGCTTAAGGCTCGTAGCGTACAACAAATGTTAGCCTTTATTAAGTGTCTTAAAAAGTTATGAGAAGAAAGGAGAAGACAAAACACTCTAAGGGGAACTAATCAACCCTAATGTTATCCTACAAAGTGATTCTAAAGTTGGGATTGAAAGGGAGAAAACTATCGAAATGGTATCATGCAATGGATTGAACACCTAATGTCTCTCCTACTCCCATCTTGAATAGAGGGACTAGGAATCCTAAGGGATCATGGAAAAAGTCCAAGTAAACGATAAATAATTCAATCACGGATGAACAGAAAATGAGATGAAATTAACTTAAACAAGCCAAAGCAATGCAAACAAGGAATGAAAGGATGCAAGGATGCTACAGGGACTCAACAACATAAGACTCAAACACAAACAAGTTGACTTAAACAAGTCAAGAAAAGTGAGATGAAATGGGAGAAGTAAAAACTCCTACAACCATCAAACATCCATCACTTAAACAAATGCTAAACACCATGCAAAGGCAAAGGGACATGATCAAAGAAATAATGGGAGAAAGAATCTTGGGCAGCAACCACATATGAATTATCTCAACCAGACATCTAACATTGGTCATGCAAAGGAAATGAACAAACAAATGCAACAAGTGACCAATTATTCAAGACAAACTCAAAGTGCAACTATGAACACCAAATCATCTTGAATAATTGTCAAACCAAAAGGGGCCGAGGTGGATCAACAAGATAAAAACCTCAAATCAAAGCTACAAACAAAGTACAAACTCAAGCAAGATCATGGCAAATGGAAGAAACCAATTTTCAACACAAACTTAACACCTAAAGTAAGTGGAGAAGCATGATTTTCAAGTAACTTGCAAAAAAAGTAATACAAATGTATGACCTAAAACAAATGAACCAGCACCTTAAGTAAGTTATAAACATGTATCAAAGCTCCCAAGATGCAAGTGGGATCCATAGAAGTCATCTACCAAAGGAACTAGATCAAACTAGCTTGTGTCGATACCCTCAAAGGTGACTTGACTTGCAAGCTTCATCACAAATAGAGAGATTATCCAATAAATCTCAAATAAAAGGTACAACAAAGTTAGGTCAACCAACAACCAGCAAACAAAACCTCAAAGACAAAATCAACTCAAGGCATCACTAAATAATTCAAGAATTGATGGTGTTCCACCTTATCGAGCAAATGTCGAGGGTCAACCAAAATCCAATTAAAGTCAGATGAAAAATGTTTTAGAGTTCTTTAATAGTTAGTTGGGTGATGATAGAATAAGACAATTTTGTAAATGATTGATTCAGTGGCTTGTAGGTGGATGGATATATTTCATACAAGGTTTAAAAAAGGATGTGGTTTTGAGAACATTATCAAACCTAAGATTAGAAAGGTGCTTGATAATACAATGCAAGATGGAAGAATGAGTAAACTTACATATGCAGATAATTAAGTTTGAAGTGAAAGATGGATATACCATGCTGACATGCATTTGCCAGCATTGCATACAAGAGAGAAAATGCATAACTATTTGCTGATAATGTGTATTCTAAAAATGTCTATATTTTATGTTATAATAAGATTTCCGGGTCGACTTAGAACTAATCAAAAGGGAAGTGTCATCGAAGGTCCAAGTGGTCGTCAAGATGCAAGAAGATCAAACACAATTAGATATGGAATTTGTAAGGAATTTGGACACAATAATTGGGATCTCAAAGAGATAAAACTAAAAAATAGGTATGAATGCAAAACCTACAAATTTTGGATGAATTATCTTCACATGAATATTGACTTGTTTTTTTTATGTGCAGAAAAAATTGTGTGCGATCTAAAAAAATAGTAGTGCTGCTAATGCAAACATGGAAAGTCATCATGGAGCTGCGAGTCCAGATTACTCAATAAACAGTTAAGCCGCTCATGAGAATGCTCAGTCACACTGGTGAATATGTGATGTAGATGATTTTGGAAATATATTTTGATTTTAGAGATATGCATATGATTTTGGGGATATTTAATTATCATTTCCATTTAGTTGTTACAATTATGGTATATGTTTATAATGAATTTGAGTTTTATGACAAATTTGATATTTACTTCTCTGTTAGTGTCATAACAATTATAAGAAAATATAATAGTTAATTACAACAACAATTGCAAGGATGATTTTAAATAATTAATTTGATGGGTGGATCACGGGAAAAATAGAATACAAATGTTACATGTCTTTTTTTTTTTATCTATTTTACGAGAATTTAGAGAGGTTAATGTCTAATTTAAAACTAAATGAGTATTTAACACATTAATTAACGGTGGAAAATTAATAAGTGAGGTTTTTATCTATTTTAAATGAGTTCAGGGGAGGCTAGTGTCTAATATAAAATTAGAGGGAAGGTTTGTGTCATTTAAAGATAAAGTGAAATCATACGCAATGGCTTTTCGTTTCCATCACCTTTCTCTTTTATGTATTTTGAGCGTTGCTATGATTTTGCTTCTGGCTGTTATACCCCAAAATTTGACCCCTAGATTACATCATTATTCTAGGAGCATCATCATTGTTTATCTAACCTTAACTTCTTTCAAGTTTGATCTTTGTTAAGATGCAGGTGAATTAGGGTTCTATATAGTCAAAAGTCAAGGTTTCTATGGTTGTATCAGTCAAGGTTTTGGATTGATTCTCCATATAAAAATTCTATGTATCATCAAGAATACTATATTGGATCAAGTGTGAATCCAATTTGAGGTTGTCACCCAGGGAAGAAGAGCAGTGCGGTCTAGGACCGCTGATTAGGGTTTCTAATAAGGAAAGTCAACCGTGGTTTGACTTTTGGTTTAAATGGAATTTCAATGGTGGAGTCATTGGTCCGTAAAGCTTATATGACTTATTTAAGTCCCCTAAATAATTTTCAAGGCCTCAGGAAACCCAGGATACCAACAGTCGATTCGGAGGTTTTCGATCGTTCGGTTCGTTTGACTGAAAAATCAACTCATCGACCAACAGGGTTTTAACCCAAAATTGAAGATAATTATGTTCCTAGTGTTATGTCATACCTAATAATGAATTTTGGTGACCATTGGATCATGAATTGAGAAGTAATCGAAAAGTCGGGAAATTAGGGTTTTCAAAGGGGCAAGGCCATAACTTCCTAACCACACATCCAAATGAAGTGGTTCAAAGCTTGTTGGAAAGGTCTTGGGAAGCCCTACAAAAGTTCCAAAGTGACATATGTGAAAAAAATGAATAGAGTTTGAGTTATGATCAAAAACAAGTTAAGAGGAGAAAAACACTTAGAGAAATTTCATGTTTTTGGCACTTTTAAGTCATGTTTTCAACCAACTTCAAGGGGATTTTTGACCTAGTTCCATTTGGAATTGGAATTTGTGTAAACTATGAAAGTTGTAGAGAATGATGAGGGATTTCTAAAAAGTACTAGAACTCCTCCATATCATTTGTGAGCTGGGAGTTTCGAAGGAGGGAAGTTGGGGTCCAAAACAATGAAATGTGAGACTTCAACTTATCATGAACTATTGTAAAAACCAGCCTATTGGTTCCTAATTGTTTGTTTAACTCTTGATATGATGTTTAGAAGATTGATGGATAGATATACAAGAGGAATCCATGAGCAAAGCCAAAGTTTTGGCTAAAAGCATCATTAAAATCAAAGAAAGTACAAAAGTACATGATGAAAGAGAAGGCTATGGAGTAAAATCTGATGCAGCATAGAGATTCTCCTCTTTCCATCTCTCTAGTCACCTCATACAGCTTGATCACAACCTGTTTTAATGCTGAGATGCATTGGAAACAAGCTTGACCTGCAGAAGCAAGATCACAAGTGGATTTGCTCAGCCTTCCCTCCAAAAAGGCAAGATCTTGCAAAATGGTTTGATCTACCCTCAACTTTGGTTTCTTTGCTCTCCCTATAAATATAACAACCTCTATGCATTAAAAACACGCCAGAACCACCATCAATTCAAGAAGAAACAAGCTTCTCATTCTTGCCTTGCATTTTCTTGCTAGTGAAGAAACCTCACAAAAATACCAAAATCTGTTTTGAACAGATTCCATCCCAAAATCAATTCCAACCTTTGAAACCCTCCACCAAGACTTCTAGCAATCTACAAATGTTGTTTTAAAGATGTTCCAACCATTATCCCTACCAGAAACCTTGTATTTCAAAAAGTCAACCCTCAAACCAAAGAACGTTGACTTTTTGCACTAAGCAAGAGAGTTCTCTGCTCAGACCTGTTCTAGCCTTCATAAAACCTTAAACACCTTGAGTAAAAAGTGTATTCACTCTCCAAACCATCAAAGATCAACTGTCCCACCATTTTGTGGATCTGTCATAAAAATCCACTTGTTGCTTCAAGTGTAAGCAATTCTGTTTTGCACAAAAACTTGCTTGGAAGGAACTTGAGCTGCTTAGACTTTGCACTAGAGGTGTGGAGAAGCTGGTCAAACCATCTGCAACTCAACTAACAGCTTGGCATCAAGAGTTTTCTTTGGAAGTCTTCAAGAGGTAAGTCACCTCTATTAAATGTACTCATTATGCACCATGGTTATGCTTGATGTACACTAGCTTGAATATGCTTAGAATCCCCCACAAGCCATGTTTGAACTTTGTTTATGATTGTTCTCATGAGTTTGCAATCTGTCATGAGATTCGGTGCTTGATATTTGTCTTATTTTAATTCTATAATCCATTTTGTGATTCTTCCTAGGGTCGATATCATGTTTGTGTTTGAGCTCATTTATAGGTCTTCTTGAACATGTATGAACATTGTATGATGAGAAATTTATGTACTTATGAGTCATTATGTTTGTGTATACTGAGATTAGCTTAAACATGCCCTTCCATGTGCCTTGTTTTTGTTTCTATTTTAGGATAATGCCTTGGTCATGTTTGGCTCCATCTATAGTTCATTTTGGATGTGTATGAGCACCGCTCACGTCCGTTGTAATCAACGGGATCCACGCTTGCTGTCTAATCTACGGGTGAAAAACTATCTAAAGCTGCTACTACTAAACGGGGGGAAAGAGAAAGAACTGACTCGATAGGACATCGCCGGCTTATGCCTACGTATTCTTGTCGCTACTACGAAAAGCGAGGCCGGCAAAATAGAAGAGTCTCCACCTTTCGTTATTTATCCCACAGAACGGGAAAGGAAACGATTGGAAAAACCTGACGGAAAAGGTATAACACAACTCATCGCAACCATTGTCTGGATTCGGGAGTCGGTTACGCAAGGGGAAGGTATTAGCACCCCTCACATCCATCGTACTCGATGGGATCCATGCTTGATGTGTTTATCTGACGGGTTTGTTACATCTATCTATGCTAAAGGTCTGGTCTGAAAATGAAAAGAAAATGACTCGGCAAAGCGTCGCACTTTATGCCTATGTATTCCCGTCTGGAACGAGAAATTAGAGTCAACGTAGTTCGCCTAACTATGGGGAAAGGTTGCTCGCCAAGATATCGCATCTTGTGCCTACGTACTTTCACACAGCGTGAAAGATCAGAGCAAATGTAGTTCAGGACACGAACAACACAGGTTTGTCTTTTTTATCCGAGTAAGGTTAACAGACGGTTCCAGCAGTTTTGTGTATGCAGCTCGCTCGACGGAGACTTAGGCGTTTACCATTTGCGGTAGAACCAGGAGTTAACAGAACTCTCCTTCTGAAAAGGGTTCCAAGGGATTAAAGGTCCAAGAGGATAAAAAGAGTTTGATCTTTGTTTTCTGTTTTTTTAGAGAAGTACCTTTTATGGATGTTTGCAACTGATATCGCACTAGTGATTATGACCTGAGAGTGAATGCGTCGCATGTCACCCAAAGGGTGCCATACTAAACATCCAGACTGTTGAAAAGAAACTCTCCAACAACCCTTTCTCAAGTAGCTTAAAGCTCGTAGCGTACGACGTCAATTAACCTTTATTACTGTATTTTGATTTGTTTGCAGATGAGAAGAGAAAAGACGCACTAAAGGGAAACTGATCCAATCCTAAAGTTGTCATGTAAAATTGATCCTATGGTTTAGGTTAGAAGGGAAACTAAGTAATGTTATCATGCATGGTTAGGACCCTAATGTCTGTCATAACTTTTCTTGAACAAGAGAAGTCAGAGTTCCTAGGGGAACATGGCAAAGGAAAACAACAGCAAAAGAAATAACTGTACAGAAATAACTGTAAATAAAATGCATGCAATGCAACAAACAAGAAGAAGGAGCCAAGCTCGACTTCTAGAGCAAGCAAGCCCAAAGGCAACACACAAAGCACAGGCAAAGGAGACAGACTCAACCTTAAACCAGCAAACAAAGCCAATCAATAACAGTCAAGCAGGGGGAGACAGACTCAACCTCTAGATGCAGACAAGCAAAGGGAGCTATTCTCAACCCTTAGGATGATCTTAAGCCTAGATCAGTATATGAGAAACCTCTAATGCAACATACAGTCAATCAGTCAGACAGGCAAAGCAGAGCAGCCAGAAAAGCAGCAGACAAAACAGCTCAACAGCAAAGCAGATAAACAACAAACAATCAAACAGCTGCAAGAAAACTTCAAATCCAAGCCATCTTCAAGGGAAGTCTTCAACCTCAATATCCAAAAAAATAAAAGAGAATAAACATCAAGAATATTGGATTGATGATGGGAAGCAGGAAGGAAACCAAAGGAATCCAACCTGACACTCAACCAGTCATCTGAGAAAGGCATCCTCAAAGGTTCTACCTCTTGTAAAATGCCACACATCATTCCAAAGGAAAGATGAGGCTTTCACATAGGGACCTTGAATCATAGGATGAGAATGGAAAGCAAACAAAGCAATCCAAATTTATTTGAAAAAAAATAGAAAGCAACTAAGCTCTTCCTAAACCCTAATTGAACAAGCTCAAAGAAAGCTTCTAAAGAGAGGTCTAAACACCAAACCAAGCATCACCATCAAGCAAACATAAGCTTAAACATGTCTAAAACACCATCAAAGAAGATTAGCAAACCTATTATGCACTGAAGGCAACCATTGGGGTCATTTTAAAGCAAGTGCTATATTGAAAGCAACCTAAAACTAGCTTAAGTGTTAAATCTATGAAAAATCCTAAAACACCTTCTAAAATCCTAAGATATTTTCTAAGGGAACTTAAACATGTCAAGGACCTATGGGCAAAGGATCAGAACCTTAATCTAAGGGAAGTCACCTAAAGAAATCTTAGATCACAAGGTACCACATAAGAACCCTAAAATGGAAAGTCTAAAGATCCTAATCCAAAACAGAACCTATTGTTATCTAAAAAATCTAAATTAAATCATAGGGGATCATGCATCTCTATTCTACCAGCTAGCAAACAATTAGCCCAAGATTCAATACTAATTGCAAGAACAAAAATCAACAAAATCATGTATCAAATATGCAAAATTAAAGAAATTAATAAAATGGAGAAAATCAAATTAAATTGAAAAATAAGCAAACATGAAATGTAAGATCAAAGAAAAATCACAAATAAAATGAGGAGCATGGACATATTTTTGTTTTATTTTTCTGATGAATATAGGAATTAAAATGAATTTTAGAAAATTAAAGCAATTAAAATAAAAATGAAATGAAATAAAACAAATAAAATGCAAAATTAAATGAGGCGCGTTGGATGTTATGACTAAGTAAGCTGATCTGATGGATGATACGCTGCCAGCGAATAAATGGAACGCTGCGTTTTGGCTCAGTCAGAAGCAAATTCAAAATAAAACGTGGCCACACGATCTGATGACAAAGTCATGTCTCAGGCTTCATCCAAGGGTCCAAACTTCATCTTCCTCGTTTGAATGTTGAAATGGGGGGAGAATTGCAGAGGTGGACCAGACGGTGGTCCGCTGATGCGCCACCGTCTTCTCTGGCGACCAAACACTTGCAGGTCATGGAAACTTAGCAAATCCTATACCGTCTCACTCCAAATTCCACGTAGAACTCAAATATCTTGTTCATTTTCCTGATTCCTCATAGATCTTGAAATTCGAATGCAAACAGAAATTATGTCCAGTTCTCAAGCATCATCAATCCTCAATTCAAGACCACAGATCTGTTCCTTACACTTCACTGATCATCCTAAACCATCTAGATCATGTGGAATCCTCATAATCAGGTCAATCCAACTCCAAACAGAAATTGCACATCAACCTAAATTGTCTCTAATCCTTCAACTAATGATCCAAAATCCATCTAATCAACCTCCTAAAGCCTAACCGCATGCTAATATATGCTAGATCACAATGAATCTTCATTAATTCTGAAAACTACATACCTGTGTTAGAGCTTGAAATTGAGGTATCTAGAACACGATTCTCAGCTTCAAATTGTGCAGATCTACTTAATGCTTGATGCTGAAGGTGTTTGTAACTTCAATTTGCTTTGAATTGGCCTGAAATGGAAATCACGATTTTCACTTCTCCTCTTGAAACACCAACTTCAATCTCTGGTTATGGCACGAATCAATCACCAAAATTGCTCTGAATCACACATGGAACTTAAATAGAAGTGTTTTGTGGGCTTTTGAGGTCCAATTGAGGCCCAACTCAGAATATCCAATTTTCAATTTCCTTTCAAAAACTCAACTATGGAATCTATGAACTTTCACTTAAATCTTCCCTTGGAAGCTTCAATTCAATCCCTTGTGGTCTGGTGAGAGTGTATAGAGTGATTAGAGAGCTTGAACTTATCATATGAACAAGTTGTGAAGTGTTGCTTATTTGTGAAGTTACAAGTTAAAACACCATGAAAAAGACCTCAAATGAAAAATCCAATAATGCCAAAGTACTCAAAATGGTTTTTCTGATTAAAATGAGTACCCACTTGCCTATTTTGAGCACAAAATGAATTAATCATGAATTTTTCAATTAAATGCCTTTAAATTCTCCCTTTTGTAAAATTTCTCAAACCAAGTCTCACCCTAAGCCAAATCAATTCCTCACGAGGACATGGTTGACCTAAAAGCATCATTTTGAGCATGTTTTGTGTTGAACAAAACTTCATTTGAAGCTTGCAAGATGGTGAAAATGTCCTATAATGCCAAACGACCTATAATCTCACTTTTCCAAAATACCCCTAACTTGTAAATCTCATAACTTGAGTTCTACAAATCCGATGGAAGAATTCTAGTACAATTTGGAAAGATAAGATCAAGACCTACAACTTTCATGTTGGCTAAAAGTTTAAGAGAAACATCCTTCTAGGTTAAAAGTTCCTTGGAAGTTAGTGAACTTTCACAGACAAATTTCACATTCCTCAGATGACCTGTAACTTGTCTGGACCATAACTTGAGTTCTATAAATCCAATGGAGGACTTCTAGTACTCAATTTAAAGCTAAGAGAAAGCTATACAAGTTTCATGTTGATCAAAAGTGGAGATGAAACTTGCATATTGAGATAAGTGGTCTTGAAGTTAGGCACTAAATAGGGGATTTTACCCTGAGAACCCTAATTTAGCAACTCCCCCCACTTGGGACTCTTCTTGGGTTGACCTTGAAATAATGTCTCATATGTCTCAACACAACTATCCATGATTCCAAAGACTTAGAATTAGGCCCTAATCCTCTTCACTTGCACAGTTGACTTAGGGTTACTCAGATGAAAACCCTACTTGCAACACCCTCAACTGTGGCTCTTCACACTTGACACAATGACTTGTCTGAGCTCCACCATGACCCTCAAGGCACTCAATGAGCTCTACCCACACACTCTCTCCTTTATCAAGGCTCTACAACCCACTGATGATCTTAAACTGGTCCTCAGAGTAGGAGATTAACCACATATAAACAATTGAACCTCTCAAGAACCCAACCCTCTTCCTGATGACTTTGGTGACTTCTCAAGCTTGAATAAGACCTCTAGATAGGCTCCTCTTGATATAAACCACACTTGATCCCCTGCACAAATGAACAATGCTATGCTATGCAAATGTTAGATTAATGCAATGCTAATGCAATGAAACATAAACCAAGTAAGAAAAGGTTAGGCAAATTTTGGGGTGCAACAGCTGCCCCTATTCAAGCGGCTTGGACCTGACTGGATGAAGAGCGAACGACTTCCGAACAATCGAGGTAAAATACGGTTGAATACCAGAGAACCCGGAAATTTGCTAACCGAAGAAATAAGCTGCACCAACTGCTTGGGGAGCAACACATCCAGACAATTGAATCTGGCTGTCACGACAACAACTGATCAATCATCTAATAAAGAAACTGATTTCAACATCAACCACCTGTGTGACGCCACAGGTGTCGAATCCATGATCAATCTTCAAACATACGCTACAATAAGCGGGAACTACGTAAAGCGCGGAAAATATGGAAACAACTTCAAGGTCTAATTATGAAGCCTTTTAGGACCGACAACAACTCCAAAGTCTAATTATGAAGTCTTTTAATGCTGATGACAACTTCAAAGTCTAATTATGAAGCCGTGCAATGCTGATAACAACTCCAAAGTCTGATTATGAAGCCGTGCAACTTCAAAGTCTAATTATGAAGCCGTGTAATGCTGACGTAACAGCAAACCGAGGAAAACTCTGCCGAACCTCAAAGTCAAATTATGAAGTCTGCAATGCTAACGTAACAGCTACTCGAGAAAAATTCTGCCGAACTTCAAAGTCAAATTATGAAGTCTGCAATGCTGACGTAACAGCTACTCGAGGAAAATTTTGCCGAACTTCAAAGTCAAATTATGAAGTCTGCAATGCTGACATAACAGTTACTCGAGAAAAACTCTACCGAACCTTAAAGTCAAATTATGAAGCCTGCAATGCTGACGTAACAGCTACTCGAGAAAAATTCTGCCAAACTTCAAAGTCAAATTATGAAGTCTGCAATGCTGACGTAACAACTACTCAAGGAAAATTCTGTCGAACCTCAAAGTCAAATTATGAAGTCTGCAATGTTGACGTAACAGCTACTCGAGAAAAACTCTACCGAACCTCAAAGTCAAATTATGAAGTCTGCAATGCTGACGTAACAGCTACTCGAGAAAAATTTGGCCGAACTTCAAATTCAAATTATGAAGCCGCTGAACTCTTCCGAGGAAATTCTGACAACAACTTCAAAGTCTAATTATGAAGCTATGACAACGAGTAATGACTTCAATCGTCTAATCGCTGAAATCTTTCTTTTAAAATGCTGACAACAACTTCAAAGTCAAATCATGAAGCCTTGTAGCGCTGATATAACAAACTTCAAAGTCTAATTATGAAGCCGTTTAATGCTGACATAACAGCCACCTAAGGAGCACTCTGCCGGGGAATTTCTGACGTCAACTGCCAGATATTAACCTTGACGACGAGTAATGACCTCAACTGTCTCATCCCTGAAGTCCTCCTTTTAAAATGCTGACGTGACAGCAACCCGAGGAAAACTCCACTAGGGAATTTCTGAAAACAACTCCAAAGTCTAATTATGAAACTGTTTAAAGAAAACTCCACTGGGGAAGAAGAGTAACTTAATCAAGCACCTCTGACGAGGGAACACATGATAGGACGAACGTTATTATCACATATCTCATGTCGAGAATTCGAACACTCGAAAACCACCCTGAACAAGAATTCCAATTACCTGCAGGGAAAGAACACCTGAAAACAAAGAGGTAACCAACCTGGCTTATGTTTCAAAATGCATATGTTGAAAATGGCGTAATGCTCCATATAAGATGGAATGCTATGCACTTGGATAAATTGCTATGCAATGCAGATATGCAAGATGCAAATGCAGGCTCGGCCGCCGGAGAAAAAAAGCTGGATACAGAATCGCTCCAGCAAAATAAATGTTGAAGACAAAGCCCACTCCGATGGGGATAATTGGGTATCACAGAATTATCCTAGCAAAATAAATGCTGGAAAGGTAAACCGACTCCGCGGGGGGGGGGGGGGGGGGGGGGGGAAGAAACGGCCCTGTTGGGGGATAGTTTAACAAATCCGGAGTTACGAACTCTGCTGAGGATAATCAACCTATTGGAGGAAAGACAACCTGCTGGAGAAACAGAAAAAACCATCCTGCGTGGGGATGAACTTTTCAAACCATGGACAACCTAGCTATGCCCTATGAGGACTTCACTGGGGATTACATGTATACACGGCCACTGCTGGGGATGCACATTACTGCCTGACTGCTTGCTAGCTCGCATCCAACTCTTCTGGGGATAAAGACGACTTCCATCTGCTGGGGAGAAACGAAATCACCTAGAGCCTGCTCCTACGTTAAGGGACTCCGGTTGGGGAAACACGATCCCTGCCTAAGATACATCTGGTTGGGGAGAATCTTTCTCCGTCCGGGGAGACACATCAATGTTCATCCTGCTTGGAAAAACATGCCATGAAACGAACTTGCAATGGCTTACCCCAAAATCTATAACAACCTTTGACAAACTATGCAGCTATGGAGAGGGATGGCCCTTTCGCTTTCAGCTTTTTCCCCAGCCTGCGGGATCTTCATCATATCCTACTAAAAGGAAGCCTGAGATCTCCGTACTCGGAGGGTTTGATAAGAACGACTTTAGTACTTCGAACCTTACGGAGGTGTTTCGAGTTAATCGCCTTCAAGATAAGGATAGCTCTGACGTTCTCGGGGTGACCTGCCCCAGTCTTGTCATGACTTTGCCTCTTCATGGGCTGATCTGTGGGGAGTAGTACCCTTGGTTGCGAAAGATTCATCAAATCTCGACCTGATTGCCCCGGATTACCTGATTTCGGGATGGCTGACTTCCATGCCGCGATCATTTGACATAGCTTGCCCCGGTTCGCCGGGATATTCTGGCATCTTGCATTCTGTCCTGATCAAAACTTTCCATTGTGGACACTTTCCTGCTGTCAAACGCTTACACGCTAGTAAAACAAACTTTTCTGCATAACAGACAAATCAAATGCAATGCATATGGCAGTTTTCAACACCCATTCCTGTTCACTGGGAAAAATTTTATGACATAAAACGTATGAATCATTCATCAATATGTCAAAATCAATACAACAACATTGTAAGAAGAATCCTTTTAGGAGTCAGTTTCGATGCGATCTTTACCAAAGTATGCTTTTGAAACAAACCTATTTCAATTAGGACTTCTACAGGTTGTAACATGGTCAGGTTCACGGTTTATGAAAGAAAAGATAAAGGCTCAAAATTTATTTTAACCCTCCCATTCTCCATGATGTTCTCTGATCCTACATTCATCTAATTCGACCTTAGCGTTCTCCTTTCAAAGGTTGAGTGACAACTCAAGAAATTACACTTTTCGAAGTGACAGTCGCTCCCTTTTCGTCTTTTGGCGTCCGGAGCCACACGATTTCGTTCTTGTTTGAGGGTTTTTCTTTCGCAATCTCTTTTTGCTTTTCGTTTTTCGTTTTCCCCTAATTTTTTCCTGGACTAACTCTTTAGAGTTCCTTCAATTTTGAAGTCCATCGGGGTACCCTAATTTTTGCCTAAGTTGCTTGCTTTCAGGGTTCGACTTAGTGGGCTTTTCTTTTCGATTCTTTTCTTCCTCTCTTTTTTTTTGGAAAAAATCGTATAACATCGGCTCGTATGACTTGTTAAAGAGATTGTGATCATTTCATTCTTGATTGACCAGGCTTAACCATTGTGGTTTTTTAGGTACGACCTATATAGGTGTGATCTATCCTCGAACGAACACTCCTTTTGTAGTTTGAACGCTTGATCAAATTAACTGACACCTACCCTGCCCCGGGTTAAGATTGAAGGTTGTATCATTTTCAAAATGAAACTCCTACTACTAAGCTCAAAGGGGTTAACAAGGGATTATCTTCCTTATATCTCCGGTGTTTGGGAATTGAAACAATGCCTGTACATAATCAACAGGTTTTTTATTCAAAAGCATA
The DNA here is from genome assembly GCA_963859935.3 of Lathyrus sativus. Taxonomy (NCBI): domain Eukaryota; kingdom Viridiplantae; phylum Streptophyta; class Magnoliopsida; order Fabales; family Fabaceae; genus Lathyrus; species Lathyrus sativus. The sequence goes on from OZ012737.1 coordinate 120,509,065, forward strand.
CATTTCGAAGCTTACGCTTTGTTGGATTTCGTCATCCTCCCCGGATTCCACTTAAACAAGCGTTTGAAATAAAAGCAAACAATAGAGTAAACACAAATGGGTTAATTCAAAACATGCATATTTATTTCATTATCAATGTCAATGGAAAACAACAAGCTTTACAAACGAAATTTGCAATTAAACAGGAAAGAAACTACAAATATAAAGAAATGACATGAAAAATGCAGATTGCCAGCTTCTAGGAACTGGGCTTTCACACTTATTTGCTGCTGATCCAGCCATCTTCACAGTTTACTCGTCGAGGTCAGTCTGAAAGGCTTCTAAACCTTCACTCTCGGGGGACTCTTCCACAACATTAACTGATGTAACTACCTGGCTGGGTGAAGAAAGGTCGTTAATCTGAATACCCTGAGGCATAATCGAGAACCTGTTGGCGTCCAATAGAGTCTGAACCTAGCTCTTAAGAACCTTGCAGTCATTTGTTGAATGCCCCGGCGTTCCAACATGGTACTCACAACGGGCGCTGACATCAAAACCTGGAGGATACGGCAGGATCATTGGATTAGCCTGTTTCGGCACTATCTGCCCACCTTTGATCAAATCCGACAACACCTGGATGTATAACATGGGCAACCAAGTGAACTTCCTTTCGGGCTTCTTTGGTATTGGTTTGGCGTGCCGTCCCTGTGGATGGCGATATGACTGTTGATTCCAGAAAGGAGATGATGTCCGATGCGCAGACCCTATGGGTTGTTGACTTTGAACGGTCAAGACATCTAGAGATCGGTCCTGAGATACCAAGGGCTCCTTTTGCTCTGATGCAATCATCCTCAGGTTTAGCCCCGAAATTGGCAATAGCTGCGGGCACGGAGATTTAGAAGTCAAAAATTGCAAGGCCTCCTTTGGGTCTGATGTAGTTTTGGGGACGAAAGCAGGAGTGTCCATCTTTTCTGTAATGCCTGGAATGAGACCCTCTATTATACTCATGTCGCCCGACGCGAACCTAACGGCCTTTGAGTCGATCAAGTCTTGAACTGCATGCTTAAAAGCTTTGCAGTTTTCAATGTAGTGTCCGGGTGCCCCCTCATGGAAGTCACAATGGGTGTTTGCATTATAGCCACGTGGTAGGGTCCCAGTTGGTGGATGTAATTTCCGTAATTCGACCAACCGAAGCTAAAGTAAGACTGGCAGCTACTGAGCGTAAGCCATGGGGATCGGATCGAAAGCTCTATACCCGATTTTACCTTCTGAGCATCCCCCCTCTTAGTCACATGATTATCCCCAGAAGCAACAGGTTGAAGAGAAAAGTTCAAAGCTCTTTGTCGCCTATTAGACATCTGGTGCTTATCAACCCTTGGCACAGGTTGCACAAGCACAGGTTTCACAGGCCCAAGTGGATTAAGCATCTTTGTTGCGGCTTCAGGTAGCTGATCATCTTCTTTCTTGAGCACATCCTTTAACACCTCCATGATCAAGCCCACCTGGGTCTTCAGCTGATTGTTCTCCTCCCTGAGTACCTTCTTCTCCAGACGCAACTCTTGCATGTTCCCCATAACCCGCCTCATCTGGCTTCGTACCTGTTCCATAGCCTTGTGGGGGATTTCTATAATCTTCCTGATCGGATCCTGAAATAACCTGTATCAACAGAGGGTTAGGAAACAGCTAAAGGTACCTGCTATGCAAATGATTTATGCAAATGCAAACGCGTGTCTGTGTGTTAGGGAGATTTTTCCCTCGATTCGAGTGCTAGAGTACCAGTGCTGATAACAAGAAGTCTGGATCTAGTCACTAAAATAACATCTCATATACATGGGCCAACAAGGCAGCAGTACAAAGTCAATGAATACACGAGGAATCAATAGCATGACCTCAACCAACAAGTCTGGTGATGGTCAGCCTACAACAATTATCAGAAAAATACAAAGGGTTACAAAGATAATCAAGTGCGACAACGGGCACGAAACTCCTCTAGCAACTCCTTTGTCTTGGGGTGATCAGGACGAGTGAGTAACCCTTCAACGAGCAACTCTCTCTGCATAATATTGCACTGAAGACCTTCAACAGAATCTTCCCACGCTCCCTGGCCAAAGCAATCCTCTAACTTTCGCTTCTTAGACTCGAACCTCTGCTTTCGATCTTTCAAGTTAGCGAGAGCTTTGTTCAGCATGGCTGCGGTGGCATATCTGCGAGCAGTTTCCTCATCAAACCTCTTCTCACTAGCCTTCACCTGAGCCTTCAATTTGGAGCTGCCTCAATTTGTCCTCCCTCTCTTTGTTGTTGGCTATGGTGGCATTCCACTGCTGATTGAACTTGGATATCCTTCGGTATGCTTCATCCAAATTCTGCTTCTTGGTGGCCAATACATCATTGACAGATTTGAAGTCCAGACCCAAGCATTCATGATCAGCTATCTGCTTAGTTAAGTCCGTGCCTAACCTGTTCACCAACTCTGTCTGCTTCTTAAAAGAATGGACAGCTTCGTTTCTCTCACTTCTAATCTGTGCCATCTCTTTCTCCAACTCTTCATTGGCCTTTTTCAGCTCTTCTCTCTCAGCTAACACCTAATTATACTGCTGGATAGACACGGTAGTAGGCTCTTCCACCACCGGAGGGCACTTCTGCTTAGCAGGTGGAAAAGGCATCCCTATAGTCTCTGCTCTGGTCCTGATCCAGGTCACATATGGAGCGTAGGCTTGGCTATTGCTCTTGCCTAACAATGATTTCCCTCGTCTACTGATATCATTCCAGGCGTGCTGAAGCTTAGATAACATATCCCCCTCTAGAAGCCCAGTGAGGTACAGAGATTCCTGCACCTCTTCATCCTTTGGCGGAGCTCTCAAAGCATAAGCAAACTGTCTGACAAGTAGAGACGGATTATAGTTGATACAACCCTTTCTTCCAATCAAAGGCACATTTGGAAACCCACTGCAGCTGAATATGACTTCAGTACCCAACATATCTCTATCAAACCAAACAACACTCTCTACTGATAAACCCAGCAAGCGCTCAGACCACTCAGTTGTGGCTGCAGATGAAGCAAAGAGACCCTTCTTGGGTAGGTGATTATCAAACCATCTGTAGATTAAGGGCACACAACATGATACATTCTTACCCCTTCTATTCTCGTTCTTGTAATGGACAGAATGATACACATCACCAATCAAGGTAGGAACTGGATTCCCTGATGAAAAGATATGAAAGGCATCCAAGTCTACAAAATCAGGCATGTTAGGAAACAAAATGATACCGTATATGCAGAGAGCAAGAATGGCGTTGAATACAATCCAACAACCGTCTTTGGCATACTGTTGGGCTTTCCCAACTAAGAACTGCATAGAAAATCCAGGAACCCCATTCCAACTGGACAAGATCAACTCAGAGGCATCCAAATGAAGAGAAAGAGCTAGATTAGCCAGATTAGGCTTAGCATCCATATGAACAAATGGCATCTGACTCTTAATAGGCACACCTAATAACTCAGCATACTCCTCTAATGTAGGTGCAAGAATGAAGTCCGGGAAAGTAAAGCATCTCAAAGGAGGATCATAGAACTGCAGCAAGGCATACAACCCATTCAACTCATACACGGAAGGCTTACGAACCAAACTGAGCAGCTTCCCATAACACTTTCTGAATTCACCTCTCACTGTATCATCTGCCAACGCAATCAGACTGGACAAGAAAGCAACATCTGGAGTAGGGAGTTTATAGGCCACATTCTTCTTCAGAGATCCCATAATAGCACAACAGAAGGCAAGAAAACCGGAACCGGGGGATAATGTACCTGCAACACAGACACACGTTAATGATATGCAAATGAGTATGCAAAATGCAGAATGCAAACATGCAACAGGGGATCAAGATGGCTGATGAGAAGACCAAGGATCTGATCCAACACAATCTCAACACTGCTCTGATAGCATAACCCTGAAGAGGACCAATAAATATGCACCGTCGAGAACAACCACATCTCTGATGATAAGAACCTCTGAACCCAACAACACTGATTCACTGTCAAGAAAACCAGGTAGTCTGAAGGTTAAGGTTTCCTGCAATAACCCGACCCCGCTCACAGGTATGGACCTAATCACAGACAAGGTATGGCATCCTATGCGTTTCCCAGCGTCATAGACTTTCAAGAGCGATGATACGATACCTCAGAAGGTGTGGCATCATCATCTCTTGAAGTGGCCTCACTCTGCTGATTCACAAATGGTCGGTCCCCAGAGTCGACAATTCCCTAAACCAACAACCCCTCAGGCCCAAAGGGCCGGAAAAGAAGTCAACCGGGAGAACCTCGTCTGAGCGTGGATTTCATGAGACACTAGTGCCTGCAAAGCAGGCACACGCCCACTAATTTCCACAACTAATGCGAAGTACACTCAAGCCTGGGTCTGGCTTCTCACTCATCAGAGCCCCTTCCTACAACAGCACAAAAATAATAATACTGAGAATAAAATGCGAAAAGTAAAGTGCGATAAATAAAACCCAACAGGTAAACACACAAGCGCTAGGATTGACTCGCATAGGGAAACAAAGATTCTGGGTTCGATCCCCAACAGAGTCGCCAGCTGTCGCTACTGCGAAAAACGAGGCCGGCAAAACAGAAGAGTCGCCACCTTTCGTTATTTATCCCACAGAACGGGAAAGGAAACAATCGGAAAAACATGACACAAAAGGTATAAGAGAAGGTCATTGCAACCATTGTCTGGATTCGGGAGTCGGTTACGCAAGGGGAAGGTATTAGCACCCTTCACGTCCATCGTACTCGATGGGATCCATGCTTGATGTGCTTATCTGACGGGTTTGTTACATCTATCTATGCTAAAGGTCTGGTCTGAAAAAGAAATGAAAATCACTCGGCAAAGCGTCACACTTTATGCCTACGTATTCCCGTCTGGAACGAGAAATCAGAGTCAACGTAGTTCGCCTAACTACGGGGAAAGGTTGCTCGCCAAGATATCGCATCTTGTGCCTACGTACTTTCACACAACATGAAAGATCAGAGCAAACATAGTTCGGGACACGAACGACACAGGTTTGTCTTTTTTATCTGAGTAAGGTTAACAGAGGGTTCCAGCAATTTGGTGTATGCAGCTCGCTCGACGGAAACTTGGGCGTTTACCGTTTGTGGTAGAACCGGGAGTTAACAGAACTCTCCTTCTGAAAAGGTTTCCAAGGGATTGAAGGTCCAAGAGGACAAAAAGAGTTTGATCTTTGTTTTCTGTTTTTTAAGAGAAGTATCTTTTATGGATGTTTGCAACTGATATCGCACTAGAGACTATGACTTGAGAGTGAATGCGTCGCAATCATCCAAAGGGTGCCATACTAAACATCCAGATTGTTGAAAAGAAGCTGTCTAACAACCCTTTCTCAAGTAGCTTAAGGCTCGTAGCGTACGATGTCAATTAACCTTTATTATTGTATTTTGATTTGTTTGCAGATGAGAAGAGAAAAGATACACTAAAGGGGAACTGATCCAATCCTAAAGATGTCATGCAAAATTGATCCTACGGTTGAGGTTAGAAGGGAAACTAACTAATTTTATCATGCATGGTTAGGATCCTAATGTCTGTCATAACTTCTCTTGAACAAGAGAAGTCAGAGTTCTTAGGGGAACATGGCAAAGGAAAACAACAGCAAAAGAAATTACTGTACAGAAACAACTGTAAATAAAATGCATGCAATGCAACAAACAAGCAGAAGGAGCTAAGCTCAACTTCTGGAGCAAGCAAGCCCAAAGGCAACACACAAAGCACAGGAAAGGGAGACAGACTCAACCTTAAACTAGCAAGCAAAGCCTATCAATAATAGTCAAGCAGAGGGAGACAGACTCAACCTCTAGATGCAGACAAGTAAAGGGAGCTATTCTCAACCCTTAGGATGCTCTTAAGCCTAGATCACTATATGAGAAACCTAGTCTAATGCAACATACAGTCAATCAGTCAGACAGGCAAAGTAGAGCAGCCAGAAAAAGAGCAGACAAAACAGCTCAACAACAAAGCAGATAAACAGCAAACAATCAAACAACTGCAAGCAAACTTCAAATCCAAGCCATCTTCAAGGGAAGTCTTCATCCTCAAGCTCCAACAAAAGAGAAGAGAATAAACATCAAGAATATTGGATGGATGATGGGAAGCAAGAAGGAAACCAAAGGAATCCAACCTGACACTCAACCAATCATCTGAGAAAGGCATCCTCAAAGGTTCTACCTCTTGTAAAATGCCACACATCATGTCTAAAACACCATTGTTGCACCCTAAAATTTGACCAACCGGTCCCCATATTTGGTTTATGGTTCGACGCATTTCGCATTCGCATTCGCATACCGCATATAGTGCATTTTCTCATTCATATTGATTTTATTGGGATTACAGCCCTATTTTCACATTTCGGGCGTTTCAGATCGGTTCGGATAATCGGAGGTTATTTTGAGGAGTCACGCGTTTCCTGGGCGTTTTCAGCTTACGCAGTGATTTTGGAGGATTTCGGTGTTTGGGTTTACTGCTTGCTTCGATCTGGTCTCGCGCTCTCTTTTATGTTGGTTGTTTGCCTTTGTTTGCATTTTTAGGATTTTATAGCCTTTTATAGATTTTAAATAGGTTTTATAGTTTTTTTCTAGAATTTAAATAGATGATTCCTAGAATTTTTTGAGATAATAGATTTTTATGGATTTAATTGATTTTTTCTAGATATTAGATAGTTTTTTTATATATAGATATTAAATGTTTTTTTAATAGTTTTAGAGTTTTAATATCAATTTTCTTTTTTTAGATAATAGAGTTTAGTGGATAATTCTTTTTTCTAGAGTTTAAGTAGATTTTTAAAATGAAATAAATAGAATTAATAGATTTTTCTTTCTATTGTTTTTATTTGTTTAGAAATCAATAGAGTTTAATAGGTTTAATCCTCTTTTTTTTAGATTTAATATAGATTTAGGATTTAATTAGATTGATTAGATCTTAATCAGTTTTTAGATGTTAATTAGGAGTTTATTAGCCTTAATTAGGTTTAGAATAGTCTTAATTGTAATTAGGCTTTAACTGCAGTTGTTAATTTTTGTTTAGTATTAATAGGATTTAATTAGAGTCTAATTATGTGTTAATCATGCTGTTAATCAAGTCTTAATTCGTGGGCCAGGTGTACTATGGAGGCCCAGTCCAAATCTCGCCAAGTGTTACTATAAAGCCATTCCCACGTGTGCATTTCAGGGCCCCCACTTCACTTCCACGATTCAGTCTCAGGGGCTGCCACATCATTCACCCTTTCACTCTCTCAGAGTGACACCTCACTCTCCACCTGTCCGTCCCTCACCCTTCCTCCATGCCACGTTTCGCCATTTCGCTCCCCCGCTCATGCATGTGTGACACCCGTCCCACTCATCAAGCCCTCACCGGAGACGTCACCGGGAGCCATGCAAACACCGGGGAAACCGCAACCGGAGAAATCAAACGGCCAACACTCGCCGGAAAAACTGCATTTCATCCTCTCTGTTCATCCTCTTCAATCAACTTCACCGGCAAGCTAACCCTAACCAACTTCGGCCACCGCAACGGTCACCGGAAAACGCACTTCGCCCAGAATCTCACCGGATTCATCATGTTCATCATCTGTGTTCTCAGTTTTCCCAGATTCGCTCATAATCTTCAACGGAGTTTCTTCACCGGATTCATCATGTTCATCATCTGTTCTTGATTCCACCCAGATTCATCCAGAAACTGATGAAGATCCTTCAATCTTCATCCCTCGTTCTTCATCCAGAACTCATCAACGAAGAACATTCAAGAACGCATATCACCAATTTCCAGAAACCGTCATCAGCATTCTACCAATTTCCAGAAACCGATCATTACAATCACAATGAATTCGCGTCCATCCTCCAAACGTATTCCGATCATCAACAAACTCCAAGATCTAGCCAAATCTTTGTCCAGATCCGTGAATCTTCTTCCAACGCATTAGGAATCCAACAAGATTAGCAAAAGATCTATTCAGCACCTTCAACCGAAGCTTCATCACCGAGTTCATCATCAAATTTTCCAAGCGCCTCCAGGAATCATCGAAACAACATCTTGATCCAGGTTTTCTTTATATTTCCTTCAAGAACATTACGCCTCCGTTCCAGATCCACATGCATCTTCATCAATCTTCGTATGGTTAGATGATGAGTTTTCCAGATTTAGTATCAAGAATCTTCATCGCCTCGTCAAAACTCAGGATCTTCAGCCATCGCGTTCATCTACATCATCCTATCTTCATCCACAAACATAGATCGTCATCGATCTTCATCCGTTTTTGCAAGTATCATCATCATCGGTCAGTCCTTCGTCAAGAACAGTATTCTTCAGAACCTTCATGAAGTTCTTCAAGGCGTACCACCATTATTTCCAGATGAACGGCTTTGATGAGAGTGAAACTGAGGGATCGGGTGAAGAATTTTGTGAAGTTGAAAGGTTTTATGAGATTTGAGTTGAGATTAACGTTTGAATCTAAGAGAGAGAATCAGAAAGGTGAAGTTGGAATCGGAGAGAGAGTTTGGAGAAGAGAGGGAGAACGGCGCATGAACAATGGTTTGGATAAGAGAAGACCTAGGGTTTTTGCTTCTGAGAAGTGAAGAGAATACGTGGACTGGGTTGTGGTAGTGGGCCTCTAGGCCCAACGAACTTTTTTGGGACAATACACCCTCCGTTTTTGCTTCTAAACCCCCTCCCCGTTTTGGTGTATTTGAGTTAGTTGGGCTGGGCCCATTACCTTTACCATGTGCACCTCCGTTTTTTGGCCATAACCCCCCCTGTTTTTATTTTCTGAATTCCTTTATGGGCTGGGCCCTGTATTATTTTTTTCTGCATTCACCCCCAGTCACTAATAAACCCCCTGCAGCATTTTATTTTCTTTTATATTTTTCTTCATTTTTCTTGACAATATTAAATGCAATATTGTGGGTTTTAATTCTAATTTCTTTTAGAATAATATAGATTAATATAGTTTTTCATATTTTTCTCTTTAGAATATTATAGTATTTTCTAGGCCATTTTTCTATACGCATTTTCTTTAATATTTCTTAGAATATTTTCTAGTTGGAATTTAATTGTCGTATTTTAGAAGTAGCATTCTATTTCCATTTTATGCTGGATTGTCTCTCCTATTTTCTCATTTCTTATCCGATTGCTGTGATTTTATTTCTGGCTGGCCGTGTGACACGATTCAATTGGAGAATGATTTTCGATATCATTTCTCCATCTTGTCTTTGACACGGATATCAATATGCTACCTCTTAGAGTTCGATTTCTCGTATAAGTCGAACCATGACGGTCTAAGCGTCACATTGTTCCTGGTTCGAGCGTCATCATCAAAGATCCAGAGAGGAGAAGATTAGAATGGAGCTTGCGCGTATGTCAGGAGCCCCGGAGCTGCTTCGTTCATTATCATTGTCGTATTCAAATCTTCAGGCAACCAGCGAGTCTTGTGGGCTGCATCATTAGATACAAAGGAAGTACCAGCTGAGGAGTTTCTTCTTAGGTTCTTGCGTGCGTGTCCCGAGTTCCTTCCCGTTTAGGCGTAGGCCTGCTTCCTCTTTGTTCTCGCCTCGTGCGAGCGAATCCCTGTTTCCCTTCTCTTGCCCCCGTGCAATCGAGATTCATTTTCCCGTCGAACTACGTTAGCTCTGATCTCTCGTGCCCGACGAGAGTACGTAGGCATAGGATGCCGTATCCTAGCGAGCTCCCTTTTTTCCATTTTCCCTTTTTCCAGGTTTTAGCTGTAGTAGGCTGAACTACAGCTGCTCTGATTTCTCATATCTAATGAGAATATGTAGGCATAGGATGCGATATCCTAGCGAGCACACTAACAACTAACCTATCTGTTCTCTCGCTGCTGCGCGATCGAGACTTTCCCGCTGACGACTGATTGTTTTCCCTTTCTCTTGCCCATGCGCATTTGAGACCAGACCGTAGTTTCTAGTTCCCGTAGGTTCCCGTACCTCTTAAAACAACTTAATCTCTCACTCCTGTGTGAGAACACCCTGTCTAGCCGTAGTTAGCCTGAACTACATAAGCTCTGATCTTCCACTCTGTATGGAAGTACGTAGGCACAAGACGCGAAGTCTTGGCGAGCCAATTCCCTGTAGTTTCCCGAACTACGATGACTCTGACTTTCTCTCTTGAGAATACGTAGGCATAGAGTGCGACGCTCTATCGAGTCAGTTCCTTCCCGTTTAGATTTAGCAGCCGTAGATAGATTGTTTTGCATCCTTTTGACAAACCAAGCAAGCGTGGATCCCGTCGAGTACGACGGATGTGAGGGGTGCTAATACCTTCCCCTTGCGTAACCGACTCCCGAATCCAGGATTTGGTTGCGATGACCATTCCTTTCCCGTCTTTGCGGTAGGTTTACTTCGAGCGTTTCCTTTCCCTCCTTTGGGATAAATAACGCACGGTGGCGACTCTTCTGTTCAGCCGGCGCCGATTTTCGCAGTAGCGACAACCATCAAAGAAGATTAGCAAACCTATTATGCACTAAAGGCAACCATTCGGGTCATTCTAAAGCAAGTGCTATGTTGAAAGCAACCTAAAACTAGCTTAAGTGTTAAATCTATGAAAAATCCTAAAACACCTTCTAAAATCCTAAGATATTTTCTAATGGAACTTAAACATGTCAAGGACCTATGGGCAAAGGATCAGAACCTTAATCTAAAGGGAAGTCACCTAAAGAAATCTTAGATCACAAGGTACCACATAAGAACCCTAAAATGGAAAGTCTAAAGATCCTAATCCAAAACAGAACCTATTATTATCTAAAAAATCTAAATTAAATCATAGTGGATCATGCATCTCTAGTCTACCAGCTAGCAAAAAATTAGCCCTAGATTCAATACCAATTGCAAGAAAAAAAATCAACAAAATCATGTATCAAATATGCAAAATTAAAGAAATTAATAAAATGAAGAAAATAAAATTAAATTGAAAAATAAGCAAACATGAAATGTAAGATCACCAAAAAATCACAAATAAAATGAGGAGCATGGACATATTTTTGTTTTATTTTTCTGATGAATATAGGAATTAAAATGAATTTTAGAAAATTAAAGCAATTAAAATAAAAAAGAAATGAATTAAAGCAAATAAAATGCAAAATTAAATGAGGCGCGTTGGATGTTATGACTAAGTAAGCTGATCTGATGGATGATACGCTGCCAGCGAATAAATGGAACGCTGCGTTTTGGCTCAATCAGAAGCAAATTCAAAATAAAACGTGGCCACACGATCTGATGACAAAGTCAAGTCTCAGGCTTCATCCAAGGGTCCAAACTTCATCTTCCTCATTTGAATGTTGAAATGGGGGGAGAATCATAGAGGTGGACCAGACGGTGGTCCGGTGATGCGCCACCATCTTCTCCGGCGACCAAACACTTGCAGGTCATGGAAACTTAGCAAATCCTATACCGTCTCACTCCAAATTCCACGTAGAACTCAAATATCATGTTCATTTTTCCTAATTCCTCATAGATCTTGAAATTCGAATGCAAATAGAAATTATGTCAAGTTCTCAAGCATCATCAATCCTCAATTCAAGACCACAAATTTGTTCCTTACACTTCACTGATCATCCTAAACCATCTAGATCATGTGGAATCCTCATAATCAGGTCAATCCAACTCCAAACAGAAATTGCACATCAACCTAAATTGTCTCTAATCCTTCAACTAATGATCCAAAATCCATCTAAGCAACCTCCTAAAGCCTATCCGCATGCTAATATATGCTAGATCACAATGAATCTTCATCAATTTTGAAAACTACATACCTGTGTTAGAGCTTGAAATTGAGGTATCTAGAACACGATTCTCAACTTCAAATTGTGCAGATCTACTCAATGCTTGATGCTGAAGGTGTTTGTAACTTCAATTTGCTTTGAATTGGCCTGAAATGGAAATCACGATTTTCACTACTCCTCTTGAAACTCAACTATGGAATCTAAGAATTTTCACTTAAATCTTCCCTTGGATGCTTCAATTCAATCCCTTGTGGTCTGGTGAGAGTGTATAGAGTGATTAGAGAGCTTGTACTTATCATATGAACAAGTTGTGAAGTGTTGCTTATTTCTGAAGTTACAAGTCAAAACACCATGAAAAAGACCTCAAATGAAAAATCCAATAATGCCAAAGTACTCAAAATGCTTTTTCTGATTAAAATGAGTACCCACTTGCCTATTTTGAGCACAAAATGAATTAATCATGAATTTTTCAATTAAATGCCTTTAAATTCTCCCTTTTACAAAATTTCTCAAACCAAGTCTCACCCTAAGCCAAATCAATTCCTCACGAGGACATGGTTGACCTAAAAACATCATTTTGAGCAAGTTTTTTGTTGAACAAAACTTCATTTGAAGCTTGCAAGATGGTGAAAATGACCTATAATGCCAAATGACCTATAATCTCACTTTCCCAAAATACCGCTAACTTGTAAACCTCATAACTTGAGTTCTACAAATCCGATGGAAGACTTCTAGTAAAATTTGGAAAGATAAGATCAATACCTACAACGTTCATGTTGGCCAAAAGTTTAAGAGAAACACCCTTCTAGGTCAAACGTTCCTTGGAAGTTGGTGAACTTTAACAGACAAATTTCACATTCCTCAGATGACGTGTAACTTGTCTGGAGCATAACTTGAGTTCTATAAATCCAATGGAGGACTTCTAGTACTCAAATTAAAGCTAAGAGAAAGATCTACAAGTTTCATGTTGACCAAAAGTGGAGATGAAACTTGCATCATGAGATAAGTGGTCTTGAAGTTAGGCACTAAATAGGGGATTTTACCCTGAGAACCCTAATTTAGCAACTCCTCCCACTTGGGACTCTTCTTGGATTTATCTTGAAATAATGTCTCATATGTCTCAACACAACTATCCATGATTGCAAAGACTTAGAATTAAGCCTTAATCCTCTTCACTTTCACAGTTGAGTTAGGGTTACTCAGATGAAAACCCTACTTGCAACACCCTCAAATGTGGCTCTTCACACTTGACACAATGACTTGTCTGAGCTCCACCATGACCCTCAAGGCACTCTACGAGGTCTATCCACACACTCTCTCCTTTATCAAGGCTCTACAACCCACTGATGATCTTCAACTGGTCCTCAGATTAGGAGATTAACCACATATAAACAATTGAACCTCTCAAGAACCCAACCCTCTTCCTGATGACTTTGGTGACTTCTCAAGCTTGAATAAGACCTCTAGATAGGCTCCTCTTAATATAAACCACACTTGATCCCCTGCACAAATGAACAATGCTATGCTATGCAAATGTTAGATCAATGCAATGCTAATGCAATGAAACATAAACCAAGTAAGAAAAGGTTAGGCAAATTTTGGTGTGCAACAATTCCCTCGTGCAGTGGGAAAGTCAGAGTCAACGTAGTTCGGTAAACTATGGGGGAGGTTTCTCGCCAAGACATCGCGTCTTATTCCTATCTATCCGCATCTGACATGAGAAATCAGAGCAAAACGTAGTTCAGTCAGACACGACCACTAGTTGGTTCAAGTGTTTTAACTGAGTAGGGTTAAACCTCCGTTCTATCAGTTAGGGACGATGCCTGTTTGCGGTAGAACCAAGATTTAACACACTCTTTTTGAAAATTATTTGCAAACAATCCCGAAGGATAAAAAGGTTTGATGTTTTGTTTTGTGTTTTTTATGAGAAGAAGTGAATTATGTTAAGTTTGTAACTCATGTTGCACTAAAGACTATGACTTGAGAGCTAATGCGTCGCATATCGCCTAAAGGGCATATGCTAAACACTCTAGACAAGGTGAGAGGAGGCCCTCCACTCATCATTCTTCAAGTGCTTAAGGCTCGTAGCATACAACAAACGTTAACCTTTATTAAGTGTCTTAAAAAGTTATGAGAAGAGAGGAGAAGACAAAACACTCTAAGGGGAACTAATCAACCCTAATGTTATCATACAAAGTGATTCTAAAGTTGGGATTGAAAGGGAGAAAACTATCCAAATGTTATCATGCAATGGATTTAACACCTAATGTCTCTCCTACTCCCATCTTGAATAGAAGGACTAGGAATCCTAAGGGATCATCGAAAAAGACCAAGTAAACGATAAATAATTCAATCACGCATGAACAGAAAATGAGATGAAATTAACTTAAACAAGCCAAAGCAATGCAAACAAGGAATGCAAGGATGCAAGGATGCTACAGGGACTCCACAACATAAGACTCAAACACAAAGAAGTTGACTTAAACAAGTCAAGAAAAGTGAGATGAAATGGGAGAAGTAAAAACTCCTACAACCATCAAACATCCATCACTTAAACAAATGCTAAACACCAAGCAAAGGCAAAGGGCCATGATCAAAGAAATAATGGGAGAAAAAATCTTGGGCAGCAACCACATATGAATTATCTCAACCAGACATCTAACATTGGTCATGCAAAGGAAATGAACAAACAAATGCAACAAGTGACCAATTATTCAAGACAAACTCAAAGTGCAACTATGAACACCAAATCATCTTGAATAATTGTCAAACCAAAAGGGGAAGAGGTGGATCAACAAGATAAAAACCTCAAATCAAAGCTACAAACAAAGTACAAACTCAAACAAGATCATGGCAAATGGAAGAAACCAATTTTCAACACAAACTCAACACCTAAAATAAGTGGAGAAGCATGATTTCCAAGTAACTTGCAAAACAAGTAATACAAATGTATGACCTAAAACAAATGAACCAGCACCTTAAGTAAGTTATAAACATGTATCAAAGCTCCCAAGATGCAAGTGGGATCCATAGAAGTCATCTCCCAAAGGAACTAGGTCAAACTAGCTTGTGTGGATACCCTCAAAGGTGACTTGACTTGCAATCTTCATCACAAATAGAGAGAATATCCAATAAATCTCAAATAAAAGGTAAAACAAAGTTTGGTCAACCAAAAACCAGCAAGCAAAACCTCAAAGACAAAATCAACTCAAGGCATCACTAAATAATTCAAGAATTGATGGTGTTCCACCTTATCGAGCAAATGTCGAGGGTCAACCAAAATCCAATTAAAGTCAGATGAAAAATGATTATTGGCCATCCAATTTCACCCTCAAGAATACCTAAATCCCTTACCTAAGTGATGGAGAATGCCATGGTCATAGGGGATAATGGTTTGAAGTCCAAATGATCATGGTTATACAAAGTAAACACCATAAAAGTCATTTAATTGCAAATTCGAAATAAAATAGCAAAATAAAATAAAAATAGAAATAAAAATTATGGAAAATTAAATAACATTTCAAAGTGTAAGAAAATATTTTTTTATGGAATTTTTGGATAATTGGAACTATTTTTAAAATATCAAAATGAAAACAGGAAAAAAATGAAAATAAAAATAAAAGAAACAAGCTAGGGGTGCATCAGCAATATTAAAAATGAACTAAATCAAGTGAAAATGCACGCTGGGCCATACAAGAGGAGGGTGTGAAGAGAAAATGTGTAAGGCCCAAGAACCAAACTCTGACCTGACTAAATGAAACGCACTGTTTCATTTATCCAGTCATAGTCCACGATCCAACCAAGCGAAGTCAAGCCAATGGGAAGGAAACAAATCAGACGGTCAAAAGGTCCAACGAGAGTGAGTCAGCAATGACCAGAAAAAAGACCAGACTCCGGAGCTAGGGCTCCGGTCGTCTTCTCTGGCCACCTTGCTGGAGACCACGTCTGAAACCTCCATAAAAATGGTGGATTCTGGTACAAACGAAAGCTGAGACTTCAAGGATTATGAATACACCCTCCAAATCTCAAAAGGTTCGCAAACAAAAATAAATCAAGGCATGAAAGTCATGATGCATATTCTGAAACTTCATCAAACATACAAAAGGATATCTCAAGCATTTCCTACCATAGGTAGGGCTTCAGATGCAACCTAACATGTCCCTATTTGGTGCCTAGAATGAGAGAAAAATATGAAGAATCTTACCAAACGGAGCTTCTCCATTGGCTCTTGAAATGGTAAGAAACCTTCTGTCCAAGCTTTCCAATCTTCTCCTTGAGCTCTAGTGAAGAAGAAATGAGCAGAAAATTGGAGAAATAACCCAAGATATCACTGATTCGAAAGTTTGAGGAAATTTTGAATGGAAGAGCTCTCTTCTCACGCATCCAACTCTCTCCTTTCAATTAGGGCAACAATAGAGCTTATATGTGATGGATTCCTTGACTCCATGCAGGCCCATGTTGGTTGTGTGAGTGGGTTTCCAAATTTGGCCAAAAAATTACACTTATGCATACACACGGTTTCAAGCAAATTACATGCCTCTTGTGGCCAACAATTAGCATTTGGAGTGTGTGAAAAACAATGATGTTGATTTTGATTATGTAGCAACTCTTTATACCAAGTTTCAATTCATGACGTTTTAAGTAAGAAACTTGAAAGTATGGTACATAATGACTCTTCATGTTGGCACAAATGAGGCAAACCCCTTTATGGTCATGTAAATGTGTAGAAAAGTTCAAACATGAGGCAAAAAGGTATATTGTAATGTAAGATACTTAAGCCATGACCAAAATCAAACTTTCCCTTCTAAAATGGTCCATATGATCACATAACGCACCAAAATCCATGAAATTTTAGTCTATTGTGGAGTCAAGACAATTGGACATAAGTTTCATGTTGGACAAAATTGCATTTGAGGCCTCAAAGTTCATGAAATTGACCACTGAAAAGAAAGACCTATAATGAACTTTCCCAAAATACCCTTGCCTTGTGAAGATCATAACTTGAGATGTACACATGAGAATGAGGACTTCTAGGACTTTTTGGAAATCTGAGATCATAAGGAATAACTTTCATGTTCACTTGAAGTTGAGGAGAAACTTGATTCCATGTCAAAAATGCCTTGGAAGTGAGTTGACTTTGATTTGACCAAAATTCTCTTCATCTGAGGACACCAACTTGTTGACATCATAACTTGAGATGTACAAACTCAATGGATGAGTTCTTGTACTCAAAAGAAATTTTGAAGGATGATGAATAAGTCTCATATTTGTTGGAAAATGAGATTGAGCTTGCATCATAGTGGAAATTGTCCTTGAAGTTAGGCACCAAAATAGGGGATTTTACATTGAAATCATCTGAAACCCTAATTTAGTAACTCCTTGAACTCTTGAACCTCATTGATTTGATCTCAACAAGACATCCTAGATGCTTCCAGATGACTTCCCATGTCTTCAATGGCCTATAACCAAGTCTTGAATCCTCTCAAGTCCACAGTTGACTTTGGGTTGACCAGATGGAACCCTAACACCATATCCTTTGACTGAGGCTCTTACAGATGAATTGTATGACCACACAAGCTTCATAAAGACCCCTCAAGATATCCATTAAGCTTTTGAATCATGCCTTATCCAAATAGATGACCTCATGAATCTCTGGTGACCCTCTGATGATCCTCAAGATAGGAGGTGACACCCACTCACAAACTTTCTCCTCTCAAGGAGCTTTGAAACCCAATTCAGATGATAATGAACCCTTGTAAACTCGCAAATGATACCTTTTCTTGAGCTTTAACATGAAGCTCTCCCCTTGAATGGCAAACACAACACCTCTTGATCCCCTGTAGAACCAATGTTATGCAAATGCAAATGCTAAATGAAATGAAACGTAAACCAAGTTAGAAAAGAAAAGGTTGGTCAAATTTTGGGGTGCAACAATTTGGAATGACTTTCTATTTGTACATATTGAGAGGTTTTGGAGTTCTTTTCATTATTTTTATGCAAGTTCTATTTGAACTCATGTTGGAATGATTTAAGAACCTCATTAGTATGCCATTTGTTTTGTTGAATCATGTTGGAAAGCTGAGTTGGTTTTATTGACAAGCTGTCATGAATTTCCTCATTATATTAATATGCCATGATTTCACTTCCATAGTTCATTGGTTATTATGATTTGAATTTGAGTCTCATGTGATTATGAACTTCATGTGTGATGCATTTAGAACATGTGTGAGCCTCCAATCTGTTTATAACATGACTGAGTTGGTCTTTAGGTTTGAAAATGCAAATTGCCATCAGGTTTGCATTTGCATTTGAATTTCAAAATGCAAGCATTTTCAGAGAAAATTAAGAGCACCATTGCATTCTTCTTCCAATTTCAAGCAAGTTAGACTTAAATTTTGTTAAAATCCATTAAGTTTTGAGTGAGTTTGGATTGATCATGTTTTGGAGTTTTCTTGCTTGGCTTGGCTTGATTTTGTGCCCAGAAATCATGTTTGTTAAGGTTATGAATTTCTGGGGTGGTTTGATACATTGGATGTATCACCACCCCAGTGGTTATGACTTACGACCTTGTGTATTCTTTTCCTTGCCACCTGAGTTTGATCCTGGCCGAGGACAACTCTTTTGTTTTTTATGATTTTCATGTGTTTTTAAAACATATTGATTCTTTCTCCTTGTGTTGTCACATGCATGCCATAACTGGTTTGGTATGGTTTTGGGCATGTGGACTAAAGGGCGTGTGTTCAACCCTTGTGGAGGACACTTCTTTTATTTTTATAACTTTTGTCTTCATTTTTCTTCATAACTTAAAATTGTCATAACTTACTCATTTTTTAAAATCATTTTTACCCCATTATTTTTGCAAATTGTTCTTCATCATGTCTATTTTCAAATAGTAAGTGAAGAATACAAGGATCCTTATCCTAGAAATACTTTAACTCACTTGGAAATCATGTTGTTTTTAGGGTTTTCACCTTAATTATTTGAAACTTTTCTCAACTTAGAATTTGATCGATCTTGAAAGATTGCTTTTGTTTGATTCATATGTTTTTGTTAATATGCTTGAGTAATAATATTTGCTTGATTTAATGTCTTACCATGTTCAATATTTTCTTTTGTGAATGCATTTATATGAAAACCACTTTGAACTTTGTTTGTAAACTATACCTTACTTCTTGATGTTGTGACCTCTTGAATATGTTCATCATGCCTCTTCCTACTTGTTTATGTGTCTTGTTAGAACCATAACATGATAGGGCTTGCTTTGTCTTGGTTGTTACCATAAGATTTATTTGCCTTTCCCATGAAACCTTGAACTTATAATTGGATTTTTGTAAAACTCCTTCTATGCTTACTTGCTTGATTGTCATCAATGCATAATTGTTGGTCTCATGTTGTTACATTTGATTCCCTTTGGTCCCTATAACATGCTTGCCTCAAGTTGTAACTTGCTTGCATTAAACTTGTTTGAATTATATATTCTTTTGATAGCCTTATTGGTTGTCACCTCTTTGCTCTTCATCTTTGTTAAGATGTTCAAAGTTAATCTTGCTTTATTTGTTTGGTCTTGTAAGAACCTCTATCATCATCTCCCTCTAGATATTGTAATATCTTTGTTCATTAATGGTTGTAACCATTTGATTTGATTGTAACCTTGTTCTTTGCTTGATGTTGTTACATGCGTGTATATCTTTTCTTGGTTGTTACCATGCTCTGTCATATATTCCTCATGTCGGAATGAATGCTTATGTGTGCTTTTAACTTTTTTAAGTTATTCACTACAAGAAAAACAATGGATTGCGACGACTATTTTGGCAGGTTACGACGGTTAAAACCACCACCAATTACATTCTACGACGGTTGTAGTACCGTCGCAGAAACGTGTGTCCCCAGGCTATTTAGCGACGGTTGAAAAAACCGTCACACACAACCGTCGTTATATTTCACGACGGGCTTGAACTGACCTAAACTGGAGATAGAGACGGTTAAAGACCGTCGTTACTAGCCTTTTGATTTTTATTTTCATTGTTGATTGTGATGGTTTAAAACTGTTGTGAACTCTATTTCACGACTGGTTGGAACTGCAATAAATTGGAAATGACAACAGTTAAATACTGTCGTGAATATCCTTTTGAATTTTGTTACCATTGTTGATTGCGACGGTTTAAAATTGTCGTGAATGTGATATCTTGACGGTTCATTATTAATTTTTATATATTGTATTATATTGTTTTATAATATATTCTTTTATTTAAATTATTATCTACTAAAATAGTTATATTATGTTTTCTTTAAATTATTTATACAATTATATTTTTATTTATAGTTTTTTTTTAAAAAATTTTCTATCGCTTTTTAGCGTAGTAAAATTAATTCCAAAACTTAATATCAAATAAACATTATAATATCGAAAAAACCTAAGTTTCATAATCATGTAAAATGAAAGTTCCATAATCATGTCAACACCTAGCTAAAACCATCAGAAGTTGCAATTGCTAACCAATAGTCACCAGTTAAAAATGACAACACCCAACCAGCTGACATTGCTACTATAAGTGCTATTCCCCACCATCCGAATGCTTCTGTGAAATATTGTTTGTATACTTTAAGGCTCACATGTCCAGTTTCTCTTCCCTCGTCTTCAATGAGCTTTGCTGCAGTTTTATCATCAAACTTAGATTGATCTTGAGAGGACTGCTTTTCAACCCCGCTTTCTTTTTCTTTCGATACAATGCAGGCGAGTTTTGGAAACTGAGAAGAATCATCATTGGAATTATCACTTGTTTCTAATATCTCCATAGAGGATTCATGAGCTGCCACAAGTGCACCAAAATCTAGGCCTGCTTTGAGAAGTTCATCATACTTTCCACTTTGCACTACACTTCCTTCACGCATCACCTATTGGTAAGATTAAGATAAGTCGGGACAAATTGAATTTAACTTCCATTTATAGAAAAACTCAATAATTTAGGGACTTGTGAGCATATACATACCATGATAGAGTCAACATTATGCAATAAATCAACTTGATGAGTTACAAGTAAAATAGTCTTATCTTTGAGAGTTCCCATGATACATTACTGCAAAAAGATGGAGAATCAGTTGTGATTTGTATTAGAAATTTAAAATGTCAATTCATTTATAATGGAAACCAGTATCATCTTGATTGATACTATAATGTATTGTTTATAATCTGAAAAACCAGAATAATGTAATAATCAAAATAGCAGAACAATGTAATATTTCCAAACAACATTGAAGCAGGATAATCTGAAAAAGGAAAATCTCACTAACAACGTTTTGACTCGTCTTGAATCGCAGAATATTACCAAACATTTTTTCGTTAATTTTGAAAACAATTCTAATGGACATGGGAGATTCGGAACCGAAACAGGAGCAGTCCAACTTCCTACAGAACAAACAACCATTATAGCAGGACCTTTAGAAGGATTTAATTTGAATACTTGCTTTGAGCATTAGGAGATAATCGCGTAAGGACAGCTTCAGGCTCTCTTCCAAAACCTGCGGCAGGGGAAAGATTTTCGGTCTCAACTTTTTGAACTAAGTCAAAGAAGAACAGATAATACGAAAGCGATTACAACATTGCGTACCTGTCAAAGACACCTAGTTTTCACCGTGAATGATGGCAGAAAGTAGATGCTGAGGGTCGACACGTTTCCTTTTGACGACATTTCAAAGAAGCAACCCCGTCGTCTTCGTACACCATCGCAGGAGTATCAACATCCGGTTTTGTTTCCAAAAGCATGCCGCATCTCCAGCACACCTAACTGTCATCAAACCAATGAATTTGAGCTGAACAAAACCTACAAATAGCAGTCCTTAGCACACGACGAAAGTTCAGAATTGGCAACACATTTTTGCAACAAAATGTATTATATTATAATTGTTTTAATCTCAACAGCATTTGATTCCATGTTGCAAAAGTTAGTCTAATCATGAAGCTTTTGTCTATATTATATCACCATTAATGACCAAAGACTTAATTTTCAAAGCAATTACTTGAACACAACATTAACAAATATTTACCTATATATATTTAGCCTCGGCCATTTTCCGACACTATAAGGCAAAAAACCGCCGCTACTAGCCAGTTAGCCTCGGCGTAGCGTCGGTGTCGGGGATAGCAATAGCGGTAACACTACCACCTGTACCTATAGCAGTAGTAGCCATAGCAGTAGCGGTAGCACTAACACTAGAAGCATCTATCCATAAGGAAACTGAGTTTGTCAACTCAGATTTGGTGGCTATTAGTCTTAGTTTCTTATAGCTAGTTTGGTTTCCTTGTGATAGATAGTGAGTTTCACTTTGTTTTGTCAGCTGAGGTAGGGTATGGCCAGATTTGGGTCATGAGAATTCTTGAGCCAGTTGGAGATCTTGACAGATTAGAACTTCAGTGGACACTGTTGGTTTGATGCTGGGCTTGCTGCCAGGTCTGTTGGAGAGTTTTATTCCACGTAGGTGTGGTTTGCTTGTAATGTCAAATTCAGGATTTTGTTTAGGGAATTTGACAGCCTGTTAGGGAATTTGACAGCATACATCTCAAGAGCAATGACAGCATACTGTTAGTAATTATGTCAAAAAATTCAATTACGGTTTAACAAACAATACCGGTTACAACTTATTAACACAAATGAATAAATTGTACAAGATATTAGTAAAAGATAAATGCCAAACTGTCAATTTCTTCTTTATCTTGTGAAATATAATATACAAATAATAGCCAGTTCAATTCTTTGTTTTGAATTCTGTCAGTTTCTTCTTAATATTGTGAATCATCTTAAACTACAACCGATAGTGCTCCTTCAATAATAGGATTCTATTACTCACTACTGAAATGTACATAATTGCAAAATATCGTTAATTTGCTCATTTACCTTTTCGAATGATACTAGCTCAACCTCATAATGCAGGGTTGAATTAGGAGGAACCACTGCCAATTCCTGCTGAGTGTCCGTTGAACCAAAACCATACTCAGGTGCAATGGTCAACAATGCTACCTCACCCTTCTTCATGGTCCTTACAGCTCTATCAAGCCCATCAATCGCTTGTGCTGTTCAACACAACAGACATTTTCTTTAGTGGGTATAAAACCAAATTTATGGGAGAGGGTGAAACATTGGGACAATTCATATTACCATCATCTATTTTGAATTCAAACAACTCGGCTTCATCGTCACCATGACCCTTCTTAGAAAATACAGTGCCATCTTGCAGCTTACCAATTAGTTTCGCTGCAAAAATGAAAAATGAATCGGCACCAAATCCATTTAAAAACAATAAAAGAAAATTCATAGTCATCGTCATTGAGGATTTACATTTCACAACAGCTCCCTCATTCGGATGATCATATCCTTCTCCTTCTTTGACAATATTTTTGATGACTTTCTTGTCATCAGTTACTTCAGAAACAGTCTTCCAAGAAACTAGCTCAAGTGTAATTTGCAATTTTGCATTAGGTGGAACGGCAACCTCACCCTCCGAGCTGGCTTACCCTTCTCACCAAATCCATCTGTAACACAATTAAAAAAAGCATACACATCAAGAGTAAGTACTAGCAAGATTCTCAATAGAGAAAAAGTGGTGTTACATAATCATTTTCCAGAAACTTACATTGTGGCTTCACAGTCAAAATCACTTTCTCTCCCTTCTTGATGGTCTTAACAGCCTTTGACAATGCAGGACAAAAATGACCTGTCACATTGTAAACACAAAAGTAAGACATTTGTTTCACCTTTGTCCATAAACCTTGACCCAATTCAATTCCTCCAACTTCAACAACAGAACCGTCTGATAAAATACTAACTTTTCCTGCAGCTGGTTTTACGTTAAGCTCATACACCACCGGTACACGATATATTCCCCTCATACAATTTCTTAAGACTTGTGTAGTTGTGAAGATTAATGTTTCTGACAGAATCTACTTCCATTGAAAGTGTAGTTGCAACATTTTCTATTATACCTTTCGCGATGAATGATCCCTGCACGTCCCCCGGTGCCCTCATTATAGTTCTACTAGGATGATTTGTTTTGCATACTTTTATATCAAAAGAGAGGGCAACCCAGTCATACTTTTTAATTGCAACGACTATTTTTTGCAGTATTACTGCACTAACGTCAGGATAAATCCCAACGTCGACCAATACCTTAAGGTGTAATGCAGTAAACTTCCTGTTCTTCTTAAAGCCAACATTGTATGTTATCTTCATGGGATGCCTTCCTCCGACCATTATCATATCTGTCTTTCGATTTACATACATCCTGACAGGTCGCTGTAATTTGTGCGCTGCAAGTGCACAAGATACAGCACCCTGCAAAGGACATGACACGAAAAACACAATGGAGAGGTCAAAGCATATAGTATAGTTGAATATTTTAGAATGGTCAACTTGCATTACACAAAGGAAACTGTATCAATTATATTAAATAGAGAGAATCATTCTAAATACAACTAAGAACTTACAGTTATAGATTTCATGCTCTTCCCTCCATAACCTCCACCAACTCTTCTTGTAATTACTCTAACATTATTTTCAGGAATACCAAGGCAACTTGCTATAGTAGAATGTACATACTCAGGGTTTTGAATAGACGAGTAAACTATCATGCAATTGTCTTCGTCCGGTATAGCAAATGCGGTTTGCATGCATGGAAGTGTAACCTGCTAGATTAATCATACACCAGGTAGTGAGTGTTGTGGCATACCTAATAAGAGTAAATAGCTCACACAACCAGACAAGAATCAAGACCATAAAAGCAAGGAGCTGGTCATCATAAAACTCAAAGAGAAAAAACAGAATACCAATCATAATCTGCAGAAATCAATAGGCAATTTATCAGCAATGCTAATACAACAAGAAATAGCGTAAATAACATGCAATTCAAATGAATATGAACATTTGCATAATCAATTAATACAAACACAAGTTCAATTAACTGTATGTAACAAAAGAAGCAAAGACAATGTGAAGAATTTCTTTGTTTCCTAAACTTTGCAGTAAAATATAATCATCTGTATATTAATATGACAAATCCAAAAATGAAACAAATCACAATATGAAGATAAATATAAATCATTAAGGAAATGACAGTAGGTCTATTACTTGAAAACATACAAGCATGCTTAAATTGATGGCAATCACAACTAATAGGCTTATTTTTTAAAAGAAGCCACAACATAGATTTAGCAGTTCCTTTTGGCGGAAGATTTTAAAGATACTCTCTAAACAAAGAAATTGCAAATTAAGAATACAAAAATTAAAAATCCATACCCTTTATGTCATCCAAAGAGACAAATGATGGATGCTATAGCACAACAGCTGGTATAAGTTTGGATTTCACGAGTTTAGTAACAACCTTAGCTGAGAAAAAGGAGTAAATATATTACATTGTGAGTTCAATTTTAGCTTAGTTGCATTTCGAACATTAAATTCGACTGATAAGTAAACCCATCATATCAGAAGCTGAAAGGTCTTCATAGAAAAAGACAGGGAATGATGTATATGAAATAAGTAGAGTGAATAACACTCACCACCCCAACAAAATCCAGTAGCCCCAACAGATGCAACACCTTTACTTTTTATAGCTTCAATTATGAGTTTTGCATCTTCCAAACCCTTGTCCTATTAATATAGTAATAATAATAGGTATGCATCAGGGAATGACGATTTGTGCATTTAATTTGAGACAAATTGTAATGTTCAATCAACAATTCAAAACTGTCAATAAAGGTGAGAAGAAGCGGTACAAAAATTACATAAACAAGTCATCTGAATTTTGTCATGCACCTTCCAATATCAAAATCCACTAGAGAAACAAAGTAGGTTCCGTATATACTCATCAAGGGAAAAAATCATAAAAAACCAATAATTGTTAAGTAAGAACTAACCGTTCCATGATCTTTTATCCAAATAGGCAAGGGCTTATTAGGGTTTTCCGGATTGTAGGGTTCACCATTAAAGAAGTCCGGAACAACCACATAATAACCAGCAGCTGCAACTTTGTCTGCACGTTTCCTTCATGACAGAGAGCAAACAATATTACTTAACATTTTCTTACATTACAATGAACACTAAATAATATTACCTAAAATCATCCATACCTAAAATTTGGCGCTTCATATCCTGCAAGAAAAATTGAGCATGAGCAGTTAGAACAAGGTTTTGGGAGTTGCAGAGAGCAAAAAAAAAAGAGGGAGAGGTGGTACCAAAATCATTGAATTAACAGCACACAAGATTTCAAATAAAGGTCCTAAACCAGAATTTGCTACCGCAACCCTTCAGCATCAAGAAACTCGATCCGACATGTCCACACAGATAAATAATCCATTTTTCTTACACAAATTTAACTCTCAAACAGAGAAATCTAACACATAATGCTTAAAATCCAAACCAATTAAATACAAAATTCAGAGTAAAATCCAAACCAGGATCCGATTCAGGGTTTGAGAAGACAAACCTATAAAGATTCGAATTGGTGGTGGTTGCTTTGATGGTGATTCGGTGATTCGCAATGACAGGGTCAGGTTGAGAAAAATGTCAGTTTCCCTCTTTCTCCAAGGACGTGAGCGGAAAATTCTTAAAAAGAAGTGAAAAATACGTGGAAAGAATTCTCAGTTTTTGCGGGAAGATGAAATTTTGGAGCACGACGGTTGGATATCACCGTCACAGATGAAATTTTGACATTTTTGAACGACAACGACTGTAGCTTCCAGTCATAATACAGTTTTATTTTAATAAATTTTTTTATTTCTCTATTTTGATTGAATTATTTTGTTTACTTGATATTTTATAATATTATGATTATGAGTATATATAGTTTAATTTTATATTTAATTTTTATTATAAAAATTGTTTCTAAAATTTTGATATATAGTTTAATTTTAATACTTTAATTTCGGATATAATATTTTGAATTTAAATTTTACTATAAAAATTGTTTTTAAAATTAAAGTTTTATTTTGAGTATATATAATATTTTCATTTTTATGTATTTTAAGTTTAATTTATTACTATAATTATATTTTATAAATGATTTTAGTCATTTATTTATTTAAAATACATAGACTTATTTAGATCTTCCATTGGTTATAGTTTGTGTTACTGGGTTTAAGGGGCGACATTTGTTCTACCGTCGGGACATAAAATTTAGGGCGGCACTTCAGACAGTCATGAACTTATTTATAGGACGGCTTAATGATAACAGTCGTAATATTTAATAATCTTTTAAAAATATAAGGACGGTAGGTGTATACTGTCGTGAAACACGTCTCTATATTATAGTTACGACAGTTATCAAGTAACTGTCGCAATTTTTGTGTCGTAAAACTCTAATTTTCTTGTAGTGATTCTCCATGTGATGGAACTTGTTAGTTCTCATCCAGTTGCCTCATCTTTTTCCCATTCCAAAGAAAAGTTTCTCTATTGACCCCCAGGGTCATAGGTAGCTCATTACCCCTTCTTTGACTTTGTTAAGTCATCTTGAATCCTAACTTAGTTAAGTTAGAACCCATATCCATTAGACTTTGTTGTAAGTCTAAAATACCTACCCCTTGTTAGGAGGATCTTTCAACTAGAACTTTAAGATAGAGTTTGTTAACTCTATGTAAGAATCATTGTCATGGTTACTTACTCCCCTCTTGACTTTTGTAAAAGTCAACCCCTTGAGTATACAACTTAGATTAGAGAGTTTTGTTAAACTCTACATAAGTATTGTCATGTTTGTTCCCCTTTGGACCTTGATCATGGTCAAGTGTTCTTCATCCCTGGTGAGGTGAACTATGATTGCTCTGATTCTATCTCAACTAGGATACGTAGGCAGAGGATGCGATATCTTTGCGAGAAAACTTAGAACTATCCTTAGGTCTTTACCTAACCTTGTACCCAAATCTCAAACCATAGCATAACCATAGCAAGCTTAGCATAAAAACATACAAAAGATTCCTGTAGAGTACTATAGATGTTTAGGATGTGAAATACCTACCCTAGGCATAAACAACCCCCGATCCCCAAATCTCTTAGCGTTATTGTTACATCGCGCAAAAGGTATTTATTTCTTTAACCTTTCCTTTGGATAAATCAAAGTACGATTGTGAATTTAATGAATTAAGATTCAAGTTAATCAATAGCTTGGTATCACAATTCTCACCACAACAGAAATGGAGACTTCACTAGGGAGATACCTAAAACTCGAGGGTTTAGCCTATTTTTTTTGATTGTATGCTATATTTGTGAATACTTGCTTACATGTATATTTGTGAATATATTTGTTTGTATGTTATGGATATTGGGTATCATGAGTGGTGAGATAAGTCCTAACCCGGACTTGAGTGACACATATGATAGGATGTGATATGATCAATAATTGACTGTTGGGAGTAGTCTTAGCAAGTTTGATATATGATGTAATCACACTCAGTTGAGACCTCCTTGAGATGATTGGTGATGTATGAGTAGTCATTCATTTCATTAATTGCTTCAACCTGAGAGTCCGTGAAATTGAGGACCTTTAGTAACACTTTTACCCCACTAAGCCTTTTGAGGACGTAGTGCGAAAACTATTAGGGTGTAGTCCCGAAATAGTTGTTACACGATGCTACACTCAGACGAGTTTATCTTGAGAATATTTTTGACTCGCATGAGTAGTTGTGTTGGTTAATAATATCCGAAGGATTTGCTATGACTCTGGGAACTTTGATAGAACCCGTTTGGCAGGTACAATTAACCTATAGTACAAATCCATGGGGATGGGTAGACCTTGTGATCCCATACTTTGACCTTAAGCTTAGGGAAACCCTGTGTGTGCATGTGCATTGTATTTGTGAATATTTGCCTATATGTTATGTGTGCATCATCTCATCATCTCGTCATGGCATCTCATTTTGCAACTAGTTTTGTAAAGCTCAATTTATTTCTTTGTGTAAAATCCTAGATATATCATGGATATTGGAACAAGAAACACAAAAAAATACAATTTCAAGAAGCCTGATACATATGCGTTAAGAAAAATAGGGACTATGGTATCATAAGACTTTGGAAAGAGATATGGGAAGATAATGAGTATAGTCAGGACAGGGATGGAAGAAGGAATCCTCAACACTTTGGTTCAGTTCTATGACCCATTGTATCACTGTTTCACTTTTCCCGACTATCAGTTAATGCAAACCTTGGAAGAGTATGATAACTATGTGGGACTCCCTGTAAAAGATCAGAAACCTTACAGTTGATTGGAAAGCTTACCTTCACCAAAAGAAATAGTAGATGCTCTTACCTTGAAGCATCAGAGATTAAAGCTAGCTGTGCCACCAAAGCCAGAGTCAAAAGTTTCCATTCAGATTTCTTAGTTAAGAAGGCTGCTTATCTTGCCAAATAAGGTAGTATTGATGCTTTCGAAGCAGTTCTTGCTCTCTTAATCTATGGATTGGTGTTGTTTCCAGAAGTTGAAGAATTTATCAATTCCTCTTCTATCACTATATTTCTAAGTGGAAACCCAATGCCTACCTTGTTAGGAGATACTAATCATTCTATTCATTCAGACGCTTCAGGGGAAAGGAACTATTCTTTGTTGTGCACCTCTACTGTACAAATGGTTCGTCAACCATTTACCAAGAACTGACGCTTTTAAAGAAAATCCCAATGGAAGTAGATGGTCTCAAAGGATAATATCTTTATCACAAGCTGACATTCATTGCTATAATCCTGCCTACGACAGAGGAGTTCATGTTGATCGATGTAGAAATTTCTCAAATATACCACTCACCGGGGTAAGAGGAGGAATTAGCTACAACCTTTCCTTGGCCAGACGTCAGTTTGGTTTTCCAATGAAAGACAAATCCATCAATGTGCTTTTATCAGGATTCTTTTATCTCAACATCGAAGCAATGGAGAATGTGAGAAATAGCACATTTGATGCTTGGGAGAATATTCAGAAAAGACTAAATTTGACCTAGGGAAGAGGAATTGTGTAGCTTTTGAGCCATTCACTCAGTGGATCCAATATAGAGCAAGAGATTTGAAGATGCCATATCTCCCCGAAAAGAATGCGCAGATTATTATCGCGTCATCATCTTCTGCCATTCCTATTGAAAAGATGGAGGAATACCAAGAGTTTCTTGAAAGAGCCCAACTTGAGAGAGACACTTGGGAAGGGAAGTATCATGCACTATTCTCCAAAACAACGAAACTCATAAGAGAAGTGCAAGAAAAAGATGAACTTATAAGTTGGCTCGAACAACGTGTGATCAATGGGGAAGCAATAAAGGAGAATTTATTTTTCTCTAGTGTCAAGCCTACTCAAATCATTCATGAATATTCAAACGTCCCTCCCACCTCTAGAGCATGGAAAGGCATAGTGGACAAGTTGGTAACGGAAAATGCACTGCTGAAGAAATTGAAGAGGCCTCACAATTGAAGTTCTTAACTTAGACTATAAGACTTAGTTTCCCGATGTAAACTTAGGCTTTCTGTATTGTATTTCAAAAGTTGTAACTTTTTCCAACAATTAGTTAAATGAGGGGTTTGACGTAATTAATCTTCTGAGTTTTGTAAAACCAGTTGCATTTTGCATTTGCATTCTCGCATTTTTGCTAACCGTTCAAGTGTTAGAACACAGATTGGTGTTTAATTATATCTCTATGTTTTGATGATAACTCTTATGAAATTTTGTATTAAGAATTATATACTCTAATTTTGTTCAAATGTTTTTGTTTCAGATATTAAATTAAATATTCTTATAATGCATCTGAATAGTTGTCTACGCAAAGCTCTGAAGCATCAGAAGCAAGCCATCAGAAGACTCTGAGCGCTGCCAGAAGAGACTCTAAAGCAGAAGCTGCAGAAAACTCTGAAGCAGAAACTGCAGAAGCATCTGAAGCGTAGCTGAAGATTTTGTATGAAGAGTTTCAAACATTGTTTCAGAAGACTCTGAATGTACTTTACGCTGCAAGTACAGAGGCTCTGAAAAAAAAGTATGCTCTGATCAGATCACTCACGCTGAAGCACTCCTGCTGCAACTCTGATATCATTTAATCTAATCTGAAGAACAAGAAGCACATCAGAGAATCTGATGTTGTTTATGTTTGAAAAGATGTCAGCACGTGAATAGACTTGGTACTATTCTCAACGTCCTCTCCAACGAAACTATTCCTTATTTGTGATAGACATAAGGATTCAGGCAAAAGGCATTTCTCTGATCATTCTACTTCTGAGAAAGGAAAAGTCATGTGAAGACAAAAGGCTACAGCTACTCTACTTGCACAGTCTTCAAGCATTGGACTTTCTGCACTATAAAAGGACATCTTCAACATATCTTCAAGGTTAACGAATCACCAACAAATCTTAAACAAATTATTCAACAACTCTCATACAATCTTACTTACTCAAAGCTGAATAGTTTTTATTCGTTCTTAATCTAAGTTTAAAAATCACAGTTTGTGATACAGCTTTTTAGAAGCAACTTAAACACTTGTTTAGTTTACATTAATTTATAAGAGGTTCCTTAAGAAGACCAAGTTGTGGTCAAAATTTCTTGAGAAGACTAAGACAGTTGTTCTTAGTGTTTGACACTGTAATCTGTTTGAATATAGTGGATTAAGTCCTTGTGGAGAAAGGAAAATCACCTTGATAGGGTGGACTGGATTAGTTGAGTTCAACGAACCAGGATAAAAATCTTGTGTTGTTTTTATTGCCATATTTTTAAAACCCTTATTCAACCCCCCCTTCTAAGTGTTTTTCTCACCTTCATCAAGGAATTCAAAAATTTTCTTTTGCAGACATTGTTATGGATCGTCGAAGCATATTTTCATTTCTGAGCCTGAGATTGGACAATCTCAGGATTTTGGGAGGCCTTTTCAAGAACCCTGCTGCATTTATCGCCAAGTATGGAGATCTTTTGCCACTACTAATAACTAGAGATAACAAAGACATGCTGCAGGCACTCGTTGAATTCTATGGTCCAGTATATCATTTCTTCGTTTTCCTAGATTTTCAATTACTCCCAACTCTAGAAGATTACTCCGCCTACTTAAAGATTCCTCTGAACTTCACAGCTCCTTATGGTAAACTAAGAAGGAAAGTGCTTGCCTAAGCTCTACATCTCGAGCCAATAGAGCTGCCTGCTCAATTAGTGAATAGGGAAGGTTCCTCCGAAATGGAAGCAAGACCGTTCATGGAAATGGCAGAGTTCCATTATGATAACAGAGACCTAGGAATCTTTGAAGAATATTTTGGTTTCCTAATCTATTGGTTGTATCTTTTCCCCTGTTGTGACGAGTTCATCAGTGAATAGGCCATCAGACTCTTCATAATCAGGAATCATGTGCCCATGCTGCCGGCTGATACCTACTTCGTTATCCATCAACGGAAGATGTATGATCTTAGGCTGTTATCATGTTGCACGGTGCTGCTTAGCAAGTGGTTTATTTCACACTTTCCCAAAACTCAAGTCCTTTGGAATCTCCCTAACAAAGAGGCTTGGATTGAAAAGTTAGCATCACTCAGTCATTATGATGTCAAGTGGTATGATGCCAAAAATAGTGGAGTTCCCATGATTCAAAGCTGCGGAGACTTTCCAAATATACCTCTCATAGGTACTAAGGGAGTCACTAGCTATAGCCCAATTCTTACTCGTCGTAAGCTAGGATATCAAACTGGGCCAGAACCAAACCTACTGAGGAATTGCTTCTACGAAAAAGAGCAGTGATGAAGACTTTGAGACCCAAGCTCGTCTAGCTTGGTATCATCCTCATATTCAAGGGATGACTACAAAAGAAAATGTGAGCTTCCTAGCCACAAGGGCTTATCTACTTTGGTCAAAGGAGATAGCTCTAAGAATGTTCTACAGTCACACCTGCGAAATCTCAATGGAGCCTGAAGTGCTCATGCCTAGAAGTGAGTTGAAGTTTGCTTTAGTCAAAGCAGAACATGAAAATTCTGAGTTATGGGAGTTGATCCGTCAGAATCAGCACCAGCCCAGACCTCAAGAAGGAGAAGGATCGTCTTGTTAGAACGGTCAAAGCTTCCCAATTTTATGCTTTTCCTTTAAGATTGTAATCTTAGAATGTATTTGCTACTTGTTGGAAACTTGTTGTAAGAAAGGTCTTGTTTGTTAGCAAGAGCCATCTATTGTAATAGGTCTCGATTTATCAATGAAAATCTGCTTTTCAAACATGTTGTTACGTGTTTTGTTAGTTTTGTTTGTAAACAAGATTGCTGCTTTTCCTTGAATGGCTGGTTTTTGCATTTGTATTTGCATAGTCTTGCATAGGTTCCGCAGCTCATCTGTTGTTCTTTTCCACCCTAGGGAGGAAGAAAGTCACACTGAGTTCTCATCACTACAACACCCTAGCCAACACTAAAAGAAGAATGGCCAATCATGACCAGAGAATCGACCAGATTGAGAATGATCTTGAAGGGATAAGGGCGACGTTAGCCAGATAATAGAAGTCCTCCAAGTAATAAAGGAAAAGATGAACTCACAGTCTACCGTAATCTCTAAAATCAACATAACAACAGTGAATCCTCCTCCAATAACAACTTCAGCAAATGAGCCTCCGCTTGGCATCTCCAAGCATTTTCTGCCACCACTCAGTAATCCCCAACAGTTTAATTTCCAGCCACAGGTTGTTCCATTGACGGTAGATCCCCTTTTCACTCAAGCGGAAGGTCAAGCACATGTTCAACCCATCTTCAACAACCATCAACCGATATTCGATATACCTGACGGGTCTGAAATCGAAGATGAAAAACATGAGAATTTAAGAGTTGAAATGGACATAATGGCCAGAAGAATGACGGCCATAGAAGGAAACAATGTGTTTGGGTTTGATGCCAAGGACATGTGTCTAGTTTCGGGCTTGGTGTTTCCTCCCAAGTTCGTAATGCCCACGTTTGACAAGTACGGAGGATCCAACTGCCCAAAGGTTCACCTGATCATGTACTGTCGACGCATGGCTCCACATATTGAGAATGAAAAGTTATTAATACACTGCTTTCAAGATAGTCTTAAGGGTGCTTCCGCGAAATGGTATTTAGGCTTAGATCAAGCAAAAATACACTTCTTCCAGGACTTATCTGACGCGTTCATACAACAATACAAATACAATATGGATCTAGCACTGGATCGTCATCAGCTTCACAGCATGACACAAAAAAGTTCTAAATCCTTCATGGGGTACGCACAAAGATGGCGCGAAACTACTGCCCAAGTGGAACCTCCTTTAATTGAGAAAGATCTAGCCGATTGCTTTGTAGGTACATTCAGGCCGAAATTCTATGAAAGATTGATCAACAGTGTTACGGAAATTTTTCTAACATTGTGGCTGTGGGTGTAAAGGTGGAAGTAGGCTTAAAAAGTGGTAAGGTATCAAATTCAGCTAATAGTACCAGCACAAGTACAACCAAGAGACCGTCAAGCAGCTTCCACAAGAAAAAAGAGGGTGAAGTCAGCACATTGACACATGAAAAGAGGGCGCAGAATCAAAGAGGACCGCGACAACGGTATCATCAATCGCCATGCATAGCAGCAATAACACCGATGTTCCCGAATCAGCAAGTTCAGCAAAACCCTCAGCAAGGGGCGCCTAATCAATATCAGTAATATAATCATCAGCCGTATAACAACCAACAGGCATAATAACCTATAGCTCAAGCTCCTAGGTCAACCTACCAGAATGGGAAACCTATAATATAGCCGATACCCATGAGCTACACTGAGTGGTATCCAATATTGGTGGCGAGAGGGCCCATTCAGACGAGGAAATTAGGTGCTCCACCTAATCCTTTACCTCTTTATTACAATCCAAATGCACATTGTCTTTCCACGAGAACGTTACTGGACATGATCTAGAAGGATGCTTTGCACTTCAACATATCGTCCGAGAGTTGATAGAGAAGAAGATACTATCGTTCGAGGATAACCACCCCAACATAAAGGATAATCCTCTGCCAAATCATGGTGGAGTGAATTCCATAACTGAAGAGGGGGAAGACTCTGAGATGAAGATGGTCATGGTAGTCTCTGAAGTAAAAACACCTTTGGTAGAATTACACAAAAGATCATCTCAAGAATGGTTACTCAAAAGCGCCCATGAAGACTGTGAAGAATGAAGCTAGAACCCACAGGGGTGTGACCTTGTGCAAAGATATATTCAATTGTTAATTAACAAAATAATGCTACAGGTCAGTAGCAAGAGGAAGAAGGAGGATGTGGCAGTTATTGAACTAGTGTTCAACATGCCATAAGAATCCAATAAGAGAGAATTATTCAAAAATATCAACGACAAAATGACCCTGCCCAAAGCCGTCAGGCCAGTATTCCACAATGATCCTGCACCTAAAATTTGAAAGGACCCACTAAGGTTCGATCCAAGAAGAGGGCCCAATCCTCATCCAAGAGCCATAACATCGAAGCATGACTACTCTTGGTATGATATGAATTCCAGAAGAAAGCAAGAGGGTGTGACCAACATTGTTGGGGCAAGCAAAATGACCCGAAGTAGTCGGATATATCAGCCCCGAACAAATCTTACTGCTCCTTAATCAGCCACCGTCGCTCCCAAAGCTAATGTTACTGTTCCTAAAGAGGTTGCTCCAAAAGAAGTGACATCCGAAGAACCCACCAGTAATGGAAAAGAGGTCCCCAAAGATGACGAGGAGGATTGTTTGAGAATAATTCGCCGAAGCGATTATCGGGTGGTAGACAACTTAACTAGACACCATTAAAAATCTCAATTATGTCATTGTTGCTAAGTTCCCCTGCTCATTGTCAAGCTTTAATGAAGATACTAACACAAGCCCACGTAACGAAAGATATCACCGTGGGGTAGTTTGACTCTGTTGTTGCAAATATCACAACTTGCAACACACTAAGCCTCAATGATAGTGACCTGACCGCTGAGAAACGTGTAACACCCCAAAATTTGCCCTTTCATTTTTTACCATAACTGGCTTATGTTTCTTGCATTTTTCATTTTTGCATATCATCACATTGGTTCTTGAGACATGGGATCAAATTGTTTCAGTGGCTCAGGGTTCCCTTTTGTTGCAAGAGTTTAAACAGCAAGCATCGGAAGCTCCGAAATTTATTTTGCCCAGCGATCGAGCGGTCGATTTTGTTTTATGCAGTAGGTTATTTTCAGTGCAAAAGACAATACACAGGCTATCTAAGGCGTTCTCACAGTTATGATATTCAAGAGCAGGTTTCAGAGGCATAACTGAGCTTGTAACAGGTGGAAACGGGTAACTATGTAGGATTCCCTTCATTTGGTGCCAAAATTGGCAGTTTTTGAATAGGGTAATCGGTTACCTGATATGGGGTAATTAGTTACTTCAAGCGCAGTTTTCCAAGATATTTAAATTTGCAGCATGTGCAATTTTCCAACCATTCTCAACCATTAATTTCACTTGATCATATTTAGAAGGGTCTAGAATTGCTCAATTTTCACCATTTCCCTCCATATTTCAAACACTCAATTCCTAATTCCATTCCTAATTTCCATTCCAAATGTTAATCCACATTTCAAACCACATTTTGATTCCAAACCCAGAGCTTATTTAAGTGAATTTTCTCGAAACCTCACACAAGGACCCTTCATTTTCAGATTTCACACTCATTCTTGAGAATTTGCTCTCAATTTTCTCTCCACTTTTTCATTCTCAAAACCTCCATTAAAGCTCTATCACTTGAGTTCTTTGGATTCTTCATTGGAATCATAGAATTCTAGAGCTAAGCCTCCATCATTCATATCCATAATCTTCAATTCATCAATCAATTTTCGTTTGGATTTGGATCTGAATTTGGAAGCTAGATTGGAAGTGCTTTTTGGATCATGTTTTCTTGATCTTGCTTGCTCTTCATTTCTACCACAAGGAAGCTCTTGGATCTTGAAGAATCTCTGGGTTTCTTGCTTGGATCTGTTAATTTCAAGTGAATCAACACTCACTAAAGAAAATCTCAGCTTTGAAGGTTGGCAATTCTAGATCTAATTCTGTTTTGAGCTTATTTAAATAATCACAATGTAGATCCATGGGTTTTGCTGCTTTTTGATTCATTTTGTTGATTTGGATCATGGTGATTTGTGATTTTAGTGTTTGATTGTGTTTACATGATGCTTGATCATTGTTTCTTGATGTTAATTTTGTGCTTGATTGATATCATGTTCATATGGATGATTGGATAAGCTGTTGGAGGTTAAAAACTGAATTTAAAAGCTGTTTTTATGGTTCTGGTTCAGTGGTAACCGGTTACCTTATATAGAGTAACTAGTTACTCAATGTAAATTTCACGTTATTCAGCTTTTTTCAATAGAGTAACCGGTTACCCTATATTGAGTAACCGGTTACCACTGTGGCAGATTGTGATTTTCTTGCATTTCCTTTCTTGTTTGGTATCCTTCCCACATGTAAACTTCATTGATTGATATGATGCATTTAGGTGGATTATTTTGGACATGTTTCACCATTCTTGAATGTTTGATCTCAATTCTTCGATGCGCAACTTTTGGTTTCCGTTCTTAATGTTTAACATGTTGATGTTGTTTGATTGATGAATGATCATTTGCTTTGCTTGCTTGTGGCATGATTATTGATAATTATGTTGGTGAATGTTATGATGCATGATTGCATATGTTTCTGATTCCGCTTTGTTGCATGTTTGTTTGATCGTTTGATCGTCCATTTTTGGAAATGCATAGTTGATCTTGTCACTTCTTGTTGATGCAATGTTGTTAATCATTTGTGATTGTTTGTCAAAGCATGTTCATACTTGTAAGATGTCAATCCATGATTGTTGTTTGCATTTTTTTTAAATTGCATTAAAGCTTGCTTGCTCCATACTTTCCACAGTTGTCCATGCTTTGAACTTGCATGCTGTCTTTGCTTTACTTGCTTGCCGCCTGGCTTTTAACACCTATTTTTATGGTGAAACATGTGATGTTATATGTTGTCTTGCTTGCGTGTTAGATTTTATTGCTGTCTCGTGCAAGAGGCATTGCCGTAGCTACTGTTTTTACCTTGTTTTCTTGCTTTTTGCACTTAATGTAAAGATGGTTTGAAACAAAGACAACTTAGTTAGTAATGACCTCAATTCTTTTTGGATGATTTGTGTACGAATGAATTGGCCTAATGGGTTTGAAAAGTAAATGGGATTTTCATTCATTTTTCTTGAATTGGACTTTGAGATGTGATATGGGCTTTTCATATGAGTAATGATCTTGAGATTATTTTTGAACAGGTCTAAATTCTCCTACAATCTTGGATAACCCTTTTCATCATTTGTGAATTCCTTTAAATTCGCAATGCGTAGACACCTTGAATAATTTCTAGATAATTAATCAATTTATGAAAAACACCGAAGCTATGATTCCGCCTTAAACTGATCTTGTACTAGAAAGAAAACCTAACTTATTTGAATAGAAATTAAATCCAAAACTCCTATTATTGCACATGCCTTTATGATGGGCTTCCAATAAGCACCTTGAATTTGTTCGAAAAGAAAATAAATGCTCGGGAATTGAAATACTAGATAAAGGTCTACCCCTGAGTAGGCAGTGAATAACTAGCTAAAGGTCGCTAACACCAAAAGGATGATGGGACGAAACACACGCGGGATACTACCACCAAAAGGATGATAGAGCGACACACTCACACAATCTGGCATCGACGAGATGACAGACCCACCACCAAAAGGATGACGGAGCGAACTCCACCAGCTACTACCACCAAAAGGATGATAAAGCAAAATACTCGCACAATCTGGCATCAACGATGAAATTCTGGCTAGCACGCGATGGATGTTACCACAGAT
Organism: Lathyrus sativus; assembly: GCA_963859935.3. Lineage (NCBI taxonomy): Eukaryota > Viridiplantae > Streptophyta > Magnoliopsida > Fabales > Fabaceae > Lathyrus > Lathyrus sativus. The sequence continues at coordinate 120,547,651 of OZ012737.1, forward strand.
GTTATAACATCCACTGTAACACAGACTATTGGGATAATTAAAATGCTGTAAAGTAAAGCAGTAAATCACACCAGTAATTGTTCACCTAGTTCAGTGTCAACAACACTTACAACTGGGGGCTACCAAGCCAGGAAGGAAATTCACTATTAGTAAAGTTAATTCAGAGCCTGTTGCACCCTAAAATTTGCCCAACCTTATTCACTTGGTTTATGTTTCATTATCATTAGCATTTGCATATAGAGTCATGTACATAGACTAACCATCTGCATAGCATAAGCATAGCAAATCATTCAACAGGGGACCAATCATTATTATCATCTCTAGAGGCCTATCAAGAGGTCATTATCCCAATTCAATCCTATTCAAGTCATCAGGAAAGAATTTGAAAGCAAAGAGTTCAGCAGATCAAGCCTTGAGTCCATCTCCTAGCTGAGGGTATCTGAGGATCAACAAGAGGGTTGTGAGCTGTGAAGTGGAGGCATGGAGAGCATCTAGACATTATGAGAGACTTAAAAGGTCATTTGGAGAAGAAAATAAGTTGTTGAGGTGATCACAATAGTTATAACTGAAGACAGTCAACTAGGGTTTCATCTGGGTCAACCCTAGGTCAACCCTAGGTCAATTGACTGGTTTAAAAGAGCATTCAAGGCTATTGGAGAGATGTGGGGATCAACATTGGACATATGAAGAAGGATATGGAGATATGACAAGGAGAATTCAAGAGAAGTCAAGGAGAAGAGGAGTTTCTAAATTAGGGTTTCTCTGTAAAATCCCCTAGTTTAGGTCAAACTTCCAAGCAAGACAAGTCAAAATTCTAGCTTCAAATGGCTTCTTGGCCAACATGAAACTTGTAGAGGATCTCAAGACCTTTAATTTGAGTGGTGGAAGACCTCAAGGAGATTTATAGAACTCAAGTTATGGTCCTTACAAGTTACAGGTCATCTGAGGTATCTGAATTTTTGTCTGTGAAAGTGACTTGACTTCCAAGCTAGTTTTGCCCCTCAAGGAGGTTTCAAATGAATTCTTGGTCAACATAAGAATTGTTCCTAATTGTCTTAGCTTTCTAGAATGGTATGGTATGCCTTCATATGATGTGGAGAACTCAACTTATGGTCTTGGCAAGCAAAGGGTATTTTGGGCATTTGTGAATTACAGGTCATTTTAACCTATACCCAAAACTCATACAAGGAGGCCTCAAATGGAAAAACTTACAACATCAAACTTGCTCCAAATGGGATTTTAAGTCTAGAAAGAAGGTCACAAGTTATTGGAGAAGCTCATAACATGGAGTTACATAATTGGTCAAAATATGAACTAAAATGGCTTATAAAGTGAATAAATTCAAGATGGAAAATGGTTTGGGAGATTTACAAGTCCAAATGGAGACTTCCAATATATGATTTTGAATGGAAAAACAATTCTAAGAACAATGGTTCAAACACTTTTTTGAGTTTAGAAGGAAAAAAGAAAGTTATCCATGGTTGCTTGCCTTTTAAGAAACATAATCAAAATGAACCAAAGTTGGAAAACAAGGGAATGTGCAAGATGGATCTAGAATGTTCATTTGGGGTCTATATAAGCATGAAATGAGAATTTGGCAAGGGTTGGCCTCATTTGCACCAAGAATTCCACAAGATTTCTCATTCTTTCTTCATTGAAGTTTCACTCCAATTCCTCATTTTCTTCACAAAATCATCATCAAAATCAATTCAATCTTGTTCCATCATCATCATAGATCATAATTGAAGCAAGGATCAAGTGATTATCATCCATTTTCGTGCACCATATTCAAGAACATCAAAGTTGCAAATTCCATTGGACAGCCTAATTCAAGCAAGGAATCACCAGAATATTGCATACAGAATTGATTGCTGAGTTTGTGGATCAAGATCCAACACCTAGAAGCCTCAGATCTTCAATCTCCATAGCTGTTTCTCAAGATTTCTCACTAGGTAAGTTTCCATTCAAACTGCTTGATCTAGTTAGTTTGGCATGATGTTGTTAGTTTAGATGCAATCTAGGTGGTTAGGAGATTAGTTTAGATGAATTTGGAAAGGATTGGTGATGGTTGGTGACAGGTGCAATAAACTGTTAGTGCTTGTATCTCTTGGATTAATGCATCATAATGTTAGTTGGATTGATCAGGTTAATCTCCATTATGTGTAGATTAGTTTAGGTTAAGTTTGAAGAAGAATTGAGTTGGTGCATATCAGTGTAATCTCATGGAGGCCAGAGTTTGATGTCATCGGGTTTGTTGTTGTGATGAGTTTCAAGATGAATTAGTGCCATAGACGTGTAGAGGGAAGAATTTAGAGTGGTTTTCGTGTTTACATCGTGTGGATTGGTTGCCTGTAGAGTGAGAACAGAATGGGATAAGGTTGCTCGTGCATGGAGTCTCATGGGGATGAAACCCTAAGTTCAGTTGAATTGAGGAAGAAGACGAAATCTGGATCGTCTATTGTGAGTAAGACCTTTGACCTGGAGCACGATCCAATGGTTCTTATTTGATCTGAGTTTTGGAGGGAAAGAATGACTTGGCCAAAACGCGCCGTTTCATTAATTGAAACGGGCGGGCCTGAATTTTTGATGCTAATCCCACCCCCAGGTTTAGGCCCAAAACCATATTCAACGTGTTTTTGATGCTATTCTTACCTCCCAGCGCTTCTCATTTTTTCACTAATTCAGAGTGGTATTGGGCCTTGGTGAAGGCGCTATCTGCACCCCCTGTCTGAGGGCCCATCCTGGATATAACTGGGCGAGCTTCTATTCTGACCCCCCCTCATTCATTTCATTCATTTAATTTTTTTAATTCCATTTTAATTTTTACCAATTTCATAAATTCATAACTAATTCATAAAAAATGCATTTTAATCCATTCTTTTTACCATATTTTCTTTAAAATGTCTAGAATATTATAGAAAAATAAAATTGCATTTTTAGTGTTATTTCATATTTTTTCCATATTTTCTAAATAAATGTCATATTAAATAGTTTCATTTCATGCATCATTTTTATGATTTTTGTTCTTTCACATGCTTTAATATTTTTTGGTCATTCTTTTTATATTGTTTAGATGAGATATTAAGCTTGTAGAAATATTTTAGTTCCCATTTTTAGAGGTTAATTTTGGGTGATTAATAAATGCTTGAACATCATGTACAAAACTAGGGTTTTAGGTGACAACTTAGGAGTTTGATTTCATTTCCCTTAGGACTTAGGGTTTGAATAGATTAGTTATGGGACTATAGGGGCTATGGGTAGTTATTAGATCCCTTAGAGAACAGTTAGGATTCCCCTACTGCTATTATTACTGTCTGTATATCTAATTGTCTGGTGTGGTGTGCCCTCTGGGGATTGTTGCTTGTTTGTTTGGGTATTGGGTTTGTCTGGGGCCCTGGGGGAGCTGAAGATGTGTGAAGATGAAGACCATTGGAGATCCAGAGATTGAAGATCAACTGTCAGAGTTGAAGAGGAGTTTTTTGCTAGCAGATGCTGAGGAGACTAGGGTTTAGGAGCTAGGCAGAGCTCTAGATTAGAAAGTTTGTTTTTCAAACATGGATTGCCTTGTCTGCATCCATTCTTCTCTGTGATTCAGAGTCTCTCTAAGACACTCACCCCCTTCCTTTGGAAGGCTTGGTGATAGTGTCTAAGAGATAGAACTCTTGAGAGAAAATGTCTTTTGTGTTAGAAGCAGTCTGTTCACCACCCTTGGTAGTCAACTGATTGCTTAACACCCAATTCACTCTTGTGACTGATCCCTCATCCTGGAGGTTTGAACTTGAAGAAAAGCCATTGCAGATAGAAGACTGATGATCAAAGCCCTTACCTGAAGATCATGAAGATGGAGATTGATGCTTGTTGGAGCCCATAGCTGATTGGAGATTACTTGGAGCCAGATGTTGATTCAGAGCTGCTGAAGCTGTTTGTTTTATTGTTGTATTTCATTTGCTGATGTATTGATTGGTTTTCTGGACTGTATTGTTTGCTGTTTAACCTGCTGGGTTGAAAGTGAAGTCTGTTCACTTTTGCCTATTGTTTTCTAGGTTCGAGGTTGAGTGGGACTCCCTTGCCTCGCTTGTACTGTTGCATCCATGCATTTTACTGCTTTATTATATCTGTTATTGTTTCTGTTTCTGCCTATCCCTTAGGATCTCTGTTTCTCTCTGTGCAAGAGAGGAGCATGATAGACACTAGGTCTTAACCCATGCATGATAACATTAGGTTAGTTTGTTTCCCTTCGCAACCGTAGGTTAGAGTTCTGTCTCTTTCTTTCTCAAAACAAACAGAAAAACACATAAAGATTTCAAACTCAATAAAGACACTTCTTCCGTAAAAGAATGTGAACTCATCAAAGCGTCATTTTTGTCCGCTGGGACTGTTAATCAAGAAAACCTTTTTCAGAAGGAATAAAATCAATCAAGACAGACTTGTGTCGTACGTGGCCCGAACTACGTTTGCTCTGATCTTTCATGCTGTATGAAAGTACGTAGGCATAGGATGCGATATCCTAGCGAGCAACCTTCCCCTCCTTTCCCGTAGGTAGGCGAACTACGTTGACTCTGATTTCTCGTTCCAGGCGGGAATACGTAGGCATAAAGTGCGATACTTTGCCGAGTCATTTTTATTTTCATTTTATTTTCTTTTTAACCCTTGACCTATAGTTTAGATAGAATAACAATCCATACCCGAAAACAAGCGTGGATCCCGTCGAGTACGACGGACGTGAGGGGTGCTAATACCTTCCCCTTGCGTAACCGACTCCCGAATCCAGGTTTTGGTTGCGACGACCATACCTTTCCCGTGTTGTGCGAGGTTTACTCTGAGCGTTTCCTTTCCCTCCCGTGGGATAAATAACGCACGGTGGCGACTCTTCTGTTCAGCCGGCGCCGATTTTCGCAGTAGCGACAGCTGGCGACTCTGCTGGGGATCCAACGTCCCCTGGCTGCTAAGGACTGCGATAGTTCTTATGCATTTGGGATCCAACGTCCCTTGAGAGAGTCAATCCTAACGCTTGTTTTCCCGTCGAGGATTTTGTATGGAGTTATTTTATATTTCTAACCTTGTATTTTCAGCTTTATATATTGATTATTGTTGCTGTATCTGGGATGTGACGGGTGTTCTGATATTGAGAGATAAGCCGGACCTGGGCTTGAGTGCACCTAGAATTAGAGTAGAAATTAGTGGGCGCCCGCTTGCTTTGCTTGCTTTGGTGTCCCATGAAATCTACACTCAGACGAGGTTCCTCTGGTTGGCCTCCTGCCCCTTCCTTTGGTTGGCGTGGGTTGCTGGTTAGTTGGATTGTCGACTCTGGGGACCGATCATTTGGAAGTTGGCTGAGTGAGGCCTCTTCAGGATTTGATGATGCCACTCCTTCTGGGAATCGTATCATCAACCCTGAAAGTCTGTGACGCCGACGACCGCATAGGATGCCGTACCTTGTGCCAGTTATAGGGCCACCCACCTGTGAGGGGATTCAGGGTTATGCAGGTAACCAGACCTTCAGATACCGGTTATTTCTTGATCAGAGATCCTGGTTATTTATGGAGAGTTATGAGGTCTATCAGAGACCATTTGGAGATGTGTTCTGAGGTCTATCAGAGACCATTTGGAGATGTGTTCTGAGGTCTGTCAGAGACCCTTTGGAGATGTATTCTGAGGTCTGTCAGAGACCATTTGGAGATGTGTTCTGAGGTCTGTCAGAGACCAGTTGGAGAGTTATGAGGTCTGTCAGAGACCAATTATGGATGTGATTTGAGGTCTATCAGAGACCAGTTGGAGTTATGGTTTGAGGTCTGTCAGAGACCAGTGTTGGAGATTTGTTTAGGTCTATCTGAGACCAGGGTTTGATGACTTCTGGATGGTCTGTCTGAGACCTTTCTTGATTGGGTTTAGGCTATTCAACTGCAGCTTTGGTCCCTGTTGAATGTTACTTGCATTGCATTGCCTGCATATCCATTACCATTTGCATTTCACTAACGTGTGTCTGTGCTGCAGGTGCATTTGCATTTCCCTAGTTCTAGTGCCCGGACTTCTGAGTGTTTGATCATGACTAGCTTAAGGAGAACGGTTGCCTACAAATTGCCTACGCCTGATATTGTTCCTTTACTGGGGTTGATCTCTCTTGCTGATGAGGGTGTTCGTAGGAGTTTCCGGATGAGCTATGGTAGATTATTGAGATTGGTGTGCAAACCTACAGAGGTAGAGTTAGATGGGCTGTATGCTTTGATGCAATTCTACGACCCTGCTTTGAGGTGCTTTACGTTCTCTGACTTTATTATGGGACCAACCTTGGAGGAATACGCTGAGTATGTTGAGCTGCCCGTGCAGAACCAGGTTCCGTTCATTCATTATGATGCCAAACCTAAGCCGGAGGAATTGGCAAAAGCCTTGCATGTTGATGCTTCTGAACTTGTGACTACTGTTTCCCGTGGAGTTCCAGGCTTCTCATTTCAGTTCTTAGTTGGTAAAGCCCAAGAGTACGCCAAGAATGGGTGCTGGGTTGCTTTCAATGCTGTGATGGCCTTGTGCATTTATGGCATAGTACTGTTCCCCAATATACCGGATTTCGTGGACTTCGATGCTTTCTACTTGTTTGCCGCTGGTAATCCTGTACCTACCTTACTCGGAGATCTCTACCACTCACTGCATTATAAGAATGAGAAGGGAAGAGGGAAGAATGTTCATCTGTGTGTGCCCTTGTTGAGTATGTGGTTTGAGAGTCACCTTCCTAAGAGAGGATCTGCTGCAGAGACTACAGTTCCAGTTGGTTGGCCAGAGCGTCTGATGAGGCTATCGTCGGAAGATATGGAGTGGTTTGATAGAGATTTGCTGGGATCTGAGCTCATCTTCAGTTGTTCTGGGTACCCCAATGTGCCGTTGATAGGAAGAAAAGGGTGTATCAATTACAACCCTTCTCTATTCATTCGCCAGTTCGGATATGCGCTGAAGAATCCACCTCAGGAGGAAGAAGTACAGGAATCTCTGTACTTCACCGGTGACGTGAAGGGGGAGTTATTAGCCAAGTTGCGACGTGCCTGGACGCGTATTAACCGCAAAGGGAAGCCGTTGTTAGGAAAGAATGACTGTCAGGCCTACGCACCTTATAGAGTTTGGATTCAGGAGAGGGCTAGTCAGTTGAGGATGCCATTTCCAGACGCACCAATTCTTGTTCCTATTCCGGTAGCAGAGCCAACTACTGTTTCTAAGGAAGTCTATGAACAGGCTGTGAGGGAGAAAGAAGCCTTGATGAAGATTAACGAAGGGTTAGAGCAAGAGCTAGCCCAGGCACGCAGCGAGAAAAACAAGGCCGTATATGCTTTCCAACAACAGATCGAGCTGGTAAACAGGTTAGGAGCTGAGTTGACCGAGGAAAAGAAAAAGCGCGAACGTCTGGGGCAAGAGTTCAGAAGTTCCCACGACATGCTGGAAGCCAAAAAGAAAGCGCTCGACGCAGCACACCGAGAGATATCCTCTTGCAATAAGACTTGGAATGCTACTCTCACCAACAACAAGAAGAGGGAAGATAAGCTGAAGCAGCAAATTTCCGACCTCGAAGAGAAGTTGAAGTCTAGCATCAAGAAGTGTGAGGAAGAAGTGATGAACCGGTATAGTGTCCAGCATGCACTGAACAAGGCAATCAAATCCAGAGATGAAGCAATGTCTCAGAAGCGAAAGTTAGAAGATTGCTTCGGAGAAGCGACATGGGAAGAAACTGCCGAAGACGTACGCCGTGTCCTTAAGAAGAGAAACCAGCTTGTTGAAGGGCTGCTTGATCGACCAAGCCATCCGGAGACCAAGAAGCTGATAGAGGAGTACCAGACTTTTGGGAGGATTTGATCATTTCACGTAGTTATTTGTATGCTTTATTTGCATAGTGCTGGCCATCACCAGGATTGTTGGCTGAGGTCATGCCTTCTCTGTACTCTCAGTGATGTCGTACCCTGGGATTATTGATTCTCTCAGCAATATATGAGGCTTTCTATGATTCAGCTCCGATATTCTTATTGTCAACACTGTCACTGCACCGGCACCTTCGCACTAGAACTGGGGGAATGAATTTCCCTAATGCACAGACACATTGCATTGCATTCATATTCATATTGCATAACAGGTAATCTATGAATGGTGTCTTATCTCTTGCTCTGTATCAGGTACTTAACAGGATTCCAGATCAACATCCGCACCGCTATTCTACACGATCCAACTGTCGGAAAGTTATGGACCAAATTCAGAACAAGATGCAGGATGTGCGCGAGAAGCTCGCCCTCTTCATGCAGACCATGGAAGCTATAGCAAAAGGGCAAGAGAATTTGCAGGCCATGGTCCAGCCCCTGTTGGCTCGCAACGCTGGTCATGGTAATGACGATCATCAGTCTGTCCGGGTTGATACTGCTCATGGAGACGGCACTCCCACGCCAGTGGCTCCGCCTGTCGTCAATATACCTGCCGCTAATGTCACCAACGCTACCGCTGCTGTGAATGGTAACGTCGGAGTGGGGAATGAAACTGCTGTCCATAATGCTGGGTTGGGCGATGTCAATGTGGGAGATAATCTCGGAGGCAATGGCTTTGTCAATACTGGGTTCGGATTCAACGATCAGGGATTCGACAACACTGGCAAGTATGGCTTTAATGCTCAAGGCTTTGGGCAAGATGGTTATGGTATGGTCAATCAGGGTTACGGAGGCTTTGGAAACGGAAACGGTGCTGGTTTTATGGCTGGTGGTCCTGCTGGAGGTGTTCAAGGGTACGGCAACAGAGGCCGAGTTCCGGGGATGAATCAGGTCAGAGCTGGACGTAATAATGCATATGATGGATACGGGGCTGGAAACGGTATGTGGCAAGAGGATCAACAGGAGGACGCCTTCTCTGGAGGAGGTTTTGACGGGCCGATGGATGATTCTCAAAAGATTAGAATGCTGGAAGAGCAAATGAAGGGAGTCCTAAACCAGAGTGCTGTGGGATTGGACATGGCAACAATGGGCTTGGTACCTGGCTTGAGGGTGCCAATTAAGTTCAAAGCTCCTGCGTTCGATAAGTACAAAGGAGACACATGTCCGAAGGTGCATGTACGAGCTTATTACAGAAAGATGTCTGCATACTCCACTGATGAAAGAATGCTAATGCATTTCTTTCAAGATAGTCTATCGGGCCCTTCCCTAGAGTGGTACATGGGGTTGGAGCCAACTGATATCAAGACTTGGAAGCAATTAGCGGAGGCATTTGTAGCCCATTACAAGTATAACAGCGACCTGGCGCCCAATCGGGTCCAGTTGGCCGGGCTTTCGCAGAAGAAGGGGGAGAGTTTTAAGGAGTACGCGCAAAGGTGGCGCGATATGGCTGCCAGGGTCCGTCCTCCTGTCGAAGATAAAGAAATGAATGATATGTTTGTCGGCACATTCACAGGGCTGTTTCATGATATGCTATTTCACACTTCTCTGGCCAGTTTTTCAGACCTGATTCTGATGGGTGAAAAGATTGAGCGTAATATTAAACAAGGAAAGTTCCAAGTCGATGAGTCAGCTGCATCTGGCAGTAATAGGAAAGCTTATGGTGGGCGCCGCCAGGGCGAAGCTAGCGCTGTATTTGGAGGCCGAGGCCGAGGCCGAGGCAGGGGAAGAAATCAATATCGTCAGCCGCAGCAGGTATCAAGTGTCACTATTCCTTATCAGCAGCAGCCAATCCAGCAACAACAACCGGTTCAGCAGCAACCTATGCCACAGCAGCAGCAGCCTCAGCAGGGGGCACAGCAAGCTCAACGAAAATTCCAGGGTGGCAAGCCGAGAAGGGTGTTCGAGAAACCTCCCTCTACCTATGCTGATTTATTGCAGACATTGTTGGGATTGAATCTAGTGGAGAAAAGAACCTTGGCACCGATAACGGGAACTCCCCCGTTCGGCTATGATGCAAATAGGCACTGCGAGTTTCATTCTGGGGCCCCGGGCCATGATATAGAAGGTTGCCATGCTTTTAAGCACGTTGTACAGGATCTTTTGGACAACAAGTCTATCAACTTCGGAACGACAGTTCCGAATATAGTCCAGAAACCCATGCCTAATCATGGGGCGAACGCTGTTCTGACTGAGGAAGAGCTGAATCTGATTATGAATGTTGAGGATTTAAAGACGCCGCTGAGCGAAATAAAGAGTCGACTGTTGCAAGGAGGTGTTTACCCGGGTTGTAATGAGTACTGTTTAGACTGTTGGGCCCTGGCTGGGGGGTGTGAGGATTTGAAGAAAGGCATTCAGGCCTTAATTGATGATGGTATATTGCAGTTTGATAGAACAGCAACTGATGAGCCTGCAGGGGCAGTAGTGGATAATCGGAGTGATGTGGCCACGGTAACGATTCCGCGGAAGACGATCACCATTTCAGCACCAACTCAGCGACCACCGATTACCATAACTAAAGCCGGGCCAATCCCGTATGAGAACACGAGAGCGGTCCCATGGTCATATGGGCTAGAGGTGTATTATGATGGGATAAAGATCGATATCAACAAGCAGTCAGCGGAGGTTGTGGATAATGTTGTGGGCTCAGGAGGCATGACGAGGAGTGGCAGGATCTTTATATCTCCTGAAGTGGAAGCCGAAAGGATAGCGAAAGGAAAAGGGAAAGCGGTTGAGAACGTTCCGGTACAAGCAAGTGAAAAAGAAGCAGCATCGAAAGATGTAGAGGAATTCATGCGCTTGATTCGGAAAAGCGATTATAAAATTGTGGAGCATCTGCAGCAAACGCCGTCCAAAATATCTATATTGTCATTGCTGTTGTGTTCGGAAGCCCACAGGAACGCTTTGCTGAAAGTCCTAGACACTTCTTTTGTACCACAGGATGTCTCCGTGAACCAGCTAGAAGGAGTATTGGCACACGTAAATGCAGGCCACAGTCTGGGCTTTACTGATTTCGACTTGACTCCGAAAGGAAGGGATCATAATATGGCATTACATGTATCTGTTGAGTGCAGAGGGTCGACAATGTCGCACGTATTGGTTGATACCGGGTCGTCTTTGAATGTGCTGCCTAAGAAGGCTATGATGAAGTTGGATGTTCGAGGGATTTTGTGTACACCCAGCGATTTGGTAGTCAGAGCGTTTGACGGCACGCGGAGAACAGTCTTCGGATCGATTACCTTGCCTCTGCAAGTGGGGCCGGAAGTGTTTGCAACTGAGTTTTATATCATGGATATACAGCCTGCGTACAGCTGCTTGCTGGGAAGACCTTGGATTCACGGGGCAGGGGCAGTCACGTCAACCCTGCATCAGAAGTTAAAGTATATGGTCGGAGACAGTGTAGTCACCGTGTGCGGAGAAGAAGACATCCTGGTCAGCCATCTATCTTCGTTTAAATATGTGGAAGTCGACGGGGAGATCCACGAGACGCCATGCCAGGCATTCGAAGGTTTGCGCACAAGGGACAAGGGTCCCAGGCCGAGCAAAGTGCCAGAGATAGCTGTCTCATCGTATAAAGAAGCTCGAGCTCTAGTGGAAGCCGGAGAAGCCAAGGGCTGGGGCAAAGTATTGGACATTCCTGTGAAAATGGACCGGTTCGGACTGGGGTACCGACCGTCGTCATCAACTCCTTCCGTGGGGGCCCCTCATTTCAGAAAATCAATCACCATCTCTGCCAGTGGAGTATGCCATGAATCTGTCAATGCTGCTTCAGAGTCCGATGAAGGGGATAGCGACTGTGATATGGATGCCTGGATTCAGCCAAGCACGCCAGGACAAGGACTGTGCAACTGGTCTATTCAGGAGCTTGTTCCTGTGACTTTTAAACAGTAATGCTTTGCTTTATTAATTGTTGAATAATCTGATGTCTTGCCCGGGGCATCAGGATTTGCTTAGGGCTGTGTTGTTATAAACATTGCGCGTTAATCATTAAATAAATGGCGTTTTTTCATGTGCAAATACCGTAATCCCTGTTTTTCTTGTTTTGTATTTTCAATAAAATGGCCATGTGGTTATTCGCTTTATACGCATTTTGAAGCACTTAACCCTCTCTTTTGCAGGATAACATTTTCAGATGACATCCTTGAGCCACCTATGACTCGTCCCGACTTCGAGCACCCGGTACTCCAGACCGAAGAAGAGGTTGTCGAAGACAGCGACGTTCCTGAAGAACTGTCTTGGTTGGTGAAGCAAGAGGAAAGAGCCATTCTGCCTCACGACGAGGTTATCGAGATTATCAATTTGGGGTCGGAAGGGGTTGAGAAAAATATTCGTATCGGAGCCGCACTGCAGAGTGATATCAAGCGAAAACTGGTTGAAATGCTCCGAGAGTATAAGGATGTATTCGCTTGGTCGTATCAAGATATGCCAGGGCTCGATACTGATATGGTTGTGCATCGCCTGCCACTGAAAGAAGATTGCCCGCCGGTCAAACAAAAACTTCGCAGAACTCGACCAGATATGGCAATGAAGATCAAAGAGGAGGTTCAGAAATAGTGGGACGCTGGTTTCCTGGCTGTGACGAAGTATCCCTCATGGGTTGCTAACATCGTACCGGTGCCAAAGAAAGATGGCAAGGTTCGAATGTGCGTGGATTATAGAGATTTGAATAAAGCAAGCCCAAAAGACGATTTTCCACTTCCTCATATTGACGTGTTAGTTGATAATACTGCTCAGTACTCCGTATTCTCCTTCATGGATGGCTTTTCAGGCTATAATCAAATTAAAATGGCGCCAGAGGATATGGAGAAAACTACTTTCATAACGCCTTGGGGAACATTTTGCTACAAAGTGATGCCCTTTGGTTTGAAAAATGCTGGGGCAACATATCAGCGTGCGATGACGACTCTTTTTCATGACATGATGCATAAAGAGATCGAAGTTTATGTTGACGATATGATTGCTAAATCCCAGACAGAGGAAGAGCATCTGGTGAATCTGTTGAAGTTGTTTAAAAGACTTAGGAAGTTCAGGCTGAGGCTGAACCCTAATAAATGCACCTTCGGGGTGAGATCGGGTAAGCTCCTGGGGTTCATAGTAAGCGAAAGAGGAATAGAGGTCGATCCTGCTAAAATAAAAGCGATTCAAGAAATGCCGACGCCTAAAACAGAAAAAGAGGTGCGCGGGTTTTTAGGAAGGTTGAACTACATTGCTCGGTTTATATCTCACCTAACTGCCACGTGTGAACCATTATTCAAGTTGTTGAAAAAAGATCAAGCTGTAACGTGGAACGAAAATTGTCAAAAGGCGTTCGACAAAATAAAGAAGTATCTGCAGGAGCCTCCTATTTTGATACCCCCGGTGGCAGGGAGACCCTTGATAATGTATTTGACGGTTCTTGAGGGAAGCATGGGTTGTGTTCTCGGTCAACACGACGAGACAGGGAGAAAAGAGCATGCGATCTATTACTTGAGTAAGAAATTTACAGACTGTGAATCTCGATACTCAATGCTGGAGAAAACTTGTTGCGCGCTAGCCTGGGCCGCCAAGCGTTTGAGGCAGTACATGCTGAATCATACGACCATGCTCATCTCGAAGATGGATCCAATCAAATATATATTCGAAAAGCAGGCGTTGTCAGGTAGAATTGCCCGATGGCAGATGATCTTGACTGAATACGATATTCAATACGTCTCGCAAAAGGCGATAAAGGGGAGTGTGCTGTCCGAGTATCTGGCAGAGCAGCCTATTGAAGAGTACCAATCAATGAGATTTGATTTTCCTGACGAGGATATCATGTATCTCAAGATGAAAGATTGTGAAGAGCCGTTACCAGACGAAGGACCAGAGCCGGGGTCCCAGTGGAAGATGATATTTGACGGAGCTGTGAATGCTTACGGTAGCGGAATAGGGGCAATTATCACTACGCCGCACGGGTCGCATATTCCGTTTACTGCCCGATTGACCTTTGCCGTTACCAACAATGAGGCCGAATACGAAGCTTGTATAATGGGGCTTGAAGAAGCCATTGATTTGCGAATCAAGCATCTAGACGTATACGGAGACTCAGCTCTGGTGGTGAATCAGATCAAAGGGGAATGGGAGACACGGCAGCCCAATTTGATACATTATATGAATTATGCAAGGAGATTGTTGCCTTTCTTTAACAAGGTTGAGTTGCATCACGTGCCGCGGGCAGAAAATCAAATGGCTGACGCCCTTGCCACCTTGTCTTCCATGTACAAGGTCAACTTCTGGAACGAAGCTCCCCAAATCACTATCTCTCGGTTGGACAGGCCAGCTTATGTATTTGCTATTGATGAAGCATCTGATGACAAACCGTGGTATTTTGATATCCTTAATTTCCTGAAGAATAAAGAGTATCCGGCTGGGGCATCCAGTCAAGATCAGAAGACTCTCAGGAGATTAGCGGGTAGTTTCTATTTGAACCCGGATGGCGTCTTGTACAGAAGAAACCACGATTTGGTGTTGTTGCGTTGTGTAGACGAGAAGGAGGCAAAACTTCTCATGGAGGAAATTCACGAAGGTGCCTTTGGCACGCATGCTGGTGGGCACGCTATGACGAGAAAATTGCTGCGGGCAGGTTACTTTTGGCTGACGATGGAAACTGATTGTTTCAAGTTCGCGAGGAAGTGCCACAAGTGCCAAATTTATGCTGACAAAATACATGTGCCTCCGAGTCCTCTGAATGTGATGTCATCTCCATGGCCATTCTCGATGTGGGGAATCGATATGATTGGAAAGATCGAGCCGACGGCTTCTAACGGGCATCGGTTCATCCTAGTAGCAATCGATTATTTCACCAAGTGGGTGGAAGCGGCGTCTTACGCAAACGTAACGAAGCAAGTGGTGGCTAGATTCATCAAGAGAGATATCATTTGCCGATACGGAATCCCCGAGCGGATAATCACGGATAACGGTTCTAATCTGAACAACAAAATGATGAAGGAGCTCTGTCAGAATTTCAAGATTGAACATCACAACTCCTCCCCTTACCGACCCAAGATGAATGGCGCTGTCGAAGCGGCCAATAAGAATATCAAGAAGATCGTCCAGAAAATGGTGGTGACGTATAAAGATTGGCATGAAATGCTACCTTTCGCTTTGCACGGTTATCGTACGACGGTACGCACATCAACCGGGGCAACTCCGTTCTCGTTGGTATACGGAATGGAAGCGGTATTACCATTAGAGGTTGAAATCCCTTCTCTGAGGGTATTGCGAGACGTTCAGCTGGACGAGGCAGAATGGGTAACGAATAGATTGAACCAACTGAGTTTGATGGATGAGAAGAGGCTAGCTTCTCTGGCATACGGTCGTTTGTACCAAAGACGAATGAAGAAAGCGTACGACAAGAAGATACTTCCGCGAAGCTTTCAGACGGGCGACCTTGTGCTGAAAAGGATTCTCCCGCCGCAAGCAGATCACAGGGGCAAGTGGACCCCCAATTACGAAGGGCCATACGTTGTCAGTAAGGTCTTTTCAGGAGGAGCTTCATTGTTGTCCACCATGGACGGGGAAGACTTTGCGTCACCTGTGAATTCGGACGCAGTTAAAAAATACTTTGCTTAAAATAGACCCGCTGGACAGAAAAAAGAGAGTCCAGGCAAAAATGGGGCATCCTGGCGAACCAAAAACAGAATGAAAGGTTCGGGCAAAAGTTAGGGATAAAATTGAAAAAAATGTACACCCGCGAAGTTGAAAACCTACACTGGGCGGCTTCGGCAAAAAGGGGTATCCCGGTGAACTGAAAACCCGTAAAGGGCGGTTCACGCAAAAGTTAGGGATGAGAAAAGCAAATGACTGCGGTCCGAATTTGAATTCAATGAGTATCAATGCGGGAGAATATATTTGAGGAGTCAGTTATCGGATACAACCTCTTCAGAAGTGGGGATACCGGGAAAGCATTAGAGTCGGATGAGTCATAGGAGGATCAGTTTGTGGTGTTCATCTGCATCCAGTTGCCGACATGTGTACAAAATTTGATTTGTCAATATTTATGCTTCTTGTGAATACTTGCATACTTGTATATTTGCTTTGCGTAGCTTCCTCTTTTCAGGAGTTACATCCCGTGTACAAAAAACTCCGCCCATTCAGGGGCCCAATCAATGAAAATGTGTTATTCGGTACTTGATGCCTGTTCTTTACTGTTTTGCGCATGATAAAACGCCTAAGTTTGATGAAACTAGCATGAGTATAACATCACTGGCCCTTGCCAACAATTGTTAAAGCTTTGAATTAACTGAGTGTAACGTCACTAACCTGAATCGATTTGATTGCATAGGCTTGTCGTGTCTTGTTTGTGTTGTTGCAGGTTTCATAACCGTACGAGGAAGGTGATCAAAAGATTGCGATAGTGAAAGGCTTGATCCCCACGCAGGTCATGCATGTTCTTCCTGAAGAAGGATAGAATTCCCCAGCTAGCCGTAGCTTATCCAAAGGACGTGCTCCAGAGAAGTTACTCGTCCTCAGCAGAGTTTGGTGATTCCGAGATCGTAAGGCTGTATTCAGACAGGTTCATCTCCCCCCGCAGGGTCATGCATTCTCCCCCAGCGGAGTCAGTTAATTTTCCCCGAGAGAATCATCCCATCTCCAGCGGATTTCTCTTTGCAAGTATTTTCATTCCTTCCAGTGGAACTCGAAGATTAAGACTCTCCCAGGCAGAGTCGATGGTGGGTCCTGTCATTTATTTTGTCAGAGATACTGGTGATATCGGTTCACGTTCCAGCAGAAAGTCTGAACATACTGTGCACATCTGCTATTCCCCAGCAGGGGGTTACTTCAACAAGACGTTTGGTTTGAGTTCCCAATTTCCCAGCAGGGGTTGACTTCACCCTTCCAGCATTTATTTTGCTGGCACAATTCTGTAGCATCCGGCTATCCCCGGCGGAGTTGGCATTGCCCTTTCAGCATTTATTTTGCTAAAACAGTTTCTGTATTCTAGCAGTTCCGGTGGAGAGAGCTCTCGCTCAGATGAACGATCAAACATTCAAGATCTCGGCAGGAGATATCCAATGTCAGTTTTGGCTGCATTCCCCACAGAGTTATCATGATAAAACTCTCTTTGTCTCCAGCAGAGTCATTTATATAAATGTCTCTTATTTTCCCCAGCCAGAGTGGCCAGGATAAGTGTCTTCTTATCCCCAAGCAGAGTTTGTTTGTCATCAACGGGTCCCATGAATCAGAATTTCAGAGGCCACCGCCGGTTATCAGAGCAGGCGTCCGATAGTTGGTTTTCAGACATCCCCAGTAGAGTTCATCTCAAAGTCGCTGTCGCGTCAGTGCTGAGCAGTTTGTGGGTGAGGATCATTGAAGAACTAAGTCCTGACGTGGACAATTTACTCCTAGAATGACGGGATTTCTTCAGAAGTGGGCGTCCTAACGTGGACAGGTTTGTTTTACCGGATTGGTAAGGTATGTTAGTCCTAACGTGGATAGATTCGGTTTCTCGAAATTTGTGGAATGGGAGGTCATGACGTTGACAAAAGTGATTACTCTTTATGTTGGTGTCCTGACGGACAAGTTATTCCCCCAGTGGGTCGATGGTGTAAGTCCTTACGTGGACAAGTCTTATTTCCTCAGCGAGTCGAAGACGCCTGAGTCCTAACGTGGACGAATCAAGACGAGATCAGTGTCCTGACGTGGACGAATCAGAGAAACTATTATTCCTAATAAGGAGAAATGGGTCCTAACGTGGACGAGGTAGTCCTTACGCGGACGTATCAAAAGGTAGTTCCTTACGTGGAAATGACAGTATTCCTGACGTGGAAAGACGAGTTTATTCCTTACGTGGAAAGATTGAGTCCTCTCGCGGACATATCAAAGCTGATCCCTGACGTGGAAGAAGATTATTCCTGACGTGGAAGAAATTGAGGTCCTTACGTGGACAGATTCAAAATAGATTGATTCCTAACGTGGAAAGAAATGGTTTATTCCTGACGTGGAAGAGTTTAGTCCTGACGCGGACAGATCAAAGAAGATATTCCTAACGTGGAAGAAGAAGTTTATTCCTTACGCGGAGAAATTGGGGTCCTTACGTGGACAGATGCGTGAAGAGTTGAGTCCTGACGTGGACAGAGTCGAGAAGAGTGGAGTCCTGACGTGGACAGGTGCAGAACCAAAGTTGAATTCCTTACGTGGAAAGATTGGAGTCCTGACGCGAACATGTCAAATGGTATTGGAGTCCTTACGTGGACAGATTGATATATTTCTCCTTACGCGGAAAGAGGATTGCTTCATGATGTGGAAAGATGAAAGGTTCAGTCCTGACGTGGACAGATACAGAGTTTTGATTCCTGACGTGGACAGGTGTTACTCCTAGCGTGGAAGTAGTCTATTCCTGACGTGGACGATTCAGGTTAGGGAAATGCAGACGAATTATCCCCAGCGGAGTTGCCGAGATTTTTCTGGGTTAACAGCAAATGGAGTCCTAACGTGGACAGGTTCTAGTTGAGATTTCTTCATATCGATGACGGACAGACTCCTAACGTGGACAAGTAAGCAATCTGGTACAACAGAATCCTCTTCAGAACGATGAAGACAATCCCCAACACGGTCGCGCGAGATCAGTGGGTTACTATAACAGTCAGATTCAGCTGACGAATGTCATTCCTCAAGCAGGAGCGCAGTTTATTTCTGCGGTTGGCAAATTTCTGGTTTCACTAGTATTCAACCGTCTCGTACCGTGAATGTCTGAAGGCTCCGGGCTCTTCATCCAGTCGGGTCCAAGTCGCTTGAATAGGGGCAGCTGTTGCACCCTAAAATTTGCCCAACCTTATTCACTTGGTTTATGTTTCATTATCATTAGCATTTGCATATAGAGTCATGTACATAGACTAACCATCTGCATAGCATAAGCATAGCAAATCATTCAACAGGGGACCAATCATTATTATCATCTCTAGAGGCCTATCAAGAGGTCATTATCCCAATTCAATCCTATTCAAGTCATCAGGAAAGAATTTGAAAGCAAAGAGTTCAGCAGATCAAGCCTTGAGTCCATCTCCTAGCTGAGGGTATCTGAGGATCAACAAGAGGGTTGTGAGCTGTGAAGTGGAGGCATGGAGAGCATCTAGACATTATGAGAGACTTAAAAGGTCATTTGGAGAAGAAAATAAGTTGTTGAGGTGATCACAATAGTTATAACTGAAGACAGTCAACTAGGGTTTCATCTGGGTCAACCCTAGGTCAACCCTAGGTCAATTGACTGGTTTAAAAGAGCATTCAAGGCTATTGGAGAGATGTGGGGATCAACATTGGACATATGAAGAAGGATATGGAGATATGACAAGGAGAATTCAAGAGAAGTCAAGGAGAAGAGGAGTTTCTAAATTAGGGTTTCTCTGTAAAATCCCCTAGTTTAGGTCAAACTTCCAAGCAAGACAAGTCAAAATGCTAGCTTCAAATGGCTTCTTGGCCAACATGAAACTTGTAGAGGATCTCAAGACCTTTAATTTGAGTGGTGGAAGACCTCAAGGAGATTTATAGAACTCAAGTTATGGTCCTTACAAGTTACAGGTCATCTGAGGTATCTGAATTTTTGTCTGTGAAAGTGACTTGACTTCCAAGCTAGTTTTGCCCCTCAAGGAGATTTCAAATGAATTCTTGGTCAACATAAGAATTGTTCCACATTGTCTTAGCTTTCTAGAATGGTATGGTATGCCTTCATATGATGTGGAGAACTCAACTTATGGTCTTGGCAAGCAAAGGGTATTTTGGGCATTTGTGAATTACAGGTCATTTTAACCTATACCCAAAACTCATACAAGGAGGCCTCAAATGGAAAAACTTACAACATCAAACTTGCTCCAAATGGGATTTTAAGTCTAGAAAGAAGGTCACAAGTTATTGGAGAAGCTCATAACATGGAGTTACATAATTGGTCAAAATATGAACTAAAATGGCTTATAAAGTGAATAAATTCAAGATGGAAAATGGTTTGGGAGATTTACAAGTCCAAATGGAGACTTCCAATATATGATTTTGAATGGAAAAACAATTCTAAGAACAATGGTTCAAACACTTTTTTGAGTTTAGAAGGAAAAAAGAAAGTTATCCATGGTTGCTTGCCTTTTAAGAAACATAATCAAAATGAACCAAAGTTGGAAAACAAGGGAATGTGCAAGATGGATCTAGAATGTTCATTTGGGGTCTATATAAGCATGAAATGAGAATTTGGCAAGGGTTGGCCTCATTTGCACCAAGAATTCCACAAGATTTCTCATTCTTTCTTCATTGAAGTTTCACTCCAATTCCTCATTTTCTTCACAAAATCATCATCAAAATCAATTCAATCTTGTTCCATCATCATCATAGATCATAATTGAAGCAAGGATCAAGTGATTATCATCCATTTTCGTGCACCATATTCAAGAACATCAAAGTTGCAAATTCCATTGGACAGCCTAATTCAAGCAAGGAATCACCAGAATATTGCATACAGAATTGATTGCTGAGTTTGTGGATCAAGATCCAACACCTAGAAGCCTCAGATCTTCAATCTCCATAGCTGTTTCTCAAGATTTCTCACTAGGTAAGTTTCCATTCAAACTGCTTGATCTAGTTAGTTTGGCATGATGTTGTTAGTTTAGATGCAATCTAGGTGGTTAGGAGATTAGTTTAGATGAATTTGGAAAGGATTGGTGATGGTTGGTGACAGGTGCAATAAACTGTTAGTGCTTGTATCTCTTGGATTAATGCATCATAATGTTAGTTGGATTGATCAGGTTAATCTCCATTATGTGTAGATTAGTTTAGGTTAAGTTTGAAGAAGAATTGAGTTGGTGCATATCAGTGTAATCTCATGGAGGCCAGAGTTTGATGTCATCGGGTTTGTTGTTGTGATGAGTTTCAAGATGAATTAGTGCCATAGACGTGTAGAGGGAAGAATTTAGAGTGGTTTTCGTGTTTACATCGTGTGGATTGGTTGCCTGTAGAGTGAGAACAGAATGGGATAAGGTTGCTCGTGCATGGAGTCTCATGGGGATGAAACCCTAAGTTCAGTTGAATTGAGGAAGAAGACGAAATCTGGATCGTCTATTGTGAGTAAGACCTTTGACCTGGAGCACGATCCAATGGTTCTTATTTGATCTGAGTTTTGGAGGGAAAGAATGACTTGGCCAAAACGCGCTGTTTCATTAATTGAAACGGGCGGGCCTGAATTTTTGATGCTAATCCCACCCCCAGGTTTAGGCCCAAAACCATATTCAACGTGTTTTTGATGCTATTCTTACCTCCCAGCGCTTCTCATTTTTTCACTAATTCAGAGTGGTATTGGGCCTTGGTGAAGGCGCTATCTGCACCCCCTGTCTGAGGGCCCATCCTGGATATAACTGGGCGAGCTTCTATTCTGACCCCCCCTCATTCATTTCATTCATTTAATTTTTTTAATTCCATTTTAATTTTTACCAATTTCATAAATTCATAACTAATTCATAAAAAATGCATTTTAATCCATTCTTTTTACCATATTTTCTTTAAAATGTCTAGAATATTATAGAAAAATAAAATTGCATTTTTAGTGTTATTTCATATTTTTTCCATATTTTCTAAATAAATGTCATATTAAATAGTTTCATTTCATGCATCATTTTTATGATTTTTGTTCTTTCACATGCTTTAATATTTTTTGGTCATTCTTTTTATATTGTTTAGATGAGATATTAAGCTTTTAGAAATATTTTAGTTCCCATTTTTAGAGGTTAATTTTGGGTGATTAATAAATGCTTGAACATCATGTACAAAACTAGGGTTTTAGGTGACAACTTAGGAGTTTGATTTCATTTCCCTTAGGACTTAGGGTTTGAATAGATTAGTTATGGGACTATAGGGGCTATGGGTAGTTATTAGATCCCTTAGAGAACAGTTAGGATTCCCCTACTGCTATTATTACTGTCTGTATATCTAATTGTCTGGTGTGGTGTGCCCTCTGGGGATTGTTGCTTGTTTGTTTGGGTATTGGGTTTGTCTGGGGCCCTGGGGGAGCTGAAGATGTGTGAAGATGAAGACCATTGGAGATCCAGAGATTGAAGATCAACTGTCAGAGTTGAAGAGGAGTTTTTTGCTAGCAGATGCTGAGGAGACTAGGGTTTAGGAGCTAGGCAGAGCTCTAGATTAGAAAGTTTGTTTTTCAAACATGGATTGCCTTGTCTGCATCCATTCTTCTCTGTGATTCAGAGTCTCTCTAAGACACTCACCCCCTTCCTTTGGAAGGCTTGGTGATAGTGTCTAAGAGATAGAACTCTTGAGAGAAAATGTCTTTTGTGTTAGAAGCAGTCTGTTCACCACCCTTGGTAGTCAACTGATTGCTTAACACCCAATTCACTCTTGTGACTGATCCCTCATCCTGGAGGTTTGAACTTGAAGAAAAGCCATTGCAGATAGAAGACTGATGATCAAAGCCCTTACCTGAAGATCATGAAGATGGAGATTGATGCTTGTTGGAGCCCATAGCTGATTGGAGATTACTTGGAGCCAGATGTTGATTCAGAGCTGCTGAAGCTGTTTGTTTTATTGTTGTATTTCATTTGCTGATGTATTGATTGGTTTTCTGGACTGTATTGTTTGCTGTTTAACCTGCTGGGTTGAAAGTGAAGTCTGTTCACTTTTGCCTATTGTTTTCTAGGTTCGAGGTTGAGTGGGACTCCCTTGCCTCGCTTGTACTGTTGCATCCATGCATTTTACTGCTTTATTATATCTGTTATTGTTTCTGTTTCTGCCTATCCCTTAGGATCTCTGTTTCTCTCTGTGCAAGAGAGGAGCATGATAGACACTAGGTCTTAACCCATGCATGATAACATTAGGTTAGTTTGTTTCCCTTCGCAACCGTAGGTTAGAGTTCTGTCTCTTTCTTTCTCAAAACAAACAGAAAAACACATAAAGATTTCAAACTCAATAAAGACACTTCTTCCGTAAAAGAATGTGAACTCATCAAAGCGTCATTTTTGTCCGCTGGGACTGTTAATCAAGAAAACCTTTTTCAGAAGGAATAAAATCAATCAAGACAGACTTGTGTCGTACGTGGCCCGAACTACGTTTGCTCTGATCTTTCATGCTGTATGAAAGTACGTAGGCATAGGATGCGATATCCTAGCGAGCAACCTTCCCCTCCTTTCCCGTAGGTAGGCGAACTACGTTGACTCTGATTTCTCGTTCCAGGCGGGAATACGTAGGCATAAAGTGCGATACTTTGCCGAGTCATTTTTATTTTCATTTTATTTTCTTTTTAACCCTTGACCTATAGTTTAGATAGAATAACAATCCATACCCGAAAACAAGCGTGGATCCCGTCGAGTACGACGGACGTGAGGGGTGCTAATACCTTCCCCTTGCGTAACCGACTCCCGAATCCAGGTTTTGGTTGCGACGACCATACCTTTCCCGTGTTGTGCGAGGTTTACTCTGAGCGTTTCCTTTCCCTCCCGTGGGATAAATAACGCACGGTGGCGACTCTTCTGTTCAGCCGGCGCCGATTTTCGCAGTAGCGACAGAGCCAAACAATCCCAGTTTGCACTCCTCACTTAAGACCTACCCAATGACACTTCCACCTAGAGACACTTTAGACTTGAGTATTCCCACTCACTCCCCCTCAATCACCTCAGTGATATACAATTCACAATTACAAAATAAATATGAAGAAACACTTCATACACACCTTGATCTTGCTTCACAGCTTTGGTCAAGGGACACACACACTCTTGCTTAACAGTTTTGAGTGAGACACAACTCATACTCTACCTCACCAATGCAGCATACAATTGCTTGGGGAACAATTATTCCTAACACACAATTCACATGTGAAGACTAACCTTCTTCACTCACAAGAACTTTTAATATGAACTCTCTAATCTTCTGTCAAGAGCTGCCCTTCTAGGATTGCTCCTGCTGTTATTTATAGCAGCAGTCAGTCCCTGGGCCTGGGTGCATAGATTAGGTTTAACCATAACAAAACCTTTCTTCAATAATTTGAACGCTTGCCATTTAATTCAGGAGCATTTGTTTCGCTTTAGGGCTTCTAAAATGTCTCCTGTCTTTCAGCTTGAGCTTCTAATAAGTTTCCTGATTTCTAGCTACCAGAAAAACTAATCTGCTCGCTGGATGTCATACGATCAGAGTCATGACATTCTGTATGACATTCAACTTAACTAACACTTAGCTAATTTAACTTACCCTACAAAATCCACATTATGTATGTTCTACCATTATTTATGACATACTGTTATACCCTAAATTTGTCCTACCCTTTTTGTAAATGTTTTTCGCATTATCATTTCATGCCGTTTTGACGTGTGTCCACTTGAAATTGGGCATTTTCCAAATCCTATTTTCTTGACCAACTAAAGCGTGACACGTGGCTTAATACAATTTTTGTGAATATTAATTTTCCTTAGTTTCTTAAACTCTTTCTTTTTTTTAAAAAAAAAATGTTACTAATAATATTTTTAAGTACTTAATATTTGTTTTTGTTTTTAACTTGTTCTATTTATATTTGTTTATGTTTAATTATATTTGTTAATATTTTTATTAGAATTATGTTAATTTTTATTATAAGTATTAGTTTTATTGTTAATAAGGTAAATGTAAAGGAATTTAAGAAAAAGAAGGCCAAATTTTTCGAGAGAATGGGAGGCCCATTAACCAATGGCCCGTTAGGGTTGAGTTTGGATGCATTTAAAGAGAAAGAGAATTTCAGAGTAGAAAAAAAAACACTGTTCACGGAAACCCTAAGAATTGGGGGAAAGTTACTGTTCATAAAAAACCCAAAAAACGGCCGCCCCCAGGAAACCCTAAATCGGGCCAAACCCTAAACCGCTGCCGTCTTCATCATTATCCTCTCAACATCCTCAGAAATCACGGTGCCACTTCCTCCAAACGTAAGTTCTAGCCATCGGCGAACTTCCTCTTTTTCAAAACCCTCTCGTCCTTCTCCATCATCCCTCACGATTTCACCCTCACCATTACCTTCTCCTTCTTCTCCATCCGCCATTAAAACACCTCCATCCTCACCGCGCCCCTCCTCAAATCATCATCCCCATCGGATGAAACTCCTCCGAAAACCTCTCCCCCAACCACAAATCTCACAAATTTCCCTAACTTTCATTGAACCACCGCGTGAATAAGAAAATCTGTTTCTCCTCTCTCAAACTCGAAGAAGCACGTGGTTATTCCGACACGGTGACAAAGCAACAGTTAGAGATGTGTCTCTGGCTTATATCTATTTCCTCTGCCTTCGACTTTCATGACTTGTGCTTTTTTTACGGGATTTGACAACAATCACAGCGGGAATAACAAAGACAAACGGCTAAAACGGAAGACAATTTTGCAACATTCTGATTCAAACAAAGACTGTCGCACCAATAGCTCTCCGCAGCGCAACGACACCATATTCATATTTGGAGGAAAGTGACTTGGCGGTAATCTTCGAACCATTTCAGTTGAGAGATTGTTTATGCCATATGTTTTTTGCTGTTTTTTCTTCTGTCAATTAGATCATATTACTTTTGTAGAGGTGTTCTTCTGACTTCAAATCATACTCATCATTTTCTTGTCTTCATCTCATATCTCATTTGTCATGACTTGAGTGTATACACCATGATTAGATTTTTGTTATTTCTCTGTTGATTGGTATAAGTATTGATTGTTAGGAAACCATGTTCGATATTTCTAACCATTGACACACTCGCAAAGGATGTTCTGGTTTGGTGTTTTTTTAGTGTACAATATGCAGGTTCCGAATGGAAAAAGGGGGTTGATGAGTGAAGACATCTCAGCAGCAACAATAACTCAAAAGGCAATGGTCCGAAATCTGACAGCTCAATTCGTAGGAGACTTAAACTCGAAGTTGAGGTTGCTTGGGTATACGCCATGAATAGCGAAAGATACGATTGAGTATGGTTGCTTTAACTTCATTTTTTCACTGAGAGAACCATTGTGAGCGGTATACTCCGCGTCTGGGGTAAGCAAGATTGCTTATGATATTCTATATTGTTTGTGAATTCAGTTTCATTATTCTGGTATTTCCAATTGTCTGGGTTACATTACATAAAGAAGAACAAGTACAACTTGCTAAAACTATGATCACACTTCTGTCTAAAGATTACCATAAGAGGCAGCAAGCCAGCAGGCCAAATGTTGTGCAGGCACTATTAGAAGGGCTTCAGTTGAGCCATCCTCAACCTAGAATGCCGAGCGAGCTCATTAAATATATTGGGAAAACATATAATGCATGGCACATTGCGTTGGCTTTACTGGAAAGTCATGTTATGCTGTTTCCGAATGATTCCAAATGTTGTGAGTCTCTGGCTGAGCTCTATCGATTGCTAAATGAAGAAGATATGAGATGTGGAACTTTGAAGCATAAATACTATTCAGCCAGTGAGCGACTTTTCCGCCGAAACTTGGCCCTGTTAATTATAGTGTATTGCTTGCTGATTGTGGTTGTTCTTAAATCACTTTGGAATTCAACTGCTACGCTTATGTTTCTTCAGCAATTTGCAATTTATGCTAAGAACTTAATATGATATTGTATGTATGTTGTTCTGTTGATGCGTTTGGTTATTGTGTTTATATTTTCAGTTGTCGCATCTTCAACTCAGATCTGTTCGCGTGGATTTTGTTTTCAATGACTCTGTTTTCTATTCCTATTTGGCTGGCTGTTGATTTTGTGCAGGTTGCGGCATCCCCAAATTATCGATTATGCAGCAAGAGCTTGAAGTATCATTGTGCGCATAGGTTCCGCTGCTTTCAGTTCCCGACGACTGCACCAACAACAACGGCATTGCAACGATTTCTGCTTCAGCAGCATAAAGACACCTCAGCTGGTCTCACGCTCGAGTCGACAACAACCTCGTTCAAGCTTGGCTCACAAATCCGGTAGTATAAATTAGCGTTGATTGATGTTTTCGCAACGTTGGTGATTGCGTCTTTTTTCTATGTTTTGACCTTTGAGTTTACGTTTGAAGGGCCAAACCGTTTTGCCATCTAATCCTCAAATATTTTTCTAGCTTCTTAATATAAGGATAAATTGGTACTGCACTTAAGTTTCAACTATTTATTTTGGATGTGCTATGCTGTGTTGATAAAAAGAATCCGTTTTTTTTTACTTTAAACAATTGCTATTTCATGTAATAAGTATTACAGCAACACATCACTTTGATAGATTTCAAGGAAATATTAGCATAAACCCAAACTGATGGTCTCTTGGGCCAAAGTGCAAGGCCCATTGTGATCTCTTTAATAAGGTTGTTTCCGTTTTTTTCTAATTAGTTTAGAATTTCCTAATATATTTTATTTTGTTAATAAATTAATCAAATATTGGGTTTTATGAAAACAATTTCTTTTTTCACCTTACTTCGTTTCTAATCATAGTAATCTAATTAAAATATTTATCAGGCCATACCCAAATATTTCTTAACCAAATTGCGAAAGAAATGAATTCTCAAGGTCTAGCACCTTTTGAGTTCTTGAATAGTCACTATTGGGACGTACGTCTTAGGTAGTAACATTCAACTTTTTGTTGCAAAATACGCCCTCTAATTATTTAGACAAGGAAATGTCATTGGAGTCTAGCACTCCACATGATACTTTCGTTGTTTATTATAATGTTTCATAAAACAAATCAAAATTGTTTATTAAGTAACTTATTTTATAAGACAATTTCGAAATAGATTTTCTTTTAAAAAGAAAGGTTTTGAAACAATAATATTTTTTAAAAAAGTACTTATTTTTGCTACTAAATCACTAATTAAAAATCTAGTCTTTTTTTAGAGTGATCGTTATTAAGGTGTACACCTTAAATAATGTGTGGGTCGACTTTTTTTTTTCTTAGCATTCTCTTTTTGATAAAGAAATATCATAGGAATCTAGCATTCCGCGTGATATTTCCGTTGTTCATCCAAACTTTTTCTAATAAAAAGGTGTTGTCGAGATCTAGCATTTCGGTAATACCCCGATTATTTAGTTGTGGGGCCGACGTCTCATTTATTAAATAATTGATATTTTCAAATCCAATCTCGCGTTCTCACCTCTCACACGTTCACAAATTATTTTCATACCCCATTTCGCTTCAAATCATTTTCAAAATATTTTCTCGATCAAACTTCGAAAGGAGGAAGGTTCTTGGAATCTGGCATTCTTTGAATTTCCGAGTGAATAGCTTTTGAGGCACGCTCTCGAGTTGTTATTCACTCAACCTTTCGACTCTTTCAAATTCAATCATTTTCAAACGTTCTCCTAAGTCGAATGCTCGTACGCATTCGCAGCCATCGACATTTTGCATGCACATTCACAATTCCTCGAGGTTTTGATATCGGAAGCACCCTCAGGGACCAATATCATTTCTCACAATCTAACACTTGACACGTCGTCAAGTCGGTTCCATTTTCAAACAAATTCTCGACACGTCGTCGAGCCATTTCCAAACCAACTTTCTTTGGCCTCGCATGCCATTTTTCGACTCAATCCTTTCACAAACATTTCCAAAACTTACGAAAGAGGGATATTCTCAGAATCTAGCATTCTTTGGATATTCGAATGAGTAACTCTCGAGGCGCGCCCTCGAGTTGTTATTAGTTTATTCTTTCAATTTCAAAACATCCAACTCTTTATCTTCAACTTATTCAGTCAATTTCCGAAAGAACTGAGTTCTTGGAGTCTCGCATTCCTTGAATTCTTGAGTGACAAGCCCTTGAGACGCGTTCTTGGGTTGCTTGTCAGTCACCCTTTCGTCTCAAACTCAAACTTCAACCCTTTTCAAACCTCATCTTTTCGTGGTCGTCTCCACGAACTACGACTGCTCTGATTCTTTCATTCTCGTCCGAATGTAAGATACGTAGGCACTAGATTGCGATGATCTTGGCGAGCACATTTCCCATTCTTTCCCCTATTCCACAATTCTACCTTCTATCCATCTTCCATTTCCACCCAATCTTTTCCCGTAGTCGAACTACGACGCTCTGATTTCTCATTCTCGTCCGAATGAGCATACGTAGGCACAAGGGCCCCAATCCTTGGCGAGCACCCTATCTTCTAACCACCCATCTCTCCTTTGCGTCTTTAACTTTTTACCCTACCAATTCTACCTTTAACAACGAGAAGAAAACAAGTAAACCTAAACAACACTCCCCACAATTACCTTAAGAGGTTCCCATCGAGTACGACGGACATGAGGGGTGCTAATACCTTCCCTTCACGTAACCGACTCCCGAACCCGGAACTTGGTTGCGACAGCCCTGTTCTTGTCCTTTCGTTTTTTAAGAGGTTTTCTCGATATTTTCCTCTCCCGTTTATTCGGGAAAAATAAAGTTCGGTGGCGACTCTGTCGAACCGCATTTCCGCGCCTTTCGCGCGAGGGTCGTATGTTCGAAATGATTTTTCGAGGTGCGACAGGTGGCGACTCTGCTGGGGACATTTTTGCTCCATGCAAAGAGAGAGTCGAGCCTATCTTTTGGTTTGTGAGGAGTGTTTGTTTTTTTATTTGTTTTCTTTTTGTATTTGTTCTCTTGTAGATTTTATTTGTGCTTGTTATCTGGGCTTGTTGGTTCTTGGGATGACATCATGAGTAAGGCTCTACGCCCGAGCTTTGGTAAAAGCAGAGAGAACACATAGTTTAGAATTGGTAGTCGAGTAGTGTTAGTCTCCGAGGACTTGCTTCTTGTGGGCCTAGCATGAAAGCTCCTCCAGAGGAGACCTATTCGTAGATCTCGTTGTAACACAGCTAGCCTGTTGCACGACTTGATTAATGAAGGGTCCGTGATTTTGGGAACCTTTGTTAGCACCAGTTCCGATATTGGTGGTCGTGTAGTGTTAGTCTCCAAGGACTCGCTCCTTGTGCGCCTAGCATGAGGACCCCGCCCAGGAGAGACCTTATCGTCATTATCGTTGTAATACGGCCAGCCTGTTGCATGACGCTAATACGACTAGTGTCCGTGATCCTGGGAACCAAACGTAGAAACCATCCCGTAAGTGGGTTTATGGGTAGAATGTTTAGACCTTCCCGTATAGGTCGTACCTGTCAATTTTCTTTGAGCAGGAATTATGGTTACCTATCTATTACAGTTACTAGCTTCAGGAGCTGTTCGAACTACGATCTTGTGATCCTGAATCTTGTATCTTGCATTGCATTTTGCATATCATTCGCATTGCATTTCATATGTCGTGCATTTTGCATTTCCAGTCCTTCAACAGAATCTCATGTCTCTGTTCCTTCTTCTCCAGTAAATCAAGTTGATTCCTCGACACCAGTACACAATTAGAGCCAATACCAGACGATCAATGGAGCAGATTCGGCAAGAACAAGTTGCTATCAGAAAGGAGCTGGAATCCCTCAACAGAAAGATGGATCAGATCTTCGAAGCCCTCTCCATAACGGGAAAGGAATCAGAACAGCAAACCGTTCAACGACCGCGTCAGCAAAATCAACACAGAACATGGAAGCCAGAAAAAGTATTTGATAGTCTTCCAATGACATATGCAGATATCTTTACTCAATTAATGGAGAAAAAGGCTATCGTCCCAAGAGATCTAGCTCCCCCAACTGTCCTTCCTGCTGATTATGACGCGAATGCTCATTGTGAGTTCCATAAGGGTGCTCCAGGTCACAACATTGAAAACTGCAGGTTTCTCAAGCACAAAATTCAAGACCTGATTGACAAGGAAGCTCTCACCTTTGATGGGAAGTATCTCAGTGCCATCAATGACCCGATGCCACCAGCCAACTAATGCCAACGTCAAATCCAATCCAGTCAAGTTCATTCTCTGAAGAAGGTCGTCACGCTGCCATTTAATCTTTCGCATTTCTTATATTTTGTCTTTATGTGTTTAAGTACTGTATGCTTTGAACAATTGTCATTCAAATTTGGTTTCATTAATGTATCGTTTATGCATGTTTTGAATTAGTTATGTCATATTCCCTCATTTTCTACTTATCACTGACACATTCACTCCACTCTATTCACTGTTGTTTAGCATGATTTGAGGGAGGATGATGAAAACGAGATACCCATAATTGCAAATCGTATGCTTTCAGACCGAATCTCATCAATGATGTACAGGCATTGCTTCAATTCCCCAAACACCGGAGATATAAGGAGTTAATACCTAGTAAACCACTTCGAGCCTAGAAGTAGTAGTTTCCTTCGGATATTCAAACCTTTACACTCAACCTGGGGCAGGGTAGTGTTCAGTTAATCCAATTCCGCACTTGAATCAGCAAATCGAAATCCAAAAGACGGTTGTTCACCAATGACTCACAACAGGGCAGTCACAACAAAATTCAAAAAAAAAAAAAACTGCTAAGTCAAACACCTCAGAGGGGACTTAGGAAAAATCAAAGACAATCCCGATGGATCTGACAAGCAAAGTCAATCCATGCAAAAGTTAGGGATCAAAACAAAAGCAAAATAGGACCCCGAAATCCTCAACAAAAACAAAATAGGATTCAGTGGCCACCCAGATCAAAGGGGCACTAACATCCATCAAAAAACCAAAATAAGGTGACTGCCACGTCGAGCAAACCTTGAACCATCAAGTTTATACCGTCAAGACAAGTGTAGGATTAACTGAGCGTAGGACTGAAGATTATCAGGAAGAAGGGATGGGTACAAATCATACTTTGAGCCTAGCATCCTTTGTTTCATAACCGTGAACCAGACCACGTTACAACCCTCGAAAGACCTAATTGAGGCGAGGTTTATTCTGAAAGCATACTTTCGCAAGGTTGCGTAACCTGACTCCTCACATGATTGTTAATCATTAACAATTGGTGTCGTTATTCTTGCAACATATTTTTGCACTAATTAAACAGCACAATGTTTGGGCTAATGGTCCGTTCATCTCACTATCACAACACTTCAAATAAAACGATACTTTTTCAAATCTTGCATCGAACTTTGCATTAACGTCACCATTTATGAATGTACAATTTTATTTGCAAATCAGTGCTAGGTATTCAAAGACACTCTGGCAAGGGGCAATCGAGGAGAAACTTGACTTTCAGTGGCGTACACGAAGCAAGATTATTTCAAAGCCTACAGGCTGGGGCAAATCATTCAACAGCTCGAGCAGGGGCATATCATTACCATATTCAGACTGGGGCAAGACCAGGTTACCCTAATCATCAGGCAGAGTTGCAACCTCCTCTGAAGCAAATTCACAGTATACCACAAAGTACCCAAACTCAGGGCATCCAGAGCATCATCTTCTGCTTCAATCGTGACGTCTCCAGCAAACTGCGTGTCGAGGAAGTCAATCCCTCCCACCACCCGAAGTCCTATCCGCATTGGCAACTACCAAAAGCCCACCACGCTGGCATCTCCACCTTGCATTTCCAATTACCCGTCTGCAATCACGTGTATCATACGCATTGCATTCACAATCATAAGCATCTTGCATCATCAAATCATACCATACTTCCCCGGCTCTTGCATCTACGCGCTTCAGCATTTGCATTTGCACGTCCACTCATATGGAATATCATTTATCATCCAGCATTCATATATGCAAGTCAAGGTCCAGGATCAATCTCGAAGATTTCCAAGACCGTTGGTAGCCCAGTCAGGGGCATCTTCCGCAAGATGGTGGGTTTGTCCCACGATTTTCAAGAGCTTCAAAGCAATCACCGGCCCAGGCAGGGGAAATCTTCCGCAATTGTGTGTTTCTCCCAAAATTTCAAAGTATTCAAAGCAAGATTCAGCCCAGTCAGGGGCATCTTTTTCAAGACCATGGGCGTCTCCCACGACGTATTTCAACCTTGTGGTTGATCAGATATGCAAATCAACATTCAGCCTAGTCAGGGGCATACCGTTCAAGATCGCGGGCATTCCAACTAAGTTGTTCAAACTTTTGTTGAGCAAATCCAAGAAGTTCAGTGCAAGATCCAGCCCGAGCAGGGGCATCTTCAGCAAGACCATGAGCATTCCTCATGAAGTTGTTCAACCTTTTGTTGACCAAAACAAGACATTTCAAGACAAACTCAGCCCAGTCAGGGGCATCCTCTTCAGAATTCATGGGCGTAACCATGAAATCATTTCAGCAAAGCTATGATCTCCAAACAAGACGGTGGGCGTACCCCGTTGACTCATTTCAATTCAATCTTCTTCTCGGGGGTTCCCCAATAAGTTGTACCCAGCAAGCGTGACTGTTATCAATTGCCTTCCTATCATCCTTTTGGTGATAGTCGAACTTCGGCAGTTCAACCCAGCCTGCATCCTTTTGGTGTTGGTAAACTTCAATTTGTGTTTGCCCTATCATCCTTTTGGTGGTAGTGGCCAGTGTGAGTTTCGCTCCGTCATCCTTTTGGTGGCGGGTCTGGCATTTCGTCGATGTCAAATTATGCGATATTTTGTTTGTGTTTTCGCTCCATCATCCTTTTGGTGGTGGGTCTGGCATTTCGTCGATGTCAGATTGCGCGATGTTTTGTTTGTGTTTTCACTCCATCATCCTTTTGGTGGTGGGTCTGGCATTTCGTCGATGTCAGATTACGCGATGTTTTGTTTGTGTTTTCGCTCCATCATCCTTTTGGTGGTGGGTCTGGCATTTCGTCGATGTCAGATTACGCGATGTTTTGTTTGTGTTTTCGCTCCATCATCCTTTTGGTGGTGGGTCTGGCATTTCGCCGATGTCAGATTACGCGATGTTTTGTTTGTGTTTTCGCTCCATCATCCTTTTGGTGGTGGGTCTGGCATTTCATCGATGTCAGATTACGCGATGCTTTGTTTGTGTTTTCGCTCCATCATCCTTTTGGTGGTGGGTCTGGCATTTCGTCGATGTCAGATTACGCGATGTTTTGTTTGTGTTTTCGCTCCATCATCCTTTTGGTGGTGGGTCTGGCATTTCGTCGATGTCAGATTACGCGATGTTTTGTTTGTGTTTTCGCTCCATCATCCTTTTGGTGGTGGGTCTGGCATTTTGTCGATGTCAGATTACCCGGTGTTTTGTTTGTGTTTTCGCTCCATCATCCTTTTGGTGGTGGGTCTGGCATTTTGTCGATGTCAGATTACCCGGTGTTTTGTTTGTGTTTTCGCTCCATCATCCTTTTGGTGGTGGGTCTGGCATTTCGTCGATGTCAGATTGCGCGATGTTTTGTTTGTGTTTTCGCTCCATCATCCTTTTGGTGGTGGGTCTGGGATTTCGTCGATGTCAGATTGCGCGATATTTTGTTTGTGTTTTCGCTCCATCATCCTTTTGGTGGTGGGTCTGGCATTTCGTCGATGTCAGATTGCGCGATATTTTTGTTTGTGTTTTCGCTCCATCATCCTTTTGGTGGTGGGTCTGGCATTTCGTCGATGTCAGATTGTGCGATATTTTGTTTGTGTTTTCGCTCTATCATCCTTTTGGTGGTGGGTCTGGCATTTCGTTGATGTCAGATTGCGCGATATTTTGTTTGTGTTCCGCTCCGTCATCCTTTTGGTGATGGGTCTGGCATTTCGTTGATGTCAGATTGTGCGATATTTTGTTTGTGTTTCGCTCCATCATCCTTTTGGTGGTGGGTTTGGCATTTCGTCGATGTCAGATTGTGCGATATTTTCTTTGTGTTTGTCCTATCATCCTTTTGGTGGTAATGACTGGTGTGAGTTTCGCTCCGTCATCCTTTTGGTGTTGGGTCTGACATTTCGTCGATGTCGGATTGTGCGATTGTGTTTACCCTATCATCCTTTTGATGGTAGTGGTTGGTGTGTGCCCTATCATCCTTTTGGTGGTAGTGGCCGTGTGTGTTTTATTCCATCATCCTTTTGGTGATGACGATCTTTTGCCTATTTTGTACAGTTTACTCAGAGGTTTACCTCGTCCGGCGTTTTCAACTCTCAAGCATCTCTCTTTCTTTCGGACAAATTCAGGGTCTTTTTATATCTAATAGACTTCTACCTCAGGAATGTGAACGCCAATGCAGTTCATTTTCCTAGGTTTAAGCCCATTAGATAGGGGCATCTGTTATACCCTAAATTTGTCCTACCCTTTTTGTAAATGTTTTTCGCATTATCATTTCATGCCGTTTTGACGTGTGTCCACTTGAAATTGGGCATTTTCCAAATCCTATTTTCTTGACCAACTAAAGCGTGACACGTGGCTTAATACAATTTTTGTGAATATTAATTTTCCTTAGTTTCTTAAACTTTTTCTTTTTTTTTAAAAAAATGTTACTAATAATATTTTTAAGTACTTAATATTTGTTTTTGTTTTTAACTTGTTCTATTTATATTTGTTTATGTTTAATTATATTTGTTAATTTTTTTATTAGAATTATGTTAATTTTTATTATAAGTATTAGTTTTATTGTTAATAAGGTAAATGTAAAGGAATTTAAGAAAAAGAAGGCCAAATTTTTGGAGAGAATGGGAGGCCCATTAACCAATGGCCCGTTAGGGTTGAGTTTGGATGCATTTAAAGAGAAAGAGAATTTCAGAGTAGAAAAAAAAAACACTGTTCAAGGAAACCCTAAGAATTGGGGGAAAGTTACTGTTCATAAAAAACCCAAAAAACGGCCGCCCCCAGGAAACCCTAAATCGGGCCAAACCCTAAACCGCTGCCGTCTTCATCATTATCCTCTCAACATCCTCAGAAATCACGGTGCCACTTCCTCCAAACGTAAGTTCTAGCCATCGGCGAACTTCCTCTTTTTCAAAACCCTCTCGTCCTTCTCCATCATCCCTCACGATTTCACCCTCACCATTACCTTCTCCTTCTTCTCCATCCGCCATTAAAACACCTCCGTCCTCACTGCGCCCCTCCTCAAATCATCATCCCCATCGGATGAAACTCCTCCGAAAACCTCTCCCCCAACCACAAATCTCACAAATTTCCCCAACTTTCATTGAACCACCGCGTGAATAAGAAAATCTGTTTCGCCTCTCTCAAACTCGAAGAAGCACGTGGTTATTCCGACACGGTGACAAAGCAACAGTTAGAGATGTGTCTCTGGCTTATATCTATTTCCTCTGCCTTCGACTTTCATGACTTGTGCTTTTTTTACGGGATTTGACAACAATCACAGCGGGAATAACAAAGACAAATGGCTAAAACGGAAGACAATTTTGCAACATTCTGATTCAAACAAAGACTGTCGCACCAATAGCTCTCCGCAGCGCAACGACACCATATTCATATTTGGAGGAAAGTTACTTGGCGGTAATCTTCGAACCATTTCAGTTGAGAGATTGTTTATGCCATATGTTTTTTGCTGTTTTTTCTTCTGTCAATTAGATCATATTACTTTTGTAGAGGTGTTCTTCTGACTTCAAATCATACTCATCATTTTCTTGTCTTCATCTCATATCTCATTTGTCATGACTTGAGTGTATACACCATGATTAGATTTTTGTTATTTCTCTATTGATTGGTATAAGTATTGATTGTTAGGAAACCATGTTCGATATTTCTAACCATTGACACACTCGCAAAGGATGTTCTGGTTTGGTGTTTTTTTAGTGTACAATATGCAGGTTCCGAATGGAAAAAGGGGGTTGATGAGTGAAGACATCTCAGCAGCAACAATAACTCAAAAGGCAATGGTCCGAAATCTGACAGCTCAATTCGTAGGAGACTTAAACTCGAAGTTGAGGTTGCTTGGGTATACGCCATGAATAGCGAAAGATACGATTGAGTATGGTTGCTTTAACTTCATTTTTTCACTGAGAGAACCATTGTGAGCGGTATACTCCGCGTCTGGGGTAAGCAAGATTGCTTATGATATTCTATATTGTTTGTGAATTCAGTTTCATTATTCTGGTATTTCCAATTGTCTGGGTTACATTACATAAAGAAGAACAAGTACAACTTGCTAAAACTATGATCACACTTCTGTCTAAAGATTACCATAAGAGGCAGCAAGCCAGCAGGCCAAATGTTGTGCAGGCACTATTAGAAGGGCTTCAGTTGAGCCATCCTCAACCTAGAATGCCGAGCGAGCTCATTAAATATATTGGGAAAACATATAATGCATGGCACATTGCGTTGGCTTTACTGGAAATTCATGTTATGTTGTTTGAATGATTCCAAATGTTGTGAGTCTCTGGATGAGCTCTATCGATTGCTAAATGAAGAAGATATGAGATGTGGAACTTTGAAGCATAAATACTATTCATCCAGTGAGCGACTTTTCCGCCGAAACTTGGCCCTGTTAATTATAGTGTATTGCTTGCTGATTGTGGTTGTTCTTAAATCACTTTGGAATTCAACTGCTACGCTTATGTTTCTTCAGCAATTTGCAATTTATGCTAAGAACTTAATATGATATTGTATGTATGTTGTTCTGTTGATGCGTTTGGTTATTGTGTTCATATTTTCAGTTGTCGCATCTTCAACTCAGATCTGTTCGCGTGGATTTTGTTTTCAATGACTCTGTTTTCTATTCCTATTTGGCTGGCTGTTGATTTTGTGCAGGTTGCGACATCCCCAAATTATCGATTATGCAGCAAGAGCTTGAAGTATCATTATGCGCATAGGTTCCGCTGCTTTCAGTTCCCGACGACTGCACCAACAACAACGGCATTGCAACGATTTCTGCTTCAGCAGCATAAAGACACCTCAGCTGGTCTCACGCTCGAGTCGACAACAACCTCGTTCAAGCTTGGCTCACAAATCCGGTAGTATAAATTAGTGTTGATTGATGTTTTCGCAACGTTGGTGATTGCGTCTTTTTTCTATGTTTTGAGCTTTGAGTTTACGTTTGAAGGGCCAAACCGTTTTGCCATCTAATCCTCAAATATTTTTCTAGCTTCTTAATATAAGGATAAGTTGGTACTGCACTTAAGTTTCAACTATTTATTTTGGATGTGCTATGCTGTGTTGATAAAAAGAATCCGTTTTTTTTACTTTAAACAATTGCTATTTCATGTAATAAGTATTACAGCAACACATCACTTTGATAGATTTCAAGGAAATATTAGCATAAACCCAAACGGATGGTCTCTTGGGCCAAAGTGCAAGGCCCATTGTGATCTCTTTAATAAGGTTGTTTCCGTTTTTTTCTAATTAGTTTAGAGTTTCCTAATATATTTTATTTTGTTAATAAATTAATCAAATATTGGGTTTTATGAAAACAATTTCTTTTTTCACCTTACTTCGTTTCTAATCATATTAATCTAATTAAAATATTTATCAGGCCATACCCAAATATTTCTTAACCAAATTGCGAAAGAAATGAATTCTCAAGGTCTAGCACCTTTTGAGTTCTTGAATAGTCACTATTGGGACGTACGTCGTAGGTAGTAACATTCAACTTTTTGTTGCAAAATACGCCCTCTAATTATTTAGACAAGGAAATGTCATTGGAGTCTAGCACTCCACATGATACTTTCGTTGTTTATTATAATGTTTCATAAAACTAATCAAAATCGTTTATTAAGTAACTTATTTTATAAGACAATTTCGAAATAGATTTCCTTTTAAAAAGAAAGGTTTTGAAACAATAATATTTTTTAAAAAAGTACTTATTTTTGCTACTAAATCACTAATTAAAAATTTAGTCTTTTTTTAGAGTGATCGTTATTAAGGTGTACACCTTAAATAATGTGTGGGTCGACTTTTTTTTTCTTAGCATTCTCTTTTTGATAAAGAAATATCATAGGAATCTAGCATTCCGCGTGATATTTCCGTTGTTCATCCAAACTTTTTCTAATAAAAAGGTGTTGTCGAGATCTAGCATTTCGGTAATACCCCGATTATTTAGTTGTGGGGCCGACGTCTCATTTATTAAATAATTGATATTTTCAAATCCAATCTCGCGTTCTCACCTCTCACACGTTCACAAATTATTTTCATACCCCATTTCGCTTCAAATCATTTTCAAAATATTTTCTCGATCAAACTTCGAAAGGAGGAAGGTTCTTGGAATCTGGCATTCTTTGAATTTCTGAGTGAATATCTTTTGAGGCACGCTCTCGAGTTGTTATTCACTCAACCTTTCGACTCTTTCAAATTCAATCATTTTCAAACGTTCTCCTAAGTCGAATGCTCGTACGCATTCGCAGCCATCGACATTTTGCACGCACATTCACAATTCCTCGAGGTTTTGATATCGGAAGCACCCTCAGGGACCAATATCATTTCTCACAATCTAACACTTGACACGTCGTCAAGTCGGTTCCATTTTCAAACAAATTCTCGACACGTCGTCGAGCCATTTCCAAATCAACTTTCTTTGGCCTCGCATGCCATTTTTCGACTCAATCCTTTCACAAACATTTCCAAAACTTACGAAAGAGGGATATTCTCAGAATCTAGCATTCTTTGGATATTCGAATGAGTAACTCTCGAGGCACGCCCTCAAGTTGTTATTAGTTTATTCTTTCAATTTCAAAACATCCAACTCTTTATCTTCAACTTATTCAGTCAATTTCCGAAAGAACTGAGTTCTTGGAGTCTCGCATTCCTTGAATTCTTGAGTGACAAGTCCTTGAGACGCGCTCTTGGGTTGCTTGTCAGTCACCCTTTCGTCTCAAACTCAAACTTCAACCCTTTTCAAACCTCATCTTTTCGTGGTCGTCTCCACGAACTACGACTGCTCTGATTCTTTCATTCTCGTCCGAATGTAAGATACGTAGGCACAAGATTGCGATGATCTTGGCGAGCACATTTCCCATTCTTTCCCCTATTCCACAATTCTACCTTCTATCCATCTTCCATTTCCACCCAATCTTTTCCCGTAGTCGAACTACGACGCTCTGATTTCTCATTCTCGTCCGAATGAGCATACGTAGGCACAAGGGCCCCAATCCTTGGCGAGCACCCTATCTTCTAACCACCCATCTCTCCTTTGCGTCTTTAACTTTTTACCCTACCAATTCTACCTTTAACAACGAGAAGAAAACAAGTAAACCTAAACAACACTCCCCACAATTACCTTAAGAGGTTCCCGTCGAGTACGACGGACGTGAGGGGTGCTAATACCTTCCCTTCACGTAACTGACTCCCGAACCCGGAACTTGGTTGCGACAGCCCTGTTCTTGTCCTTTCGTTTTTTAAGAGGTTTTCTCGATATTTTCCTCTCCCGTTTATTCGGGAAAAATAAAGTTCAGTGGCGACTCTGTCGAACCGCATTTCCGCGCCTTTCGCGCGAGGGTCGTATGTTCGAAATGATTTTTCGAGGTGCGACACATACATACATACTCTAATGTTTTGCCATAAAATGCATCCAATCAACAGCACTTACAAACTCCCCCTTTGGCAAATTTTTGGCTAAAACACTCTGTTATTATACCAGAGATTTACACATAGCAGAAGACTTATTTATCATATACCCTGTCTTGCAGGATAGTCACTAGCTACACAATAGTTATAACTCACCCTGTTAGCTATTTGTTAGTCACCACTACAAATGTTATAATTTGCTGAGTAACACACTGGGTTACTACCCCTCAACTGATGCATCTCAATAGCTGAACACTTATCATGCACATCCTGCAGTTACACAACCTGTTCTGCATGTCATGACATTCAGGGTAACATCCTGAAGACACAAACTTCTGTGCTACTCCCCCTGAAGAGATGCACAACATTCACAATCTGCTAACATAATGCCGATACACACACATCCAGCTTGTGGATGTCCAGACCTTCAGAATAACATCCTGAAGTCACACACACACACACACACACACACACACACACTCCTAGACACCTTCTTGGATCACACAGTTAGCAACTTCAGCATACAACTCCTAGTTCTAACATATAGCAGCCCATCATCATATTACTAACAGCACTAGCAGCTGTTATCACACACATCATCAGCAACACCTGTTGTTACACCTGCAAGTATGATTACCATATGCACGATGGCACATATGCTCTAGCAAGTCTTCAAGCTAACCACATGTTCTTTCACCTGCTGTCATTATCTAACACTCTCTCCCCCTTTTTAGCCACAAATTAAGATCCAACCAAGAACTTAGCATAGATCAAAAATTGCAACATTACAATTGTTAGAGGCAAATTATACAAACTGCTCGTACAGAGCATTACAAATTCAGGTTGTCAAACAATTCCTACAGAGGCATAATCAAAACAAAACAGCAGCAACACCTGTTCCTGCAATAACTCAGCACTCAATAGTCTGAGCTACATAGCAGGCCAAGACATCAATCTTCTTCTTCAGCTGAGCTGGATTTGTCCTCCTCAGATTCTTCATTGCTTTCTTCATCAGTGCCTTCTTCTGTACTAGCAGCAACTTCTTCAGAGGCAGCTTCCTGACCATTAACATCCCTTGTACCCTCGTCATTGGCTTCATCAGTGAGTTCAGCATCCTCCTTTTGCTCAAGAGATTTTAGTAGTTTCTCAAGTGTCTGTTTCCTCGTATCCAATTCCTTGCATGTCTCTTTGATTATTGCCATTACTTCAGCTTTTCTCATTTTGGGACTTCCTTTGGATGTCTCATTGGGTGTCATGACAATATCTGGAACATGAGTTCCTTGAAACAGCTTGTGATGGAAGGCT
Organism: Lathyrus sativus; assembly: GCA_963859935.3. Lineage (NCBI taxonomy): Eukaryota > Viridiplantae > Streptophyta > Magnoliopsida > Fabales > Fabaceae > Lathyrus > Lathyrus sativus. The sequence goes on from OZ012737.1 coordinate 120,588,984, forward strand.
AAGGGAGTGTCTCTTTTGCTTGCTACATCACTGCTCTTGAGGATATTTGGGAATTGTGCTAATATAATTCCACAAATGAGCGAAGGAAATGTTATGGGTCCTTTTACGCTATAGCTACCAGCATGCTTCATGGTCTGATCAAAGATGTAGGTGCCATAATCAGTTTTGGTCTTGATCCCAACAACATAAATAACTCTCCCCAGGATAGTGGCCACTGATGATTTGTGATTAGTGGGCACCCAGCTTGCAGCACCAATCTTGTGCAGCACAACATATTTCACACTTAGTTTGTTGGCAGCAAGCTTCCCTTTTGATGGCCACTTTCTGACTTGATTTCCAGTAATTACTTGGCACATTTTGTTGTCAGAGATGGTTAACTCAGGCTGGGCTTCATTTGATCTTCCAAGGAAGTTGTTGATGGTAGTGGGAGTGAAGATGACACCGTTTCCTCTAACATAGACTTTCCCAAACTCAGTGGATTTTCTATCAGCACAATCATCTGATAAATTTACTATGAATTCTTTGACCAGAATTTCATAGCATTGGGAGAACTGAGTTACAGTTTTCATCAAACCAGCATCACAGATGAGGGCCATGATCTCCTTGTTTTCAAGAGCATTTTGTGCAAGCTCTCTCTCCAGGGTCAACCTCTTTTGATATACATATTTCCATCTGATAGCACACGATGGATAGTGAAAAGAGATGTTGTCAATTGGCACTTTAGGGACATTTGCAGCCAGTTTGATGGTAGAAGGTTTCTTCTTAGATTGGATGTCAGTGACATCAACAGCAACATCAGACTCTATCTCTGGTTCTGAGCTAGCTTCAGCCTTCCTCTTCTTTGTGGCTAGTGTGCTCTAACCATTGGAGGGTCCAACCTGAGTCTTTTTAGTTCCAGCCTTCTTTGAGAGAGTGTTCTGCTCTACAGCCTTCTCAACCACCTTCTTCTTTGGTGAACTTTGATTAGCAGCATTCAGAGAACTTTGATCAATAACTTGATCAACAACCTTCTTCCCCTTCCTATTCATAAGCCTTTTGGCTATGCTAGGATTTATCTTTACTATCAATTCATTGTCAGAGTATTCATCTAGGTCTACCAACTCAGCCTCTTTGGTGCCTTGCATATCATCATCTATTTTGCCAGACCCTTCACCCTTGTTCTCCCCTTCTGGTGTGTGGTCTTTCAATGTGTTGACATTGTGAGAGGTATCTTCTTAATCATTCTGGTTAGGATTAGTCCTCTTTATGGTAGATGGAATAGGTATGTTGAGTTCACGAGCTACCATATTAGCAATTTTAAGGTGGGTTTGTCTGGCTTCCTCTTCATTTAGGTCATTAGATGTAGCAGCAGGAGGGTCTTGACCTGAAATAAGGTTTTTTGATCTTCTTGCATGCAACTTTCTAGGTTTCTTCACCAATAATCCTTCTGGTGTCATCATGCGTAATGGAGCTATTTCAAGAACCTCATTAGGGTTTGAGTCAGCGTCGCTAGTATTCATTCTTGAGGTTGGTTTAGAATGTTGTGACATAGTTAGGGACTTTGATTGAGAGAGGAAGACTTTTCTGTGCTTGTTTGAAACGGTATGGCAGTTGAATAGTTTGTGATGGCACCAATAGTGGAGGGAATGTATCGTATATGAGGTAATGGGGTATGATTGCCCAGTAGGAGGGAACTTACCTTTTTGATTTATCATTAAATGATTTAATTTCAAAATGTAATTCCCTATTACTTTTAATTGCTATAACTCATCATTACTAGAGGACCTTGATTTCAGTAGAGAATTTTTAAACTGAGGCTCCTTTACACTTCTTGACCCCATGTCATCACTATTTAGGACATAATCACCAGGTTTTGCACAAGCCTCTTGCCATTTAAACAAGTTACCCCTGAGCATGTCTCCCTTGAACTCATCAGAGCTCGTTTGGATGGTACTCTTGATGTCACAGAACAAGGTCATGACATCCGGAGTGACATTGCTTTCTTTATGCAGGGCAGCTTCCATGGACTCCATCAGGTTCCAATATAACCTATCTAGATTTCTACAGTGTCTACCTTTTGAAAGAACTTTCTGTGATTGCCCTTCATTCTGATATGCATCACATCCCTTTCTTTTATCTGGAATTCCCTTCACAACTCCCTTGGCTCGGATCTTCTTTAACATTTGTATTCCTTTCTTTTGCCACAGGTCCTGCTTTTCTTCCATGATTAAGACAGAGTCATTTAGCCTATTCTTAGATTCCCATAAATAACAATGATTCTGAGCTCTAGTTCCCCTCATGACTTCCTCATCCTTTTCATTTGTAACCACACATGTCTCCTTAGTGAATTTGACATTAAATCCTTAGTCACAGAGCTGGCTGATACTGATGAGATTCACAGTCAGTCCCTTAACCAGCAGGACATTTTCCAGTTCTGGAGTACTAGTACCCTCTAGCTTTCCAGCACCCTTGATCTCTCCTCTTGCTCCATCACCAAAAGTTACATGACTTGAGGTACAAGGTTTAATGTTCATTAATAGATCATTTGTTCCAGTCATATGTCGAGAACAGCCACTGTCAAAATACCAGTCTTCTTTGGTAGCATCCTAAGGGAGTTATGAGCTACCAGGGCAAACATTTTGGTAATCCATTGTTTCTCCTTGACAGGGACATTCCTTTTTGGTCTAGCCGGATGTTGTTTCTTGATATGAGCACCCTGTTTGACTTTGCCTTGATGAGGATGCCTGGGAAATCCATGTAGCCAATAACAGACGGCTTGTATATGACCTAACCTTCCACAGTAGTAACATCTTTTCCTTTGAAAGTTCCTCTGGTTCTGGTGTATACTTCTGTGACCTTGATGTTGTGACATTGGTCGTGGCATCAGGTTAGTCCTCTGAAATTTTGGCTTTGACTTCTTGAGCCCCAAGCTAGGCTTTTGTTCACCAACAAATCCTAGTCCAGACTTATTGCCTGCCTTTTGACCACTCTGTAGAATTTTTTCTAGAGTGTCAGTTCCAGGGTTGAGCATTCTTATGGATTTTGACATCTGATCCATTTTTGATTCCAAAAAGCTGACCTCCTTATTGAGAGAGTCTATAGTTTCCAGATGCTCTTTTTTCTCATCCTCCAACTCTTTCATGATTGTCTTTTGCTTTACCCCTAGTTTGCATACCTCAGCACTTCTCATGCACAACTGTTTATATGAGGTAGCCAGTTCATCAAAGGTTACCTCTCCTTCACTGGACTCATCATCACACATGCACACACTGGCCAGAACATTGACATGTTTGGAAGATTCTTCTTCTGATTAACTTTTAAAGTCCTCATCAGTCCAGGTGACAGTTAGGCCTTTTCCCTTCTTTTTGAGGTATGTAGGACATTCCTTTCTGATGTGTCCATATCCCTCACACTCATGGCACTGAGCTCCTCTGCTTTGGCTGACTTTGTCTTTAGATTTCCCTCTATCAGAAGGCATGCTCTTGTTATAAGGTTTAGATTTAACATTTATCCTTTTGAACAGTTTGTTAAACTGTCTTCCAAGCAAGGCTATTGCATCTGACAGACTCTCCTTGTTTTCACCATCTTCACCATCTGAATCACTTGCAGTGTTTGAAACAAGAGCTATGCTTTTGTTTTTTTTTTCTCTACAGCCTGATCACACATGCCCATCTCAAATGTTTGGAGAGAACCAATGAGTTCATCTACCTTCATGTTGCATATGTCTTGAGCTTCTTCAATGGCTGTGACCTTCATGGCAAACCTCTTAGGCAATGATCTTAAGATCTTCCTCACTAGCTTTTCTTCAGACATCTTTTCTCCCAGAGCTCCTGAGGTGTTTGCAAGTTCAAGGACATTCATGTAGAACTCATGAATAGTTTCCTCCTCCTTCATCTTTAGACTTTCAAACTTGGTTGTCAACATTTGAAGTCTTGACATCTTGACTTTAGAGGTTCCCTCATGGGTTGTTTTGAGAGTATCCCACACTTCTTTAGCCAACTCACAATGATGCACCAATCTGAAGATATTCTTGTCTATACCATTGAATAATGCATTCAAGGCTTTAGAATTCCCAAGAGCCAGGGCTTCTTGCTCTTTGGTCCATTCCTCTTTAGGTATAAGCACAAATACTCCATCCTTGTTAGTCTTCACAGGATGTTCCCAGCCAGAGTTTGCAGCTCTCCATGCCTTGCTGTCTAAAGACTTTAAGAAGGCAATCATCCTAGGTTTTCAATAGTCATAATTAGAGCCATCCAGAATTGGAGGTCTATTTGTGAATCATATGTCTTTATCCATAGTACCAGAATTTATCTTCCCCAGATCTCACCCAGATATAAAAGACAGGGTGCCTGCTCTGATGCCAATTGAAATTCTGGATAGCACGCGATGGATGTTACCACATATGTTATAACATCCACTGTAACACAGACTATTGGGATAATTAAAATGCTGTATAGTAAAGCAGTAAATCACACCAGTAATTGTTCACCCAGTTCAGTGTCAACAACACTTACATTTGGGGGCTACCAAGCCAAGGAGGAAATTCACTATCAGTAGAATTAATTCAGAGGCAAACAATCCCAGTTTGCACTCCTCACTTAAGACCTACCCAATGACACTTCAACCTAGAGACACTCTAGACCTGAGTATTCCCATCTACTCCCCCTCAATCACCTCAGTGATATACAATTCACAATTCCAAAATAAATATGAAGAAACACTTCATACACACCCTGATCTTGCTTCACACCTTTGATCAAGGGACACACACACTCTTGCTTAACAGCTTTGAGTGAGACGCGGCTTAGAATCTACCTCACCAATGCAACATACAGTTACTTGGTGAACAAGTATTCCTAAGACACAATTCACACGTGAAGACTAGCCTTCTTAACTCACAAGAACTCTTAATATGCACTCTCTAATCTTTTGTCAAGATCTGCTCTTCTAAGATTGCTCCTTCTATTATTTATAGCAGTAGACAGTCCTTGGGCCTGGGTGCATAAATTAGTTTTAACCATAACAAAACCTTTCTTCAATAATCTGCACGCTTGCCATTTAATTCAGGAGCACTTGTTTCGCTTTAGGGCATCTAAAATGTCTCATGTCTTTCAGCTTGAGCTTCTAATAAGTTTCCTAATTTCTAGCTACCAGAAAAACTAATCTGCTCGCTGAATGTCATACGATCAGAGTCATGACATTTTGTATGACATTCAACTTAACTAACATTTAGCTAAGTTAACTTACCCTGCAAAATCCACATTATGTATGTACTACCATTAGTTATGACATACATACATACTCTAATGTTTTGCCATAAAATGCAGCCAATCAAGAGCACTTACAAACGAGATGACATACCCACTACCAAAAGGATGACAGAGCAAACTCACACCGACTACTACCACCAAAAGGATGATAGAGCAAAATACTCGCACAATCTGACACCAACGAGATGACAGACCTACCACCAAAAGGATGACGGAATGAACTCAGACGGGCTACTACCACCAAAAGGAAGATAGAGCAAACACTCACACAATCTGGCATCAACGAGATGACAGACCCACCATCAAAAGGATGATGGAGCAAGCTCACACCAGCTACTGCAACCAAAAGGATGGTAGAGAAAACACTCGCACAATCTGGCATCAATGAGATGACAAACCCACCACCAAAAGGATGACGGAGCAAACTCACACCGGCTACTACCACCAAAAGGATGATAGAGCAAACACTCGCATAATTTGGCATCAACGAGACGACAGACCCACCACCTAAAGGATGATAGAGCGAACTCACACTGGCTACTACCACCAAAAGGATGATAGAGAAAACACTCGCACAATCTGGCACGAACGAGATGATAGACCCACCACCAAAAGGATGATGGAGCAAACTCACACCCGCTACTACCATCAAAAGGATGATAGAGCAAAAGACTCGCATAATCTGACATCAACGATATGACAAACCCACCACCAAAAGGATGACCAAGCAAACTCACACCGGATAATACCACCAAAAGGATGCTAGAGCAAAAGACTCGTACAATCTGACATCAACGAAATTCCAGAACCACCACCAAAAGGATGATGGAGCGAAACACACACACAGGTTGTTATCACCAAAAGGATGATAGAACGACACAGATTTGAAGGTCACCAACATCAAAAGGATGCAGGCTAGGTTGAACCACTGAGGTTAGGCTATCACCAAAAGGATGATAGTAAGGTAATTGACAATGGTCAAGTTTGCTGGATACAACTCACTAGGGAATACCCAAGAGGAAGATTGGTTTGAAATGAATTAGCGGGGTACACCCACTGACTTGCTTGGAGGTCACAATTTAGACCACAAAAGATTGAAATGACTTCGTGAGGAACGCCCTAAGGAATAAACCGATGTTAGCAAGGGTCTGGATACCGCACGGGCTAAAGAAATAAACCAGTGTTAGTCGGGGTTTGGATACCACACAGGCTAAAGAAATAAACCAGTGTTAGCCGATGTCCGAATACCACACGGGCTAAAGAAATAAATAGGTGCTAGCCGAGGCCCAGATACCGCAAGGGCTAAAGAAATAAACCGGTTTTAGCCTGGGTCTGGATATCACACGGGCTAAAGAAATAAACCGGTGTTAGCCGGTATCTGGATACCGCACGGGCTAAAGAATTAAACCAGTCTTAGCCGGGGTCTGGATATCGCACGGGCTAAAGAAATAAACCTGTGTTAGTTGGGGTCTGGATACCACATAGGCTAAAGAATTAAACTGGTGTTAGCCGGGGTCTGGATATCGCACAGGCTAAAGAAATAAATTGGTGTTAGGCGGAGTCTGGATACCGCACGGGGTAAAGAAATAATTTGGTGTTAGCCCAGGTATGGATACCGCACGAGCTAAAGAAATAAAGCGGTGTTAGCCGGGGTCTAGATACTGCACGGGCTAAAGAAATAAAATGTTGTTAGCCAGGGTCTGGATACCACACGGGCTACAGAAATAAACCGGTGTTAGCCGGGGTCTGGATACAGCACGGGCTAAAGAAATAAACTGGTGTAGCTGGGGACTAGATACCGCATGGGAAAAAGAACTAAACCGGTGTTAGCCGGAATCTGGATACCCCACGGGCTAAAGAAATAAACCGTTGTTAGCCGGGGTCTGGATACCGCACGGGATAATGAAATAAACCGGTGTTAGTCGGGGTCTGGATACCGCACGGTCTAAAGAAATAAACCTGTGTTAGCCGAGGTCTGGGTACCACACGGGCTAAAGAAATAAACCGGTGTTAGCCAGGGCCCGGATACTGCACGGGCTAAAGAATTAAATCGGTGTTAGCCGGGGTCTGGATATCGCACGGGCTAAAGAAATAAATCGGTGTTAGCCTAGGTCTGCGTACCGCATGGGCAGAAGAATTAAACCAGTGTTGGCCGGGGTCTGTATACCGCATGGGCTAAAGAAATAAACCAGTGTTATCCGGGGTCTGGTTAGCGCACGAGCTGAAGAAACAAACTGGTGTTAGCCAGGATTTGGATACCGCACGAGATAAAGAAATAAACCGGTGTTAGCCAGGGTCTGGATACCGCATGGGCTAAAGAAATAAACTGGTGTTAGCCGAGGTCTGGATACCGCACGGGCTAAAGAAATAAACCGGTGTTAGCCGGGGTCTGGATACCACACGGGCTAAAGAAATAAACCGGAGTTAGCCGGGGTCTGGATACCGCACGGGGTAACGAAAAAAACCGGTGTTAGCCGGGGTCTATATACCGCACGGGCTAAAGAAATAAACCAGAGTTAGCCGGGGTCTGGATACTGCATTGGCTAATGAAAAACTGGTGTTAGCCGGGGTCATGATACCACACTATAGAATAAACAGGTGTTAGCAGGGGTCTGGATACCGGACGGGCTAAAGAAATAAATCAGTGTCAGCCGAGGTCTAGATATCGCACGGGCTAAATAAATATATTGGTGTTAGGCAGGGTCTGGATACCGCACGGGCTAAAGTAATAATGTGGTGTTAGCCGAGGTCTACATAACACACGAGCTAAAGAAATAAAGCGGTGTTAGCCGGGGTCTGGATGCTGGACGGGCTAAAGAAATAAACTGTTGTTAGATGGGATCTGGATACCACACGGGCTAAAGAAATAAACCGGTGTTAGCCGTGGTCTGGATACTGCACAGGCTAAAGAAATAAATCGGTGTTAGCCGGGGTATGGATGCCACACGGGCTAAAGAAATAAACCAGAGTTAGCCGGGGTTTGGATACCGCACGGGCTAAAGAAAAAACCGGTGTTAGCTAGGATCCGGATACCGCACGAGATAAAGAAGCAAACTGGTGTTAGCCAGGGTCTGGATACCGCATGGGCTAAAGAATTAAACCACTTTTAGCCAGGATCCGGATACCGCACGAGATAAAGAAACAAACTGGTGTTAGCCAGGGTCTGGATACCGAATGGGCTAAAGAAATAAACTGGTGTTAGCCAGGGTCTGGATACCGCACGGTCTAAAGAAATAAATCGGTGTTAGCCGGGGTTTGGATATCACACGGGCTAAAGAAATAAACCGGTGTTAGCCGGGGTATGAATGCCACACGGGCTAAAGAAATAAACCGGAGTTAGTCGGGGTCTGGATACCGCACGGGCTAAAGAAAAAACCGGTGTTAGTCTGGATACCGCACGGGCTAAAGAATTAAACCAGTGTTAGCCGGCGTCTGGATTCTGCATGGGATAAAGAAATAATTTAATTTTAGCCGGGGTCTGGATACCGCACGGGCTGAAGAAATAAACTGGTGTTAGCCAGGATCCGGATACCGCACGAGATAAAGAAACAAACCGGTGTTAGCCAGGGTCTGGATACCGCATGGGCTAAAGAAATAAACTGGTGTTAGTCGGGGTCTAGATACCGCACGGGATAAAGAAATAAATTGGTGTTAGCCGGGGTCTAGATACCACACGGGCTAAAGAAATACACCGGAGTTAGTCGGGGTCTTGATACCGCACGGGATAATGAAATAAACCGGTGTTAGCCGAGGTCTGGATACCGCATGGGCTAAAGAAATAAACTAGTGTTAGCCAGGGTCCGGATACCGCACGGGCTAAAGAAATAAACCGGTGTTAGCCGGGGTCTGGATATCGTACGGGCTAAAGAAATAAACCGGTGTTAGCCTAGGTCTGCGTACCGCACGGGCTGAAGAATTAAACAAGTGTTGCCCGGGGTCTGGATACCGCATGGGTTAAAGAAATAAACCGGTGTTATCCGGGGTCAGGATACCGCACGGGCTGAAGAAATAAACTGGTGTTAGCCAGGATCCGGATACAGCACGAGATAAAGAAATAAACCGGTGTTAGCCAGGGTCTGGATATCGCATGGGCTAAAGAAATAAACCGGTCTTAGCCGGGGTCTGGATGCCTCACGGGCTAAATAAATAAACCGGTGTTAGCCGGGGTCTGGATACCACCCGGGCTAAAGAAATAAACCGGAGTTAGGCGGGGTCTGGATACCGCACGTGGTAATGAAATAAATCGGTGTTAGTCGGGGTCTATATACCGCACGGGCTAAAGAAGTAAACCAGAGTTAGCCGGGGTCTGGATACTGCACGGGCTAATGAAAAAACTGGTGTTAGCCAGGGTTAAGATACCGCACTAAAGAATAAACAGGTGTTAGAAGGGGTCTGGATACCAGACGGGCTAAAGAAATAAACCAGTGTCAGCCGAGGTCTAGACACCACAAGGGCTAAAGAAGTAAATCGGTATTAGCCGGCATCTGGATATCGCACGGGCTAAAGAAATATATTGGTGTTAGGCAGGGT